>BSBN01000893.1:2400000-3000000 GCA_027924645.1 Cunninghamia lanceolata | reverse complement strand
TTCATCCAAGATGGCTTGTTGTTCAAAGGACAAAAATTGTGTATACCTAGAGGTTCAATGAGAGAGAATCTAATAAGAGAAAAGCATAGTGGGGGCTTGAGTGGACATTTTGGAATAGATAAGACATTGGCACAACTGAGTGAAGGTTATTTTTGGCCTAGAATGAGCACAGATGTGAGGAGACTAGTACAAGGTTGTAGAATTTGCCAACATGTTAAAGGAGCACGACTAAACATAGGACTATATCAGCCATTGCCTATACCAAAGAGACCATGGGAGCACCTAAGTATGGATTTTGTTTTGGGACTACCTCGAACACAGAGAGGTAATGATTCCATTTTTGTTGTAGTGGATAGATTTTCAAAGATGGTTCATTTCATACCATGTCAGAAAACTAGTGATGCATCCCACATAGGTACATTGTTTTTCAAAGAGGTTGCCAGGCTGCATGGACTGCCTAAGAGCATAGTTTCTGATAGGGACATAAAGTTTGTTGGCCATTTTTAGTGTACATTATGGAAGAAGATGGGCACTAAATTAGGATTTAGTTCAGCCTATCATCCCTGGACTGATGGACAGACTAAAGTTGTGAACAAAAGTTTGGGGGACTTATTAAGATGTTTGGTGGGAGATAAATCATATCAATGGGATCTTATCTTGGCATAAGCAGAATTTGCTTACAATAATTTAGTGAATAGAAGTGCAGGAAAGAGCCCGTTCCAAATAGTTTATGGGTACAACCCAAGAGGTGTTGATGAGCTAAGAGATAGTGTAGATTTGAATAGGAAGATTGTTGTAGCAGAAGATTTTGTAGGATACATTCACGAGGTTCACAAGGAAGTGAAGGAAAATTTGAAGAAAAGTGCCAACAAATATAAGGAATATGCCGATGTGCATAGGAGGGAACAAGAGTTCCAGGTAGGAGACTTAGTTTTGGCACATTTGAGGAAAGAAATGTTACCACAAGGAATATACAATAATTTGAGATTTAAGAAGATAGGCCCATGCAAGGTGTTGAGGAAGTTCTCATCCAATGCCTATGAGATTGAGTTACTAGCAGGGATAGACATATCTCTCATTTTCAATGTTGCTAATCTATACAATTTCCATGAAGGAGAGACAAGTTTACAAGGGGGTACACACTCACATTTTCCTAATGCACAAGGATGGTTAGATCATTGACCTAAAAATAAGATGGAAGAAGTAAATAAAGTGATTGATTCCTAAGTGGCTAAGAATGCCAGAGGAAAGGACTACATGGAATACCTAGTCCTGTAAACACAAAAATCATGCACAGCCTCCACGAGGACCCTTATGATGATTTTAATCCTTGTCACATACATGTACGTGTGAAATAATGTCCTCTAAGTAGCAAACCTCTTAATGACGTGTCTTTTTCTTGTCTTGTGTTGATTCCTATTTGTTGATTTCTCTCTCTCCCCATTTGCGACGCTTTTCGACACTTTTTGCGACACTTGTCGATTTGCGTTTTATGAGCTTTTGACCTTGCTTCTAAGCCTTGTAAGTGTCTTGTAGGTGAGTTTTCACCTTTCCCCTATGTTTTTCACCCTCTGCACCCCCTAGAAGCCTTCTAGAGATCCCCCCTATCCATCTCACACTTTCAATTTTTAGTCCACTCAACCAATCCTAATCTCCTCCTATTATTTCTAGATCTCCCCCGGGAGATCCTACAGATGCAAGTGGAGATTTGTATTCTTGCACATGACTGACCTATTTCAGAGGCAGAACCCCTCCTTTTCTTCTCTTTTGTCATTTCCCACCTTGCAATTCTCTAGAAAATCTTGTCCAACCCGGATCTCCCCCGGGCAACCCTGCTGGCACAAGGGGCGACCCTATCACATTTTTAGCCATGGAAAAACTCGAGTTTCTCACTCGTTTTAGCTCTGTTTTTGCCTATTTTCTTCTAATTCGCATGATTTTTGATGCCTAATATGGAGTTGACTATTTCATGCACCCACACATGCATAAATAGCCATATTTGATCTAAAATTAACAACTCAATCAATCTCATGCATCCTCTCAACTCCAATTCCTCTTCAGTGATAAGCTATTATTGATTTATCACTCATTAGTTAGCTGAGTTCACTGGGTAATCAACCTAGTTCACTCCCTAATCAATCCTTGTTAACTCGTCAATCAATTGAGTTAACTTCTCAATCAATTCCATCTCTCATCCCTTCTTCAAACCTATAAATACCCCTCACCTCTTCATTATTTTCCAAGTTGGGCAAGTTGGAGAATATTCTTCTCATCTTCATAAGCTTTTTCAAGCTTCTTCACAAGCCTTTGAGCCTCTTTCTTCATTTCTTTCTTTAGTTTTTCAAAAGCTTCAAAGCTTTCATTGTTGCATAGCTTCGAAGCTCTTCCACAAAGGCCAATTCATTGTGCACACAACTCTTGCCAATTTTTGCTCTCCAAATTAGCATTCAAATGCTCTCACAGGATGAAGGTGCCTTTTGCTTTATTCATTGTTCAACCAAGCATAGTTATGTTGCTTCATTCAACGCCATTGTGCTCAACCAAAGCTCTCATTGACTCTTTCAAGCTTCAACAAGCTTCTTTTTGCTTGTTTGTGTCATTTTTTTATCAAGAGGTCTTCCCACTTCTTCAAAAGGACTCGAGGTTGCCAATATCAAGGATTTCTAAGGGTATTGGAGTCACACAAATCTTCATTTCTTTCAGGTTCCTTCATTGCTTTATTCAATTCATAGTAATTAGAAAACCAAATTTGCTCTTGGGAACAGTAAATCTATGCTTTTTCCTTGATAGTTAGATCTTGCATGTTAGAATAATTATTTTCAAATTCCTAGATCTAGACTATTTGTAGAAGCAATTTCCCTTTTTAGATTAGATTACTTCAAAACAATCAAAAACCAAAAAACATAGATTAAGATTGCATTAGGAAAAGTCATATTAGCTTGCATTCATATTTCCCTTTCATAGATTAAATAGCATTTTTCATTTCCAAAATACTAAAAAAGCACAAAAACATGTTTGCATATCATTTAGCTTTACATGCATATAGAAACCCTAGAAAAGACAAACTTGCAAACCCTCGATACCATCACGAGGTAACCACGATTTAACAATTCAACCAAACCCTTGATCACATCACAAGGTAAAACAAGTCAAAACATAGCAAAACCCTAGGTCAAAACCCTGAGTCTAGTTAAGGTTGGTCATCACACATTTACCTCTATCTTGGCTCACGAATGTGCCTAGGAGTGAGAGGAGAGTGGGTGAGGGCTATCCGTGACGAGATTGAGGAGATCAATCCACGACAACACCAAGAGACATTCACTCTACCATAATAAGATCCATTTGTCCTCTTATTAATAGAAGAAAGAAAACAACTCCAAATACAACGAGAACTCATTCAACGAATTGAAAGACAAGAGGACATAAACGAAAGAAACCGCTTACCCACACAAAGGTGGAATAGAAGAAACCCCAATAGGAGAAGAGAAACTAGTGACCCTTCGAGTCATAAGGTTATCTCAACAACAACTACAATCGAATGAAACATTTAACTTAGCACACAACAACAAAGGCCACAAAACTTGCCGACCCCTCTCCACGAAGTCCATCTCTCCAACGAGCTAGACCCTTGTCGTGTCTCGCCTCCTCTCAATTGGCTACTTCCACGAGAGCGAGAGTGATGTGGTGGATCACCCCGTGGAAAGGAGGGAGGGGTCTGTGTGCATGCCGAAATCTGACTTGATAGCCCCATGCAACCGGAGTCACGATTTTGAGCGTACATATTTTTGTGAACCTGACGTGAATTACAGAATCTTTTGGTTTTGTAGTTTGTGTTACCATTTCAAACACTTCAAAAACAATTTAGCAAAGCTTCAAAACATTTTCACACTACTCTTCATAAATGCTTCAGCTTCTATTGCTTATGCCATCATCCGTTCCATTTGTTCGGTGGTGTCTATGGAACCCCTGAACATGATAGAACCTGACTTAAACCAAGGGAATATTCCCTCAAGAGAACCAGAAACTCCTTCCTTTGATAGGTATGTGTCACCGCATCTTGATGCACCAGTCACCAACTGTTATGACTACGAAGATTCTGATTATGAAAAAGACGAACGAGAATCTAGGCATTCTCTGTCTTTCAACAACCAAGCTTGGTAAAATAACCCGAACATACCAAATGCGCCACATAAAGCTAGAAGGATAAGGTCAGAAATACATCGACCCGATCAACCTTCCACAAGCACATCAAGTACTCATCTTGATGAGGAAGTCAAATGATTAGAAAAACATCTGCAAGAAGCCAAAGACGCTCAAGAAGCATTAAGGATTGCCTTGCGAGAAGAGCAAAGAGAAAATGCTACACGCAAAGAAACATATCACCATGAAAATACTCGAAGAGAAAATCCTAGAAACAAAGAAACACCTAGAGCTGCTACTCCTACAGATTTAATCGCAACTCTAGTGCAAAGAATTAGAATCTTGGAAGCAGAGCAAGTTGCTCCTGAAAGAAGGCAGAAATCTCATGAACAAGACTAGGGGGCATCTCAAAATCCCCCCTACCTCAACTACTATTCACAAAATGCCAGTAACGACGCATGTCTGAATGGGAATCCTCCTGTTCAAAACAATCAAACAAATCCGACAATGGGTTATCAAAACCCACCTACAGGGTTATTGTTATCAACCTTGCAGTCTCAAAGTGCCTTTCTTGGAATATACCTTGACTATTTGAAAGAACCTCTAGATCAAAACATAAGAAGCGTGCAACTACCTTGGCCATTGCTAGATCTCCCGAAGTTCAAGGGAGAAGGAGATCCAAACTCCCACATTAAAGCCTACACCACGGCGATAAGAGAACTCCTCCCTTGGGATGGGGTTGTAGCAAAAATCTTTCCAAAAACTCTTGAAGGCATAGCTCTAGACTAGTACTATCGCTTACCAGAAGCTTTAATTCACTCGTTCAGACAGCTAATCAGAGAGTTTATCATGGCATTTGACATGAACAAACTCGTTAAAATAGGGATTAGAGAATTCCTCACAATGAAACAAGAGCCAAATGAATCTGTAGCCCACTTTGTCACTTGATGGAGGCAAGTCCTCTACTCTTCAACTATCGCTCCAAACATGGATCATCAAGAACTATGTGACCTCTTCTTACATGCCCTAAACAAGGACATGAGGGAAGACGTTCAAAAATTGCCATACAAATCCTATGAAGAAGCATTAGAAAGTGCTTTGAGGATTGACCAAGCTGCCATTGACAGTGGTAGAAAAGTCTATGGGTAAAATGGAAAGCTGATGAAAGAAGACACAAGAAACAATGCCTCTGTCATTAAAATCCTAAAAAACAATAGGATTGCAACCACATACGGAGTGACGGATCAACCCCCGATCAAGAAAGTAAGAGGTGATTACAATGGGAGAGATTACTATCGTCCTAATGTAAATGCCATAGACTGACCTAGAAACAATGGGTACTACCCTTGAGACAATTACCAAAATTGGAACTGCAACGCAAACGGGAACAAAAATGATGGAAGATATGAAAGACTTCCATACGAGTTCAATCAATTTTGTTCCTTTTGTAGAACAAGGGGGCACAACACAGAATCTTGTAGAGAGTACAACAGATTCATAGCAAGGCTACTAGAAGACCAACAACGTTTGTTCATAGAAATGTTCTTGAACCCACAGGAGGTCACACTGGATAACAAAGATACAAGACAAAATCAAGCTCTAATAGCTCCACAAAACACAAACATGAGAATTTATCATGACCCATTCCCTGCACATAAAGACACAGAAACAATGAACCAAAACAATATGGCTCAAAGTAGCAACCCTGAAATCCCACCTCAATTGGGACAAAAAGGAGAAGCTAGGATGATGGGATTAGTCGAGATTATGCACAATGAAGGAGAAGAGGAAAACCATGAGGATGAAAATGAGCAAATAGAAGCATATGAAGGTATCATCTCGGTAGTAGAACTAATACCAGCTCCAATCAGACCTTATGAGCTCGTAGAAGATTTAAAGAAAACATATGCTCACATTTCGTTCATTGACTTACTCAAGAACTCCCCTTTGCATCACTCAGCATTACTAAAAGTAATAGGTTTAAAATACCTCAACTAAATTATGCCACTACCTTGTGAGAAAATCAATCATGTGGACTACGACATCAGTCCACCAAATTTAGAACTCAAAGATCTAGGGTTCTTCTTCGACTTACAATAGATGCCTTCTGAGGTAGAGTTGACAAAACAAGGAGACCCTACACTGTATCTTCAAGTATGGATCTACGATACTTGCATCAAGCGGACCTTAATCGATGACGGGGCAGTAGTTAACATAGTTCCTTTCTCCCTATTAGAGAGGATGGGCTATGGACACACTAATATCACCGCTTCACGAGATACTCTAAGTGGGTATGATAATCTAAAGGTGACCACCATAGGTAAGATTACCCTTCCAGTGACCTTGGGACCTAAAACCATCCCTACCACATTCTACGTCATAGACAAAGACACAAGATATAACTTGATCCTTAGCAGACCGTGGATACACAGGATGAAAGCTGTGCCATCCACATTATTTTAGGAAGCTTGATTCTTGCACTTAGGGAAAGTATATGTAGCAAAGGGAGATCCAAAACCTTTCAGCATGTTAAAATCAAACACACCGAACAAGCGTATAGGTATCCCCATAGACTACGATTGTCTGAAATTGAGGTGGTATGATGAGGACAATTAAGCCACCAGGTTTTGGAATTGCACGGGAGGAATACCAGTGGGGACATGGACTCTTGGAGAGCCTTGTCAAGGATTTCACAGTAGATGGTGGATGTCTTAAGGAGTCCTAAAATGGAGATTTGTGCAGGGGTCTTCCCAAGATGGTCAAGGAGGTTATACTCGAAAGTGGTAGTGGTGGAAGGAGGCGATGGTCCCTTTATGGTTACACGTCCACGTTGGGTAGTAACAACACATTCAAGAGTGGTGCTTTTGATTTTGATGGTGGTGACACGAGTAGAGTCGAAATCAATCTGACCCACCACATTATTGTACGGAGGTGGAACATTGTTATAGTTGATGTTGTTGGCTTGGTTATTAGGATTGGTGTTGGAGGATGATAGTTTGGATGTTGACTGGTTGTTATGGTGGAGGAGAGGGTCTTGGTAGACTTCTAGGCCCTCGTTTGGTGAGGCAGGGGTGTTTCCTTCTACTTGAATGTCATCGCGATCAACAAGATCTTGGATTTAGTTTTTCAATTTCATACATTTACCCATGGCATGACCTTTGATGCGATGATAGTCATAATATTAATTTTCTTTATACCATGCAGGTTTCAGTTGGTTTTTATCAAAAGTTTTCATTGTGGGAAACTCAACCATATTTGCTTGGACTAGTTTTTGGAATACAACCTCGAGTGGTTCACCCAAGGGGGTGTATTTGCATTTTGTATTGTTGGGGGATTTTGTTTTGGTGGAGCAGAGGGAACTGAGACATTATTTGAAACATTTTGTACCACATTTGTCTCTTTAGGTTAAAGAGCGCCTATTTGGATATACTTGGAATTGGTAGCATCATCTCCTATGATGTTTTTTTTTTTAGCCGAAAACTTAGGTTTGTCATTGGATGATTTTTCATTGTCATTTTTGTTGTAAATTTTGACCAAACCTTTCGCAATAAGGGCCTTCTTAATATTGACCCCCTTTTCTATGATTTCATCAAAGGTAGATGCACAATACACTTGTAAGTGGAAAGCCATTTCTTGGTTCAAGTTTTGGATGAAAATGTGAACAAGTTATTTTTTGGGTGTTGTCCATGGTAACCTACTAGCAAGGTCTCTCCATATTTGTAGATATGCGGAAAAACTTTTGCCACTTCATTGTTTGGTGTTGTAAAGGTCAAACATAGTGATCTCATGCTCTACATTGTATGAGAAGTGAGCAAAAAAATATTCTGAAAGATCGACGAAGGTCAAGATGGATCCATAGGGCAAGTGCATGAACCATTCAAGGGTCTATCCTCCTAAGCTTCGTGGGAAAAGATGAAGGATGAATTGATCATCATAGGCTACTTCTTGGCATGCCACGAAGAACTCCTTGATGTGGTCATAGGGATCTCCTTTTCCTTTATATTTGTTGAATTTAGGCACTTCAAAGTGTTGAGGAAAAGGTATGGTTGTCATGTTTCGATTGAATGGATAGGGACATAAGTCTTCGAACTTATAATGTTTCTTTTGTACCCCTAGTTGGATGTTCTTGAGTGCATTTTTCATCTCTTGACATTCTTGATCAAAAGGATTAGCAAGAGGGGGTTGTGACATTGATTGGAGTGGAGGTTGTTGCAATGATGCTTGTTATTGTTGAGGGTTGATGTAATGTTGGACATATGGAGGTAGGCCTATAGTTTATGTATGAACACGAAACCCATATGTTTGATTTCGTGGAATGGTTTACGTGGATGCATGGTATGCATGTTGGTTTTAGAAAGGTGGTTGTTGTTGTTGGGTGGCATAGTGGTATTGCATGGATGACCCATGAGGAGGTTGTTGATGTGTGGATATTTAATGGTACATTTGCATGGGATTAATATATCTCATTAAGGGATTTTATGGTTGAGTAAATGGATTGTTTGTTCGGAGGGGTGTTTGTGAAGGTATCGCGGGAGGTAATGTTGTTTGGGTAATGACCGACCTTTGAGGAATATTCAAAGGAGGGAGAGATTGTGGAATAAGATTGGCATTGGATGGATCTTGGGGGATGTTGGATGGAGGTGGTATGGGAGGTATGTTGGTATTGGATGGTATCACAGAAATAGGCACATCAAAGGGTAGCATATTATAAGGTAGCCCATAAGGGGGGTTTGATCCTTGTTGTTGTGGAATATTTCTATTCCTCAAATTTTGACCTATGGTATGGACAATGTTGGTATTGGAGCAATAGCTAGCCCATGGATTGTCATAGATGGGTTTCTTGGGATTAGGAACACGTCCCTATGGTTGGTCTTGAATGGGTGATGGTGGCTTGTCATGGAAAATGGTTTTGAGCTTCCCGTGGTCATATGAATAAGGGAGATGGGCGTCATTGTTGATAAGGCTTTCAAGGAATTCATCCTTATGATTATCAAGGAATTGGTCAAATTTATCATGTAATCCTCTTTCATTAAGGAAATCAATGAAGGTGGGAGAATATATGTGGTTGTGGGTGGATGTTTCACCCATTTCAAGTTGGTTGACATACCCTTCCATATTACTCGTGGTAGAGTCATGTGGAGAGAGGGGTTGGTAATGACCATCCATCTTCCTCTTAGTTTGTGATCATGTGATGGGAGTCATAAAAGGAGAACTTTGATTAGATTTGGATGATGAGGTCCCAATGGTTAGGGATGGGGATTGTTCTAATCTCAAAATCTAGATCAAAATAGTTGAGGATCAAAGATTATCCCTATGTACTTAGGGTGGACAAAGAGCCTAAGCAAAAAGGATAGTAGGATTATCTTACTTGGGGTAGACAAGATGCACCAAGCAAGATGAGATTTCTTGGAGTCCACTAACTTAGGAATTGTCTAAGTCCCCAAGCTAATTTATCCAAGAGGGTTTGTGATTTCAAGCTTACACTAAACTTAAGATAGACAAATTCTTAAGCCTAATGTAAACAAGAGGATGATTGATCTAGAATCTAACCTCAAAAGCTTGGATTTGACTTAGGATAGATGGTTGATTGGTTGTGGATAAGATTTGATTGGATTTGGATAATGCAGGGTTTATTTGATGTGAGGATGATGATTGGTTGGATTTGATTTGGTTAATGTTTGATCACAAGACAAAAGGGATCGAAAGGATGTGGATGAGGGATGTGAGGATAAAATAATGTGGAATAATGTTGACAAGGTGATTTTGACAATCAAAAAGGATAAATACTTGGTTTTCTGCATGTTCCTGAATCTAGGCGCTAAAACGGTGAATTTAGACACTAGTAGACAAGGTCTGGGCGCTAATGAATATGAAGCCATGTGCACTTTTATATTACTGGGCACTGAAATGGTAGGATGGGTGCTGAAAGAAGCCACCTAGGTGCTGACAGAGATCGACTAAGTGCTGAAAGGTGGTAGATGACAGTCAGAGAACCAATGTATGACTAGGCATAGATACAGAACGAAGGTGCTGATGTAGATGAGCTAGGCACTAATATGAAAGATAGGTGCTAATATGATGTCAGTGGGATGATTAGCCTAACCTAGTCTAGGCGCTAATATAGATGGTCTAAGCACCGACAGACAGAGGCTAGGTGCTGATTTGTGAAAATTAGGTGTTGATTTGGATTGTTTTGATTTAGGATGTGTTTGGTTGGAGATTTTTGGCAAGATTTGCAAACATCAAACACAATGGCTATTTGGACTAACATGGAATTAGGTGTGAGAGGTTGTTAGCCTTTGTGGATTACAAATGGATTGTATGGGTATAGCACAATTGAAGACACGCCAAACACATGTGTACAACCTAGAAACTATTCAAGTGGGAGTGACATATCTTGTGGATCTCATGAAATGGTCGTGGGTCAATCTCAACTCAAAAGTGAACTAAGATTCCCACCCCCATTAATACCTTCATGCCATAGCTTGGCTAGATAGAGAAAATGAGGTCATGGACCACCTTACCCTCCTTACCTTGGAGACTTTTGTTTTGCCCAAAGTAGACCCTATCTCAAGTATAGCAGTACGGTGAGCATCTTCCCCTCCTGCTGTAGTGGTGCACCACAAGATATGATGGTCGAAGGTCTTATCTAGGCTTCACAAGGCTTCTAGGGGATGTCCCAATATACACGAGGTATGGGGGACTTCCGACCTTGCGCAAACCAAATCAAGTCTTGGCGGACCAAGGGTATCGAGGCTTTTGCTTGGAAAGAAGGGGTCCTTCCTTTAAAGTGAGTCTTTCGATTCTCACAATATTTATATCTTGCGCTAGAATATGCGGTTGAGGTCATCCCTAAGGGGATGAAATCCCCTAGCAGGGCCCCTAAGAAGAAACTACTCCCACTTTTGATCACCTAAGATCATACGAAGCTCAAGAGGAGAGCATACGTGGAAAGTAGCCCATTCAAGATAAAAGAAAAATAAAAGAGTTTGTAGGTGGACTTTTGATCTCCAAGATCACCCTAAGGTGCAAGGGGAGAACATATGCGCACAAACAAACAAAGACACGACAAACAAAGAGTTAATTCCCCTACTTTAGCCTTAATGTGCAACTAAAATAATATAAAAAAGGCATCTTTGACTGCAGGGTTGCACAAAATAGGTTAGTAGTCTGATTGTGATGTCTTGGACTAACGTGAGGAGCTGCAAGACCAAGATTAGACCAAGTAAAATGCCAAAAACATGAAATTTTACCACCTATAGAGATTGGGCACTAAAATAGTTGATTTAGGCGTTGAACTGGTAGAGTGCTAAATTAGACAATTTAGGTGTTGGAATACGCAAACTAGGTGCTACAATACCAAATAGGCACTAAAATAAAGGTTGTTATACCTTAGCTATTGGGCACTACTACAGAGGGTTTTGACGTGACTGTGCAAAGTTTAAGCGTTGTTTTGGTAGAGGGAAAATGATGGTTTGAGTTTGATCTTTCCTACAATCACAGAGCACTAAACAGATACCAACAATGTCAGGGGGTTAGAAAATCACCAAACCCATAGTTTTTTACTAGTAAACATTTAAAAGTGATGAAAATGTGAATGGGTCAATCCCTAGGAAACTGGGTGCCAATCTGTGTAGACTAGGCACTGATATACCTTGTCTGGGCACTAAAACGGTCTGAGCAGAGTCTCCCCCTGTACTTGTGTAATTTTTTGCAAATCTAAGAGCTAAGATTGCCAAAAAAATTTTAGAAAGCTAAACAAACACATACCTATTCAATAAGATTTGCAAAATGACAAAGAATGCTTAGAAAACCATAAATTTATACCTTCTTGGTGTAGGCATTGATATGATCAAACTGGGAGCTAAACTACGAAAATCTGGCACTGAAAGGAGCTCTGACAGTCTTCAAGTCTGGGCGTCGAAATAGAACCGTTGGACGTTGACAGAGGAGTTCAGCGTTGAATTGTTGAAACCAAGCACTAATCCGACGTGCAATCACAAAACACATGCAAAACATAATGCAAAATGATAGTTAGAAGGAGTGGGGGTCCCATCGGGTGTGCCAAAAATGTCTACAATGAAAGTGGGATTTTCCAAGGTCTGGGCACCGAAACAGAACCGTTGGACGTTGACAGAGGAGTTCAGCATTGAATTGTTGAAACCAAGCACTAATCCGATGTGCAATCACAAAACACATGCAAAACATAATGCAAAATGATAGTTAGAAGGAGTGGGGGTCCCATCGGGTGTGCCAAAAATGTCTACAATGAAAGTGGGATTTTCCAAGGTGAGCTAACTATCCTAATTAACCCTCCATCCAAAGTCTAAGGGAGCTCAAGATTGGACTAACTAGTAGTGCATTAATTAACTAATTTGTACCCTTTCTAAATGCACTAGTAGTGATATGTCCTAAGAGATGATATGCTATGCTATTTTAAACTATGGATTAGCCTAAATTGTTTGATTGTGAGTGCTCAAACTAGTAGAATTTATTTGCATAAAATTTGCTTATAGAAAATGGAGGGGAAGGCCTCAATTTATAGATTTTTGGGGATGGAAATGGAGGGTTAGGATTGAATTGAAGGATCAAGGGTTGAGATTGCTTGAGAATCCTCAAGCAAAGAGAATTGGACAAATGGTATGATGAGAATGGATGAGATAATTGCTCCAAGAGTCAAGGGATGATCAATGGATGAGATTGAAGGGTTGAATGGATGGATGGCTAGAATCAGGTAGGTGTATGAAATGTAAGGCCTCATTTATGTAAAGACATGGCTCAGATTTGTGAGGAATTAAAAAATTATGGGGAGAGGACAAGTGGAATTTAAAATTAGGTAAATAGTGGATGAATAGTGCCACATGGAATTTAAAATTTCATGTATAGTGACACATGGAGTGGGGTAGAAGAAATAGGACAAATGTACACATTTTGAAAGATTTGTCCATGCTTCCAAAGTACCAGTTGTCATGTACATGCATATACATTGAATGACAAGTGGACAATTTGTACCCTATCTAAATGCACTAGTAGTGATATGTCCTAAGAGATGATATGCTATGTTATTCTAAACTATGGATTAGCTTAAATTGCTTGATTATGAGTGCTCAAACTAGCAAAAATTCCTTGCATACAAATTGCTTATAGAAAATGGAGGGTTAGGATTGAATTGAAGGATCGAGGGTTGATATTACTTGAGGATCCTCAAGCAAAGAGAATTGGACAAATGACATGATGAGAATGGATGAGATAATTGCTCCAAGAGTCAAAGGATGATCAATGGATGAGATTGAAGGGTTGAATGGATGGATGGTTAGGTTTGGGTAGGTGTATACATGTAAGGCCTCATTTATGTAAAGGCATGGCTTGGATTTGTGAGGAATCAAAAAAATATGGGGAGAGGACAAGTGGAATTTAAAATTGGATAAATAGTGGATGAATAGTGCATGCATAGTGCCACATAGAATTTAAAATTCCATGAATAGTGACACATGGAGTGGGGTAGAAGAAATAGGACAAATATAAACCTTTTGGAAGATTTGTCCATGCTTCCAAAGTACCATTTGTCATGTACATGCATATACATTAAATGACAAGTGGACTTCTAGAAACATGGGGAGTTGTAATTAAGAATTAATTAAAATTAATTCATGTGCATATGTTTTTAGAAGAAGATAATGATGATTACTAAAAGTAATAAAAAATGGATAAAATAGAGAATTAAATAAATTTGAATATTTATTTAATTTTTGGGAATAGAGTGTGAACTATAGTTGTCAAAATATTTATTCTTTGAACCATAGTAGAAGAATTTTAATTTTTCGTGAAGGGAAAAGGCTGAGAAAATATTAATTAAATAATTAGAAATTATTTAATTAGTGTGTAGATTGGATAGAGTGATATGAATTGTCTAGTTCAGGATGCGAGAATAGATGAAAGTGGTTGTGACCATTTTTCAGGTGTCTACAATTTGCAAAGAAACAAAATGCAATTCCTCTTTTAAATTGTAAGATAAGAATTTTTCTTTAAAAAATGTGTCAATTTTGTTCAAAAAATAACATTTTTGTGTCACCTTCAAATCATCATATCTCCCTTAATACTGATCCAAATCTTTAATGTAACCATTTTCTAGAAAGCTCTCGAAGTGCTCTGTCTAATGAATCTAAAATATCTCTACAAGAAATTCATCCATTCTTTGTTGTTGTAGATGTGGTTTCTCATGGAGTTATTCAAAATTCTAGTAGCACGTACGTACAAGTTCTTCTCTTTTGTAATAGTTGAATATTAGTGTTGATTTATAGATGTGTAGATGATAAGATAGAGGGTTGAGATTTAATTAAAATGGGTGGCTAAGATTGAATAAGGAGAATTAGCGCACTTTTATGGCTATCATTATATGAATGGCTAAAATTAAAAGATATGGTAGGAAAATAGATGTTAGAGATTGAATTAGATCTTTAACTTTTATTTATTTTTAGTTAGTCATGTGACTTTTTGAATTATTTATTTATTTATGGATGTGATATGATTTAAAATATAATTATGTAGTGAGTTATTATAGTTATTACTTTATATCATATTGTATTTAAGATTTATTGGTGATGCTCTAATTTATAATATTTATTTATTATTTAGAATTTTGATTAAGATAGTTAAGTGGTTTAGTTTTGATTATGTATAACTTAATTTTTAATTATATTAATTGTGAGATTAGGTTTGGGGGTTTTGATATAATTTAATGTAATTAATGTACTTTGAAAATTTTAATTGAGTGGTAAGTTATTAAAAATACATTTATTCTTTTAAGAAGGATGCTTAAATTGTGGCACATGGGGTTGAAATAATTTATTAAATGTTATTGATAATTTATTAAATTAAATTAAATTAGCCTTGTAATATGTATTTGTTAGAAAATAGTTAAGTAGAATTAAATAATAAATAATAGTTAAATAAATATTTCTATATAAATACACATGCTAGTTAATATCTTCTAAGCCTTTGTTAAAATTTATATAGAGAAAAGGATATGAAGCAAGATATCATTGCAATAAGTAGAGGAAAAAGGGCATGTTTGAAGGAAATGTGGTGAGAGCATAGTGTGAGGAGAAAAAGCAAGTGTGCTCTGTAGAGGAAGGAAGAAATGGCAAAGGGATAAGGAATGGTAGGTGATCTAGAGCAATGAGGGGTCCAAACGGTTTGTAGAAAAAGACAAAGGTATAATGTTTGGGCTTCAAACCCCTTAGTTCAAAGGCAGATGGACTATGGAAGGATTCCCATCCTTCTGTTCCCCACAATTTCACAACTCCTATACTGATGGTGCTTAAACCCCAAATGGTACCTCAATTCTTCATGGACTATAAGAATAGTGTGAATTTCTTCCATGAATGTGGTGCATTTTGCAGGGAGCAGATTATTCTGGTGAACCCTAATTTATCACCCAAAAATAAGATGTGAACTTTGGTTGAGGATAATACTTAGGCCCCTGGAACCTACTCGAACCCTTATCTCGCCCCTTCTTCACTTGGAAAATATTAATTTTCCCTAAGTGATTCTAAGTTAGTGTTGGTGGAGCATCCCATTGATTTTTATATCCCTGATGATTGTGTTAATATAGCATCAAAAAATGTTGGGAATCGATCCCTCAGATGACTATAACTTTGTGAAATAGAATGGCCCTTGGTTCTATGAATAGTTGGGCCTTTTCATTGCTCATGGTCCCCTTTTTTCATCTAGTAGAGCTAGTAAAATTATCTCTATTCCTATTTGAATTTGATTGAATAACCTCCCCTTGATCATGTGAGATGCATATCTCATTAGGAATATGATCAATTAGGTGGGTTCATTTGCAAAGTAGGACTTTAATTCAATAGTTTCAACAAACAGATTCACAAAAGTTTGTGCCACGATTGATATTTCAAAACCTATGCATCATTTCATCAGACTCCGCTCCTCTTTTGGAACTTGGACTCAATTCTTTAACTATGAAGGCTTACCATTCAAGTGTTTTCACTACAACATGTTGGGTCATAAAATTTCTAGGTGCACTACAAATAAATCATCTGGATTAAAGGCAATCGATCTCAAAAAGTGGATAAAGAAGCTAGGTTCTTTGGGTGTTGATTTTGTATGGCACAATCATGGCAAGTTCATGGAACCTCAAAATGAGATAAGGTCTGATCATGTGACTCTCATGGAAGTTTCTAATTATATGGACTCCCCTCCATCTCATATCCCCTAGAAACAAACTCTATGGTTTTAATCAACTTTTAGAAAGGGAGGATGATAGATCTGATGTTGAGGGACCTTTCCTTTTATGGATGATTTAGCCAATGTGATTCTTGATTTATTTGACCATAATGATGTGGTTGTTCCTGTTAAGAAGTGCTCCATTGCTTAATATGTGAGCTACACCTCAAAACCAAACATTAGCATATGAGGGAAGAATAAAGTACAAAAATATGAAGCATAAAACATTGACTAGGAGGAAGGGATGTTGTTGAGGAGGGCACTCAATGGACCATGGATACTCTTATTACTAGGAGTAGAAGGAAGGGTGTAGCCAAATGGGCCTAATGGCTTGTTCTTATTTTTAGAGGGTGATTGGTTATATTCAGTTTTTGTCTCTTCATGCTTCTTTCAGATATATTTCTTAGAGGGCCTATCTACTTGCTCCTAGTCTCATGTTGGTTTGTTTAGGATTATTATTTTCCTATAAGTTAATTTATTTATTCTTTATGCTCCCCTATTTTGGGTCTGAAGATGTTCTCTTCATTTTAATTTTTTATTTAATTGGGAGTGGGCCCTAACCCCACAACTTACCTATAAAAAAAAATCTATGGAGAATTTTAACTATCAAAATGAGTTAGATTTTTTAATTCTATTTAAACCAAGCAAGGTGTCTAGTTAAAACAAATAGTTTGGATATGAGATAATTAGTTTGTCAACATTGTTAATAACTGATAAATTAAATCATTTTTATATTGTGACTTTATTGTAAGACAATTAAATAGATAAGATGATAAATAAATAATTAAATGACATTAAGTATGAACACAAATTTAAATAAGCCCCAATTACAATCTTGCAAATTTAATTTTCTTTTTTGAAACCTTCCAATTAATCAAAATATTTTATTAAATCAAATTGAAATGTTAGAGGTGAAGAAGAGATTAAAATTTATTATAATTTAATTAGTAAAAAAATTAAATGATGTCATCTTATATTTATTTAGTCATAAATTTATTTTTAGATAATCTATTGGTGTAATATTTTATTCACCTAGGGTATATTATATCCTACGTGTGATAATGCACCTATTTAAAAAGTTTACTTAGGATCTAATATGAATATTTAATTATTCTCACCTAAGTAGCTAATAATTACATGTGTACACCTTGACTTGAGATACACAAGTTTCACCACTACCTCATCAATTCTTGATTGATGGTAGTTAGGTGTCACCTCTATTCAATTAAGGCCACCTCTCTCTTAGTTAGGTTGAATGAACTAATCCAATGATTGGTAGTTCAATTCTTGACTTCTCGATTAGGTTGAGTTAACTCACCTCTTGAGCGTGTCATCTTCTTGATTCATGCAAGCAAGAGGCCTATATATGTATGTTGATTATATTATAACTTTGTCTCATAATACCAAATATAGAATAGCAATTATTCTGTTCATCTATATTTGTGATTAGCTTGTAAGCATTTTGCCTTAACAAATTCTAACATAATTGAATTTCTCGTATGCTATCTAGGGTGAAGGATTGATACATGTAAGGTGACAAATGCTCTTGTAAGAACTTGGATAATTTTGATTTATTAATCATCATTTGAATAGATGAACTAGTTCTCAATTATTTTATAAGTTTGATTAAATAAAATTTAAGCAAATTCATATAGTAGTTTTAACAGGATTAAGAAAATTAATTAATTGGGTTGTGAACAAAGTGGATTCCTCATCACCACAAACTTTATAGCTCCTTCTCTCAAGTGATACAACATATACATCATAGTGTGTATATGCTATGATATTGAGAGTTCATGTTGTGCTACCATGTGTACGATGGTTAAGTCATAGTAGAGTTGTTATGTTAAGAAAAAAAATTGTGTTAGCATTTATGCTTATGAGAAAGTGTGGGTATAAAAATATGGGTCTTTGCATCCTCACTATCTCAAATTGATGTCCAAGATCATCCACACATTCTATAGAATGGTGACAATCAATGCTTATTTAATGAGCCTCAAGTCAGTCTATACGAAGGATAATCTTGTAAGGTCCCAAAGGTAGGATGTTAGCAAGAAATGTAGAGGAAATACCAGTCCAGAGATTCAGTCCTCAGTCAATTATTTGTAGTCAATTTATACCCTAGTCAGGTAGCTAGAGATTGACAATAAAACATGAAGAATAGAAAAACTAAGCATTACATATGCATCAAAGTAAAATAACATATAATTACCCAGTACCAATAGGTCACCATGTATGTATATTAACAGTCATCAAATGCATACATCATCTATCCATCCTCTGGCAGGTCTAAGTCTCTGCCTCAACAATTACAATCATGACTTCTATGTCATCCTTACATCAAAATATACACTCTAACATACTTCTATTCTCATATATCTTATGATGATATCCTATATCTATATATACTATATTTATTACGTATAGGGATGTGTTTCTATTTGGCTCCAGCTTCCACATATTGTGTAGTCTCCTCCAGTTGACTCTCCTTTATGCTATGTATCGTGCTAACATCATCCCCCCCTAAAAATTATGTCTTGTCCTCAAGACATGTTTTTCTCCATTTGAAATTATTTCTTGAGTCTTGCCCCATTGACATAGCCAGCTAATATCTAACCCTCCATATTCTTTAGTCTGACTACTCCAGAGTCTAAAATTTCTTTAATGTAGAAAGGTCCCAACCACCTTGTCTTCAATTTTCCTTGCTTCTTAAACTTACTATCATATAGAAGTACTAAATCACCTTCCTTTAGTGTCTTGTTCCTCAGGTTTCTATCATGCCAAGCCTTTTGTCTTTCCTTTCCATATTCATATTGTATGCTTCCATCAATCTATCCTCATCCATTTTTTCCAATTCTTCAATCCTCTATGTGAGAGAGTCTTCTTCACCTAGCTTGAGAGTCGTTGTTGTCCACAAGTTTGGTAATATGAAGTGTACCGATCTTGTGGCATCTATTCCATACACCAGCTCATAGGGGGTGAACTTAGTGGTTGTTTTGAAGGTTGTTCTATATGGCCATAGTACCGCAGGTATCTTTAAATCCTAGTTTGTCTTGTTCCCATTGCACATCTTTGTTAATGCTACTCCAATGATTTTATTCATGGCTTTACTTGCTCCATTTGCCTGTGGATGATATGGTGAACTACTATTGTGTGTTATCATGAAGTTGTTCAATAGGTCTGAAATCATTTTGTTTACAAAATGTTTACCTTGGTCACTAGTGATGCTTAACAGATAGCCAAACCTAGTAATTATGTTCTCATAGATGAATTTGGTGGTAGGTTTTGCTATACAGTCTCTGGCTAGTTGTGCTTCTGCCCACTTAGTCAGATATTCTACTTTGGTAATGATGAATCTAGATTTTAACTATTTTATCGAAGGGTCTATAGGTCCAATGAAATCAATAGCCCATTTCTGAAAAGGTAATTGTTTTGGAACTGGTCTCAATGGCATTTCATCTCTTGCAGTAGGTCTTCCTATTCTTTGCAATACATCACAATTCTTTACATATCTCTTTGCATCTTTGAAAAGTGTAGGCCACCATAACCCAACTAGTTTGATCTTTCTTGCTGTCATATCTCTGAAATTATGTCCTCCTACTATCCCTTCATGTGCCTCTCTTAGGATGTCTTCGCTTTTATGTCCATATACTACCCTTTTGATGATATCATCCTTCCCTCTGACATGAAGTTCTCCTTCAATCAGTGTATATAGAAAAGACTTTCAGATCAGATTTTGTCTTTCTTGTGCTGATATCTCTATTGGAGATTCACTTGTAGTCAAAAAATATGCTATGTCTATTTATTCTTTTGGTACTGCATTTACTCTGAACATATTTGCGCTAGCTAGTTCTTCTTTATGTACCTCTGAATCTTCCCCACTCTCAATTTTGGATAAGTAGTTTGGTCCCTGATTGTGCTTTCCTAGCTTCATCATGATTGAGAATTCAAACTATTGGTACAAGAGAAACCATCAGAAAATTCTTCCTTGAATGATTGGTTTGTTGAGCAAGTATTTCAATGATTCATGATCAATGTACAATACAAAAGGTGTTGACAGTAGGTAGTGTCTAAACTTTTGTAATGCATATACCATTTCTAGGGCTTCTCTTTCAGTTGTGGTGTAATTCTTCTCTACTTTTGATAGTTTCCTACTTGAAAATGCTATAGGGTGATCCTTAGAGCCCCTTGGTTGGGTTAGTATTGCTCCCACTGCAATCCCTAATGCATCCACATGAACATGGAATGTGTTCTCCCAGTCCAGAAATATGATTATTGGTTCTTCTACTATCTTCTGCTTCAAAGTGTTGAATGCATTTTGGTGTTTCTCATTCCATGTGATACTCTTGCCCTTTTTTTTCTTTAGTAATTCTTATATAGGTGTTGAAATGGTTGCATAACTCTTGATGAATTTTTGGTAATAGCCAGTGTACCCTAGGAATGTTTTGACATCAAATGTGATTTTTGGTGGTGGCAAGTTTTGAATAATGGCAACTTTTAGGGGATCAACCATCAATCCTTCTTTACATATTATATGGGCCAGTAGTGTTCCAAATGATACTGTAAAAGTGCATTTCTTCAAGTTTAAAGATATTTGCAAACTCCTACACTTATTCAACATCAACCTCAATGTCTGTGTGTGATCTTTTACCAGTCCAAATACAGTCCAATCATCCAAATAAACTTCCAAGAAATCATGTATAAACTCCTTGAATGCATTGACCATGATTCTACTAAATACTGTAGGTGCATTTTTCAACCCAAATGGCATAACTGTGTACATGAAAGATCCTAGTTCAGATGCAAATGTTGTTTTGGGTTGATCTTCCTCTTTAATTTTTACTTGATGATATCCGGAGAACCCATCAGTGAAGGAGTAGATTTCCCTACTAGCAACTGACTCCAAGATTTATTTTGTGAATGGTGTCAGAAAAGGGTCATGAATGCAAGCTTTATTCTACTATCTATAATCTCTGTAGATCCTAATTTCTCCTATTTTCTTGTTTTGTACTACCATTGGACTGATCCATTCTACTTCCTTCACTAGTTTTATGATTCTTGCTTCTAGCATCTTATCTAGTTCTACTTTAACTTTTTTCATGTTTGGATTCATCTTGTAAGGCCTTTTCTTGATTGGTTTACACCCTTCTTTCAATTGAAATTTCATAGTTCCAACTTCCTCTTTGATTCCCTTCATTTCAATGAACTTCCCAGCAAACAAATCCTCATACTCAAACAATATTTCTACTACTTGTGCCACTTCCTTCTCATCCAAATAGTCTCCTATCTTGGCTAGCTTAAGATCTCCTTCTTTGGAAATGTTCTCTTCCCTTAACTGGATAGGCTTGTTGTAGTATTTTTCTTTGATATCTGTTGATTCTGCTGGAGCTTTCTTTCCCCTTGTTCAACCTTTATTTATTGTTCCCCACTCTCTTCATCCTCCTGTTGTGTTGTTTTGTAGAATTTGTGTTTCTTTGGGTATGATTCCTTATCCATCCATTCTATGATCTTCCATATGCCTTTATTTTTGTCGGTGGTAAACTTTTCGTCAGTTTTTCTTCTTCTTCTTCTGCATCCTTTTGAAAGATGATCTTATTGATTTTGAGTAGTGTTGTACATATATGTTTGTTCGGACTACAAAATGAGAATGTATGAATGAAATCCTTTTGTAGTTCTTCCCAATATTGAGTTTCTTTCCTTCGTTCTTGATTTATGTACCATGTCTGTGCGATTGGTGACAATGTCCAATAGAAGAATGGGTGTACAATATCTCATTATATTCATTTCTCTCTCTCCATACCACTGTACACATGGATAAATGTTCTTGTGGTGAGATCTGACCTGAGTATTCGGTTATGATATCATATTCTCCTTCCTCCGGCAAGTATCTTGTCTTGATGGGTATTTTGAATATTGGCCACCACTCTATTGTGTCTTTGTGTGTGTTCCACAAATTTGTGGCATTGCATATTAATGTGTGTTGTAGGGCTTGTAATCTTATGTCTTCTTTTGAAAAGACTATCCCCATTTCTTCTAGGTATTTATGTAGATTCTGTACTCCTGAAAACCTAGGCAACTTAATATGGGAAATGCCTTTCAAAATGTGACTTACCTAGTAAGGTCTTCAAATCATGTAGATACGATACCTATGATCTTCAATGGGTTTTGATGAGGTGCAGAGGATTGCGATATGTCTTCGTCCTCATTTATGATCATGAATATGCTCTAGTAGCCAAGCATTTTTTTCTTATTTTTAGTTATGGTTCTTTTCTCAACCAGACTTCTAAAACCTCCTCACTATTTGTATTATTGTAGTCCTCTATATCCACTTCTCCCTCAAAATTAGGTTCTTTTGTTGTCTCTTCCATATCCAACCTTGAGATTGTGTAGGGATTCTTGGCATACTTATTATTGTCTTCAATTTGATTGGATTTTTCTATATATGCTTCCTCCATTGATGATCCCAGAGGGATGTTAACACTCTTGTGATTGTTAACAAATGATAGCTCTTCCTTATGGGAGTATATGATAACATTTGCATCTACAAACCATCTCAACCCTAACAGTGCATTGACAGCTTCTCCCTGATCCTTCATGGCTGCACCAATGAAATATAGGACTTGTTTGACCCCCATTAGGTTAAATTCCACTTGGTTCCATGTTCCCATTGTCTGCATATTAGATCCATTTACCAAAATAATGTTGTAAGTTGTCTCTGTCAACTTAGGTCTTATTAATTACTCCCATAGTTTCTTTGTGATCATGTTGACATTTGCTCCCAAATCTATCATGACATTTTGGATCTTCTAGTAATTTATGTGAACATCCACCATAAGTGGTTTTGTCTTCCATTCTCTATCTATTCTTCCCAACCTCTGGAGTTGACTTTTTTGACCTTGATCCTTATTCCAGTATTTAGAAAATTTCTTCAGTTTCTTAATAAGTCTATGTTGTGTCAGATGAGCTAATTACTTGAGAGATTCTACTTCTCCTTCAGTGAAAGATTTCTTATATTGCTTCTAATTTTCTTGTTCCTTCCTTATAGTTTCTTTGGATTCCTTCACAATTTCCTCATGTTGTTTCTTAGAGGGAACAAATTCTTCTTCCTCTTCATCGTCTTCTTCTTCTATTTCAGTGACATATTGCCTTCTAGTATTTGTTCCTTATCTTGTCAGTATTGTAGATTTCTCCTTCTTTCTTCTTCTATCTTTTTCGGTATGTGTGGGCTTGATTCTCTGATAGTACTTTCTTCTTCTATAGATTCAGTTGAAAATGTGTTTGTTTCCTCTCTGTTGTTCTTCCAGAAAGTCCTTGCTCCTTGACCCTTTGGTGCCCTTCTTATGATCCTCGCTCCTTTTTGGTTACCTAGGTTCTATAGCCCATCACTCTTAGATTGCGGTTGTGCATTTCAGAAGTATTATTGTGCCCTCTCACAAGAAAATAGATCATGCTTTGTACTATTACAAAATGAACACTGTGTTTTCCTTTCAACCCAACACTCATTAGCAAAGTGTCCTAGCTTACTGCAATTGAAGCATGTGGCATCCTCTCTCCTTCTTTGATTTCTTCCACAACCTCTGCCTCCTTTATAACCTCCAAATTTCTTGAGTTGTCATCATTATTATAGTTGTTTCCATAGGATGGACTGCTAGAGTTTGTATTTTGTATTGCATTGATATTGCTCTAATTTTTCCAATTTGGTTGTTTGTAGCCTTAATCATGTGAGTTTCTTTCTACATGGGACATGTTATTGCTCTCCGCTAAGTTTGTGTACTAGGTTTCATCTTCTTCATCAGTGAATTCTCTTTTCCTCTGGAAGGTCTGTGAAGGGAAATTTGGTGTTTCATGGTCATCCCATTCTCTGCATAATCCAAAATAAACTGAATTGGTTCTTTTTGTTTCTTTGATGTCTTCTTTTATTGCGGTAGCTAGTCTTTCTCCTTTCATCCTATGGCATTCATTTCTCAAGTGACCTTCTCTTGTACAATATGAGCACCAAATATTAGGTCTTAGCTTCTGTGTATTCTCCTCTTGTTTAGCAAATATCTCCTGCCTCAGTTTCAACTGCTCCAACTCCAACTAGCTTTTCCAATTCTATGTTTTCTTTCATCTTATCTTGTCTGCACCAAGATTGAGACTCTATTTGGTAGGCTAGTGCCACTGCTTCTGCATATGTCTCAAATATTCTTCTATCTAAGGCTGACCTTATTTTAGGGCTTATTCCAGAAATAAACCATTCTATCTTTTGCTTCTCAGTCTGTTGTTCCTCCAACTTCATAGTTGTCTCCTTAAATCTTTTATCAAAGTCCTTTATTGATTCCTTCTCCAACTACATCAAATCTCTCATCTTGCTTACTCCTTTTGTTTGGACATCCAGAACTCCAAAATTCTCTAAAAATGCTTTCTTGATCTCATCCCAATCCTTGTCACTATTTGGGCATGTCTTCCTATACCACTTCAATGCTTTATTCCGCAATGTGCCTATGAAGTTAAATAGCTTGTTTTCATCTCTTGTTACTCCCTTCCGGTTCCAAATTGACTCTAGCACAAAAATGTGTTCAACGGGTTCAGTAGTGTCCTCAAAGATTGGTAGCTTGATAAGAATATCCATGACTGATCTTCTCACAATCTCTGGTACTATGCAGTGAGTTTATTCTGGTTTGTGCATCTGATTATGTTGTCTTTTATCAACTTGCTTCCCTTCTCTTCCCTTATCTCTTTGTAGTCAAATCTCAAAGTACTCTTCTCCTAAAATTGCAAAATTTCTTTGGATCTCCACTATTCTCTCTGCTTCCTTGTTTGCTTGAAAATCTTCCTTCTCTACTAAAATTCTCTTGACTTTATATGGCACTCGAGGTGACTCATGGTCCAGGGGTTGTATTTCTTCATAGTGTCTCTTCAAATTAGGGGATTCTCTTTTCTTTGTGAATGACATCATGTCAGCATGCCATGATGATTCAAATAACCTTCCAAAAGCCTCAAAACTCCTCTTAACATTTACCACATCTTCTCCTCCTTCTCTTATCTCCTTTATGCTTCAGCAAATTAACTCCTCTATATATTCCTCTTCCATCTTCAAAATCTCTGGTGTTAACTCATATGTTCTGGCAATCTGCGGCATAAACCCTAGTTCACCTATTTCTTCTCTTTCCCTTTCGTATTCTCCTTCGGCAACACCCATAGTGGTGAACTCATCAGTATTCCCCATAACACCCTCTATGTACTCTCTATTTGACTTCCTTTCTCTGACAACACCCTCTTTGGTGTGCTCAACAACATCCTTCATGATGCACTTATCTTCTTCCTTCCTTTTGGTAGCACCCTCAGTGGTGCACTCTTCAAATTCTTATGTCTTTTCTTCTGCACCTTCTACTATCCCTCCTTCCTCCATCATTTGTGCCCTTTCCATTATTCTGCTATAATGTTCTTGTATTTCCTAAGTTTGCTTCAATCTTTCATCTTTGCTTATCTCTATATCAGTTATGATTTCTTCGCCAATCTCTCTTTTCCTTCGCTTCTCCTCTTTTGCCATGGGTTTTTTGATTTGGTGTTCCATTAGTCCTATTATATCCCATGGAATCCTTATTTGAAGAGTCACATCATTTGAAAGGTCCTTGCGGACCCTACCCCCTTTCCACTTACCATCCCATTAAGTGCCTGGCCCCCTCTCACAAAGGTAGAAACTTAAGAAGACTTGAATTCCTCTGCAATTTGAAAAATTTTCCTGCCAACCTCACCTTCTCTCCTTTCTAGAACTCTGCACTACTTCTTTGGATGTTTTGTCCCTTCAATCTTTAACTACCTTCTTCCAGGGTCCTAGCAACAAAACCAAATGTTAGCAAGAAATGTAGAGGAGATACTGGTCTGGAGATCCAGTCCTTAGTCAATTATTTGTTGTCAGTTTATACACCAGTCAAGTAGCTAGAGATTGATAACAAAACATGAAGAATAGAAAAACAAA
This sequence comes from Cunninghamia lanceolata, assembly GCA_027924645.1. Classification (NCBI taxonomy): domain Eukaryota; kingdom Viridiplantae; phylum Streptophyta; class Pinopsida; order Cupressales; family Cupressaceae; genus Cunninghamia; species Cunninghamia lanceolata. The sequence continues at coordinate 2,973,653 of BSBN01000893.1, read as the reverse complement.
GCATTACATATACATCAAAGTAAAACAACACAGAATTACCGGTACTGACAAGTCACCATATATGTATATTAACAGTCATCAAATGCATACATCATCTATCCATCCTCTGACAGGTCCAAGTATCTGCTCAACAGTTACAATCATGACTTCTATGTCATCCTTATATCAGAATATACACTCTAACATACTTATTTTCTCCTGTATCTTATCATGATATCCTATATCTATATATACTATATCTATTACATATAGGTATGTGTTTCTGGTCCCGAGGCTCTGGCCTTTGTATATTGTGTAATCTCCTCTGGTTGGCTCTCCTTTATGCTCTGTACCCTTCTAATAGGACATACAAATAAATAGTGGTGGTGAAATCTCCAAGATCTAATATACAAACACTCATAAGTGAGTCTACAACCACCCTAGTACATGTAGCCAACTCAACCTGCCATTTATCATTCTACCTTACTACCACAAGACTATAAATCTCTACCAAGGATGGGGAAATAAAAGAGTCTGAAGCACCAAAATCAATCAAAATAGAAGCACAAACACCCTCCAAAAAACCTATGGTCTCCACAACTATAACCTAATGCTCTACCTAATAGTTAGCTACTACAACAAAAACTCTATGAGACCTGTCAACATCTCCCATTGTTAAGTCTAATACAACAACACTTTGAACACCAGGTGTGATGCAGGAGCATCCATTGGTGTAAGGACAATCTTGCATCAACTAAAAAAAGATGTGTTTCAAAATTGTTGATGTTCTTTCCATTTCTTTTCAAAATTTGTGGTTTTGGTTCCATAATCGCTTGAAAAATGATGTAAAACTTTCAGTTTTTCCAAACTGCTAAAAATAGCAACCTGCTATTTTTAGAAAGTTTGCATTTGGGCATGGATTGAAGTAAAAATTTACAGGAAGCTTCATAACTAAAAAATAAGACCTTTGGCGAAGGAATCACGCAAAGATCATTTGCGAGCTGAAAGATATTAAATTTTTTGTTTCCCAAAAAATGCCTGAAAATTATTCAAACTCATGTTTGAGGCACTAAATGGCCCCGTACGGGCCTAGAAATGGCCAAAACTGACAAAGCAAGTTTTCAGTGCGTAGAGCACTCTACGATCTTTCCGATGCATAAAACAGTTTGTCAATTGGACACCCGGATCAAAAGTTATGGCTCCTAGAAGTTGACCTATTTTTAGAGGGAGATGCAAATTTTAAAATTAGGTTGTTGGCCACCAAAAAGGCTATTAATAACCATTTTTGGGAACCCTGGGTAGTAGGAGAGTTAAGAGGGGAAGTGTAGAGTAAAGAATAGGCAGGAAAATAGAAACCCTAGCTAATTTGGGTTTACAGAAGGCAGATGATTCCAGAGTCTAGAGATAGGAAGCTGTAATGTGATGCAGCCTGTAGAGGATTCATCCTCTGATTGTATTTGAGCTTCTGTAATGTAATGTTTTGCCCATATCAATAAAAGATCATTCTATTTTCTATGTGCAATTTCTATTTTGTGATTTACCTCCTTCATCAAGTGGTTGTTATCTCTCAGATCTGCACCCTTGCTACAGTTGTAAAACTTTAGCAATCTTAAGAAACATGGGAATGATCTCGAAGTGTGGGACCTTGCAAATTGAGATCAGACCTCTGGAGAAGGCTGGCTTCCTCTTTCTAAGCCTATTACTTAGAGAAATAACTAAATCTAGTGCTAATGCTTGCTGGGAAAAGGGTTAGAAGGAAACTGAAATGAATTAAGATGATACACTAGATTTAAATGTGTTTGGCTGCAACTGAATTGACACAGTAATAATCTCACAGCTAGAAAGACTTACACAGACTCATATTGACTCTAACAAAGGTCAAGACAGAATAATGGAGGAATGAAAGGGACCATTTTTTCCACAATACATAGCATACACTAATCCAAAGAACAGACACAGTGCTAAAATAATAAAAGAGAGGCAAAATACCAGTTTTTATTGATTATAGAGGCCAAGTAGCCATTACAAAATAGCCCAGAAGAACAACCAACAACAATACATCTATTTTACATGTATATATATCATTTTACATTTTGACCTCAATCGATTACAATCAATTTTGCCCATGGGCTCTATTAGAAACTATTTTCCTCTGAAGGGACGTCCATCCGCAAGAATTCATGGCATAAAAAATCTAGAACAGGGCAGGTGGAAGATTTTTTGAGTCTTTAATGTAAGCTGTTGAATCATCGATTTGTAGCAATGAATGCAATAAATATCTGCATTTGCATATGTTAATTTAGTTGCTGAAACGTCCAGTCGATCTAGCGTGTAGATGTGCATCAAATTTTGAAAGTGAAAATATTCCCCTCAAAAGCCCGCCAGATGAAAGAGGAGGCAAAAATAAGCACTTTTGCCTTTTGCAGCATGTTGAAATTCGCCAGGATACGGAAGATATAGATGGTCAAAGTTATGGTCAACTATGTCTTGTATCTGCTTATCGTTCTGCATCTGCGCTTGTATATACAAATGCTCCTGCACTTTTGTATCTGTGAATGTATGTGCTTAGATACAATTACAAACATACAATCATGGGATTTTACTTTGTATCCCTCTTTGCATATAGACCCCTGCCACGTGTCATTGCTATATTGGTTGCTGAACTGATCCTTGGACCCATCGCTGAAAAACTACATCTTCTTATCGGCCGTCAGAAAGACCCTAAAATGAGTCGTCGATACACTAAGTCTCGCTGAAATCCCTTTGCATGCGACCCTTTGTATATATGATTGTATATGCAAACATACAATCGCAAATATACATACAAAGTGGAACTCAAAAGATTATCAGCCACATTTGATTCTTCAAAACAGGTCCGACTTGTATCTTTTCCTTTTGTATATCGGCCTTGTATATTGCATATACAATGTGAATATACAAGAAGAACTGTATACAATCACTTGTACATTGCAAACATGCCTCTGACCCTTGTATGTTAACGTTGTATATTCCCTTGTATCTGCCCTTTGTATGTCTAAACATACAATGCGAATATACAAGCAAAAGATGCATACAAACATGTCAGCCTTTATCAACTAAAATGCATACATTTTTAGGTCCGGGCCTTGTATGCTAGGAATGTATATCGCATTGTATATGTGATTGTATGTTTAAAGATACAATCGCATATACATACAATTGGTAGGCCCCACCTTTGTATCTCCTCCTTTGCATCTTGTCTTTGTATGTGCCCTTTGTATATGCAAATTCAATCACCTTTGTGTGAAAGGAGACACCACTTTCCCTTGTATATTCCTCTTTGTATATTGTCCCTTGCATTTTTCCTTTGTATCTTCATTGGCCGATCAGAGAAACCTTGGACTTAGCTGCCGATGAGGCTTGTCCCGCCGATGATCCCCTTTGTATATGGCCTCTTGTATATCGCCTTTGTAACTTGCCGATATACATTCTCCCTTTGCATCTTTGCGATGTACATTTCTTTTGTATATCGCCCTTGTATCTTTGTCCTTTGTATCTTGCCAACATACAATGGCAAATGTATATGCAAATATACATTGGAAAATGTATACACAAATACTAAGCATGAAACTGAGAAATCCCCGCGATAGAAAATACTTGAAGGTAAAAGATTTCTGGGTTTTTGACAAAAGATTCTCAAGGCAATAATTTGGAATTTTTTGGCAAGGCAGAGCATAAGTGGTTTGAAGGATATAAGCCTTGTAGGGTTATTTCTAAAGGATTTTCAAGGAAAATACAAGGTGAACTATTTAACTCTGGACAGAGGAAAATAGGTCAACAGTAGTATCAGAGCAAGGGTTCCTAAGTGTATAGACAGATTGCCAACCGTGAGGTAGTTTACACCAGGACCTAAGGTTGTGGGTTTGTTGTGGAGATCAAGATGCCTCCACGAAGAAATCATACTAGGAGGAATGCTTTGACAGAAGAGGGTTTTAAAGCCCTGTAAAGGCAAATCGATGCATTGCAAGAGGAGCTGTGAAGAGGGTTTAATCTAAGAACAAGAGAAGAAAGCAAGGATGAAGCTGAAGAAGAGCTATCCAAGGAAGAACAAGAAGCTGCAGGAGATCCTGCAGAAGTTAGGTTGTTGAGGGCCATTTCAAAGATTGGAAAGAGGCCCAAGATCGAAGTTTCTACATATTCTGGAGATTTGAATCCAAAGCAGCTGATTGATTGGATCAATGACATGGAGGAGTATTTCGAATATGAAGATGTGGAGGACCCAGATCGGGTCAAGTTTACAAAAACAAAGTTGAAGGGCCATGCCAGTATTTGGTGGAAGGAGGTCCAGTTAGACAGGAATAGAAGAGGAAAAGGAAATATCACTAGATGGGATCAGATGGTGGAGAAACTGAAGAAGCAGTTCATTCCTATGGACTATGAGATGGAGTTGTTGAAGAATCTGCAAGATTGAAGCGAGGCAACAAGTCTGTTAAGGAGTATACATAAGAGTTTTATAAGATTACTATTAGAATCGGTCATGCAGAGCCCAACAAGGAGAAGGTAGCCCGTTACATTAATGGGTTGAGGCCAAGTATTCAAGAGGAGCTGAGCCTGGTCAGAATGACCACCATAGAAGATGCATACCAGTTTTCCCTGAAGGTGGAAGAGAAGCTGAATAAAAGATTCGACAACAAGTAAAGGGGAAGAGGTCAAGGTGGAAGGATTGGTGGAAGACCCTATGGAGGCCATAATGAAGATCAAAAGAAAAGTGAAGATGTTGGCACCGATCAAAATCAAAGAGGGGATAATGCCTACCACCTTCGTGACCAATACAATGGTGAGCAAAAAGGAAGAGGAAGAGGCCGACCTGGGCAAGGACCTGAAAGAGGAGGTTTCAGAGGAACTTGTTTCCAATGTGGAGAAGAAGGGCACTGAGCATAAGAGTGCCCGCAACATTAAGGAAGGACAAATAGACGACCTGAAGGTAATGCATGAGTTGCACATGTAGATGAAGATGCGCAGTCTAAGTGTTCTGAAGATGCTGAAAAGGGAGAAACCCTAGTTGTCAGAAGAACTTTGTTGAATGAGGAGAAAGAACCCAATCAAAGGAAGAGTTTATTCCGCACAAGGTGCAAATGTGAAGGTAAGTGTTGTGATATTATTATTGACAGTGGGAGCACTGATAATCTTGTTTCAGAGGAGATGGTTGACAAGTTGAAGTTGACAAGAAGAAAGCATCTGCATCCATATCGGATTGCATGGTTGTAGAAGGACCATAGAGTTTTGGTCAATGAGCAGTGTTTAGTGAAGTTCAAGATTGGTGACTACCATGATGAGGTGATGTGTGACATCATACCGATGGATGCATGTCATATGTTATTGGGAAGGCTGTGGCAGTATGATAGGAGCGCTGTCCATGATGGTCGTGCAAACACATACTCCCTAACAAAGGATGGAGTTCATCATAAGTTGAAGCCCTTGAAGGAGGTGGAAGAAAAGGTATGTAGTACTACGAGAATTTGCTTGGTAGATGGTAGAAAATTTTTGGAGGGTATGAAGCATGAGCGTCATTGCTTTGCATTGATTCCTAAGATTAGTCAAGAGAAATGTGAAGATGTACCAGCAGAAGTTTTAGATATGTTGGAAGAATTTTAGGACATTATCTCTGATAATGTACCAGAAGGTTTACCACCAATGAGGAAGATAAGTCATCAAATGGATTTGATACTAGAAGCCAGTTTGCCAAATAAGGTAGCCCACAGAATGACCCCTGCAGAGAGTGAAGAGCTAAACAGACAAGTTCAAGAGCTGTTAAGGAAAGGGCTGATAAGAGAGAGCCTAAGTCCATGTGCAGTACCTATAGTACTAGCACCGAAGAAAGTTGGAGAGTGGAAAATGTGTACAGATTCTCGAGCCATCAACAAGATCATGATCAAGTACAGATTCCCATTACCCAGAATGGATGACATAATGGATTGTTTGAGTGGAGCCAAGTACTTCACAAAGATTGATCTGAAGAGTGGGTATCACCAGATTCGTATTAGGGAAGGAGACAAATGGAAGATAGCCTTCAAGACAAAGGAAGGTTTGTATGAGTGGTTAGTCATGCCATTTGGGCTGACCAATGCACCGAGCACATTCATGCGGCTCATGAATGAGGTAGTGAAAGAATTTTTGGGAAGTTTTGTTATTGTTTATTTAGATGATATTTTTATTTTCAGTAAAACTTGGGATGAGCATCTGATGCATATCAGAAGTGTTTTAGAGAAGATGAGGGAGGAGAAGTTGCTAGTTAATCTAAAGAAATGTAGTTTTACAAAGAAGGAGTTGGTATACCTAGGCTTTGTTGTCTTAGAGGAAGGTCTTAAGATAGACCCAGAAAGTAAGGGCTATCATTGAATGGCCTACACCAAGGAGTGCCACAAAGGTATGATCTTTTCATGGTTTGGCAAGTTTTTACAGAAAGTTTATCAAAAATTTAGTAGCATTTGTGCACCCCTAACTAAGACAATGAGAGGAGATAGAAAAGATTTTAAATGGACTAAAGGAGTAGACAAAAGCGTTGATACATTGAAGCAGAAAGTCACAGAGCAACCTGTTTTGGACTTCCAGATTTCAATAAGGTATTTCAGGTAGATTATGATGCTAGTGGTAGTGCTATAGGAGCTATTTTGAGTCAAGAAGGTAAGCCCATTGCCTATTTTAGTGAGAAGCTTAATGATGCCAAGAAAAAGTATTATGTTATGATTAAGAATTTTATGCAATAGTTCAGGCTTTGAAGAAATGGAGACATTATTTGTTGCCAAAAGAGTTTGTTTTATATACTGATCATCAGGCTTTGCAGTATCTTAATAGTCAAGGGAAGTTGAACCAAAGGCACTTAAAATGGGTTGAGTTTTTGCAGAGCTATACTTTTGTTTTGAAGCATAGGAGTGGGAAGTCCAACAGAGTTGTAGATGCCTTGAGCAGCAGGCAAAATTTATTGATAGAAATGAAGATAGAGGTTGTTTGGTTTGATGAGCTCAAAAGTTTATATCCTGAAGATCTAGATTTTGCAGAGGCTTGGAAGGCTTGTCTGGAACCTATTGCTTTAGATAGGACTAAATGGTTGGATTTCATAATCCAAAATGACATGTTGTTTAGAGGAAGCCAGTTGTGCATTCCAAGGAGTTCCATGAAAGAGAACCTGATTAAGGAGAAGCATAGTGGAGGATTGGCTAGACACTTTGGTTGAGATAAGACCATTGCTATTGTTGGTGAAAATTATTATTGGCTATAGTTGCAGCAAGTTGTGAGGAAATTTGTGCAAAGTTGCAGAGTGTGTCAGATGGCAAAAGGAACAAGTCAGAATATAGGGCTATATCAGCCATTACTTGTATCGGAGAAGCCATGGGATGATATTAGTATGGATTTTGTTATTGGCTTACCAAGGACACAGAGAGGACATGATTCCATTTTTGTGGTGGTAGATAGATTCTCGAAGATGACACATTTTATTCCTTGCAAGAAGACTAACGATGTTGTTCATATTGCAGAGTTATTTTTCAGGGAGGTGGTGAGATTACATGGTCTACCAAAGAGCATAGTTTCAGATCGAGATACCAAGTTTGTTGGTTATTTCTAGAGGACATTGTGGAAGAAGTTGAAAACAGATTTGAAGTTCACTTTTGCACACCATCCACAAAATGATGGATAGACAGAAGTGGTGAATAGGAGTTTGGGTAACCTGTTACGATGCTTAGTAGGAGATAAGCCCAAGGGATGGAATTTGATTTTACCACAGTCAAAATTTGCTTACAACAATTCTGTCAACAAGAGTACTGGTAAATCACTATTCCATATTGTATATGGGAATAGTCCAAGAAATGCTTCAGAGTTAAGGAATCTAAACAAAGGAGAAAAGACAAGTGCCGAGGCTGAAGACTTTGCAGAACACATGAAGAATTTTCATGAAGAGGTGAAAAAGCACATTAATAAGATGAATATTCAGTATAAGGCTAAGGCAAATCAGAAGAGGAGATATAAGGAATCTAGGTAGGAGATGAAGTCATGGTTCACTTGAGAAAAGAAAGGTTCCCAATTGGAACATACAATAAGCTGAAAATGAAAAAATTTAGACCATGCAGAATTTTGAAGAAACATGATTCAAGAAATGCATATGAGGTGGAGCTGCCGAGTGAGATCAACATTCCCCTATTTTCAACATTGCTAATTTATCAGAATATCATGAAGGTGGAACAGAGGATGGACCAACAGAAGAACAGTGGGGTATTCTGTCATCTACTTCAATAGAAGAGATAGAAGAGATATTGGATAGCCGTGTGGGAAGAAGTACTCGGAACAGACAATATGAAGAATACCTGGTGAAATGAAAAGGAAGGCCTGTTGAAGATTCTTCTTGGTTGTCTAAGGCAGAGGTGACCATTTGGGTTTTCCTCACACAAACACCTGAGTTGTGACAAGGTCACTTCTCAAATTACCCTGGGTGTCTGATGCAGGAGCATCCAGTGGTGTAAGGGTAATCTTGCATCACCCAAAAAAAGATGTGTTTCAAAATTGTTGATGTTCTTTCCATTTCTTTTCAAAATTTGTGGTTCTAGTTCCATAATCGCTTAAATAATGATGTAGAACTTTCAGTTTTTCCAAACTGCTAAAAATAGCAACCTACTATTTTTAGAAAGTTTGCATTTGGGCACGGATTGAAGTGAAAATTTACAGGAAGCTTCATAACTGAAAAATAAGACCTTTGGCGAAGGAATCACACAAAGATCATTTGCGAGCTGAAAGATATTAAAGTTTCTGTTTCCTGAAAAATACCTGAAAATTATTCAAACTCAGGTTTGAGGCACTAAACGGCCTCGTACGGGACTGAAAATGGCCGGAACCGATAGAGTGGGTTCTTAGCGCGTAGAGTACTCCACAAGATTTCTGACGCATAAAATGGTTCGTCAATCGGACACCCGGATCAAAAGTTATGGCTCCTGAAAGTTGACCTATTTTTGGAGGGAGATGCAAATTTTGAAATTAGGTTGTTGGCTGCCAAAAAGGCTATTAATAACCATTTTTGGGAACCCTGGGCAGTAGGAGAGTTAAGGGGGCAAGTGTAGAGTCAATAATAGGTGGGAAAATAGAAACCCTAGCTGATTTGGGGTTATAGAATGTAGATGATTCCAGAGTCTGGAGATAGGAAGCTGTAATGTGATGCAGTCTGTAGAGGATTCATCCTCTGATTGTATTTGAGCTTCTGTAATGTAATTTTTTGCCCATATCAATAAAAGATCATTCTATTCTCTGTGTGCAATTTCTATTTTGTGATTTACCTCCATCAAGGTGCCACTAATCTTGAGAGAGATATTTCAAAGTGGCCTTCCTAACCACAAGTAAAACATGGTCCCACAACCTAAGTTAGAGCTGACTGAGGTACACTCAAATATTGGAAACTTGAGCAACTAGAACTGGACTAGCCACCTTAAGCCTATCATTGGGAAAGAAAATCCCTATGACACTGCACATTCTATTCTAAGAAGGAATTACACAAGAACCTTTCCCACTCTGAGGAGCCTATTAATGCTTCTACCTTTGTTGCTGCTACTGCTAAAAAGTCTTGGAAGGTATTGAAGGTTCCCTAAAATATCCCTTGGGTTGAATTTGAGACCCCTAAATCCTATATCCTGATTGAAAATGGACCACTACCTTAACCCCTACTTAGAATATGGCGGCACAAGAAGAAGGCTAACTCAGTTGATTTTTTCTAAGGCACAATTCCCAATACAAAATGGGTGATGAATTCTAAAATACGACACTTAAAAAGTATCGATGTGGAAAGACTTAGAAAACCAAGGGGAACAACTTTAATTTAGAAAGTTTCTCTAAGAAATATCAGGAAGTGCCCATTGTCAGATGACAAATGGATGACAATGCAAAAGAAGACTAAAATGCACCAAGAGGACTCTAGCACCCTAGAAGGACTCTAGCATAATGCACCATAGTCCCATCTCAACACTCTAGTCTTGAAACTATGTACGTGTCCCAAATTTGTGTTGTTATCCCACAAAGTGTTCAAACATAAAAAAAATTAGAATTCTTTGCTTAATAATTTTACTCTTGAACTTCAACAAGGGTTATCTTAACAAGAACTCTATCTCTAGGCCACCTATAAACCATTAGAAGATTGAACATGTTCTTGGAGTCGAGCATGAGCCATCGAACTTTCCCAAAATCCAAACAACATGCTTGACAGATGCACACTCTAACTAGGGAGGTGGCAATAAAATGGGAAATAGTAGAACATACAAGAGCACTAGAGGCACACACCTAATCTTACTAAACAAGGATAACTAGCCTATGACAAGGACAATATTCAAGCGAGGGGCATATCCACCCTAGGAACCCCATAGAGGAAAAATGACTGATTTCATTCATTTCTTTAGTTTTAACAAACATGTTATTCAACTACTAAGAAAGTAGGTTTATTTTATTCCAAAGCACAAAGTAAGTGTTGTATATGTCATTTTACAACCACATTGCAAAAATGATAAAAAAATATCTAAAAGGACATGCATTTTTGACACCAACATCAAGAAGTAATAAAGTAATAATGGATCCATCATCAATTATGTGGATGGATTACATTCCATCAACATGGATAATCAAATAATAATTACATGATTACATATGGGGACACCAACGTCCTGAATTATATTTTTTTTCTCAAAATTGCTTGAATAATAAATTACTGAAAAAGAGATGAGATACCTATTTTTCATGTGATACGAAGCTACTCTAAAGGATCTGTAAGTCTCCAACAATAGTTTAATGCCACCCAACCACGTGGAACTATTAGGCACACCCCACTATCATAGGAAACAATCACATAGGTACAAATCACACTTGCACAAAATAACGAAGGGGACAAACATACCATTCAATCATATATAAAATACATCACACAAACATGCGTGTACAAGACTATAACAAGCCACATAAGAACATCTCACATCATAAGCAAAATCTGATGATAGATAGGATGAAGATCCTAGAAGCAAGACAAGGAGTGTCATTACAATAGCATGATTTCCATGTAGAGTGTTGAGTAGAAATCTTACATTTAAAGGGGTTACTCAATAACATTCATCAACTTTCAAGAGTTGTGACATGTCCATTACATCATAGTTTATATGGGACATAACCTTTTCTCTAGATTTGTTATCATTTAAAAAATACCCTTTTGGAGAGGATTCTCTCCTCTAGTGTGTCATATTTTTTTAAGGTTTTTTTAAAATATTTAAATATATACATTTTAATTTCCAATAGCCTCATGTTTGATTATAATGACCTACTTGCAATAAATTAAAAAAGGTATAACAAAAATAATTAAATATATTTAAAAATATATTGTCAAATTCTAGACTTTGAGCTCTATGAAATGGTACTCTCATATTTTCATGAAAATAACCTTAGTGGGAGAAATTAGGAGCTGAAATTTAGTTTTTATTGAATTTTCCTAGATAGAGGGGTTAGGCTAACACATGGGCTACCACCTAGATAGTTTCAATTGAAACTATTTTTCCCTAAACTATTTTGACCAAAACTATTAGTATTATAAATAGTTTTCAGCCTACATTTTTTCCTTTTTGTATGTTAATTTGAGTTTCAACTGAAACTCATTTTGCCACATAGCTACCATGTGGTTTTGGTCAAAACCTTTTTGATAAAATTATTTTTTCTTGAACTTATTTAGTTAGCCAAAAGTGTGACATAGTTCTAAACTTTCACCTAATTGACCATTATTATTTCATATTTAATTTAACACTCGTATATTTAGTGGCCCTTGCAACCCCAAACGTGATCTTGAATACATCGTCCCTTGGGAGTTGTAGCAACTGTCAGATATAATTTAATCTATGGGATCTCATAGTTCCCTAGTGTTACCAAATCCTTTAAGGTCTTAGAGTCATAGCATCCATATAATCCATTTTGATCATAGGGCCCTTGCATTCTTAAGGTAACAACACCAATATGTCGAGTAGGGGTTGTGTGATTGGTCATGGGTTTATAATTCAGTAGGATGGCCGACCTCTCCTTTTGTTTCACAAGAACATTTAGAGTTGGGATCATTGACTGACTATTACGAGTTAGGAAATCTGTACAACCTAGACTCTACCACCTAGGTTTTTGTTCCTTGGCACACTCAAGAGTTGTCCATCAGACCTCCTTCTAGAAATAATAGAATGGGTGGGTGCAACATCATCACCGCCTTAGGGATTGATTATGTAAATATAATGCTATGTAAGACATAACCCCCTCAGGGGCACCCTGAATGAACAAGTTGGTCTTGAAATTCTCTATAGATTGTGAATCAAGATCCTCTAGTGATTGTGAATATAGCTAGATCTACATAATCTACTACTTACACAAGGAACTTTAATCCTCATACTTAAAGAGTTATGCTCACTTTGGCTCATAATGGATTGAGTGAAGATCCACTCTAGTGCTTCTCCAAGGTTCCGTGGGGATGTTGAGCCATGGGCGGGGATTATCCATTCTAGTAGCAACATGACTGGTACAAATCACTGTTGCTCTAGCTTGGGAGTTGCGGAGGGCCGGGGTATCACATCTAGAAGACACGGTGGAACCACGCTCTATATGTGATATGACTTTGATCACTCATTCGTTACTGGTAACTCTTAAGTCACTACATTATGTATGAGATATCTCCAATGGATTGACTTTTTGATTCACCTAGCTGAACTCAATATGGAAAGGAAAGATTGGTTTTCCCTACCTTTGAATAGTGGGATTGGTTGATGGGTTACCCATGGAGTACTATTGGTTGGTAGCTCCCAAACCCCCCTATCTTAGTTTAGATAGGTTATAGTACATGCCCCAACTGGGGATCTAACTCAATGCCCAACTATAGTTGGCTCTTAGATATAATAGATATAGGGCAGTCCTTGTAGGGCCTTGATACTCAACCAACCATGGAAATGACCAACCCAAGCCAACCCAATCCGAGACTATTTATTCCAAAATGGGGCTCTCTATCTACTGCTCTCACTTCATGGGTCATAGAGCCCCTCTCCCTTGACTACTTCCCTCTACCTCTATATAGACCAATCCTGATGTATCGAGAAGTTTATTTACACGACGATGCCGTCTCAATCTCTTTCCTATTGGAGAACTATAGTTGTTAGAGCCCAATCCCTTTTCTTCCTTTCAAGGAGGAAGTGACCCATTGGGAGGCCCTTACTATATATAACAGTGGAGAAATGTTAGAAATATTATATCTTTAGCTAGTAAATAATATGTCAAGCATGCCTTTAATATATTTCCAGTCACCTCCACTATAGTTTTGTCAGTGCCTTGTTATATCTAAATGTAATGTCATTGTTATGTTATTATGGTTAGATTGTTGTGTAGTAGATTAGTGGGAGTTAGGTATTTTGGTGGTTAATGCATGAAAAAGTTAAAATCTTTATAAAACCATTATAATTTTTTAAAATAATCTTGAGAAATAATATATTTTGGCTTCTATTATTTATCTCATTGATGATGTAAAAGCTTTACCATTTCAATAGTTTCTCTTCAAAAAGTCTTACTAAAATATGTGGTTCATTTGATATTCATTCAAGATTACTTGTTGAGATGAATATGGTTGGTTGGTTAAAGTAACCTTCTAAGAGACAAATACGTAGCTTGTTCCTTATCTTTCATTTAAAGTAAAGTATGAGAGAAAAATATAGATTCTTGGTTACTTACAATTCATTTCAAATTGTGTATTCAGAAGTTTATTGTGTAATGTCCAAATAATATTTATATTTGGCAATTAATAGTTCTTTTTTGTTTTACTTAGTAAACTTTATGTTAATTACTATCGAATCTCACCTAAGTGGAGATATTGAAGGATTGAAACCAATTTTTTGTGTAACATAAAAATTAAAAGAAAAATAAAATTTAATGTAAATTATTAACATGGATTAGATTCTTTTTAATTACAAATACAATTGATGATTCATTAATTATAGTTTATAAGGATTTTACATTATGTAAGTTATTGATTAAATGCAATTATTATAGATAAAAGAGTGCTCTTTCCCATAAACAAAAAGTAATACTTCACCATATGTGTTCTATTGGTCATAGCTTGGATACAAATTATTGAAGCAAAATGACACTTTACATATTGAGAATATGTCACCTACTATGGGTCACTTAGGCTTTTTGAAGACATATGAGCATGTCAGCAATAATTTATTTTGGGATGGCCTTAAGAAGGATGCAAGAACCTTTATGGAAGAATGTGACATGTGTTAGTGTAACAAAGGGGAAACCATCAAATTGTTAGGGTCTCTATATCACCTTTGTATTCTTGACACGGCTTGGGTAGATATTTCTATGGATTTTATTGTTAGGCATCCAAAGTTGGGTTGTAAACATGCCATTTTGATTATTGTTGATTGATGTACTAAGTATGGTCATTTTTGTGCCTTGCCTCACCCTTACACATTCATTGTTATAGATCAACACTTCATAGACTCAATCTACAAGTTTAACGGTATGCCCTACTCCATTGTCAATAATCATGATCTTGCTTGAATCACTAGAAACTTTTGGCAAGAATTATTTAAGTTATAGAGAACTAAATTGAACTTGATTTCAACCTATGATCTATAGGTCCTAGTATTCAAATTAAGGTTGTCAACAAACTCCCTGAGACTTACGTACGTTATTTATGTTGGAATAATAAAGCTAATAGGCTAGGCACTGTTGAACTCTCATTGAGTGATGATATAATACCACTTATCATAGTGCCTCCAAGATGATCCCATATGAGGCCCTATATGGTCATCCCCATGTTCTTTGGCTAATTATATTGTAAGTTCTTCCAAGGTCAAAATAACTAACAATTCCCTTATCAAACGAGAGGAAATTCTCAAGGTTTTTAAGGATAATTTGGTCTAGGCATAAAACAACATGAAATAACAAGTGAATTAACATAGGATAGAGCATACCTTTCAAGTTGGTGATTGGATATTTTTATAGCTCTATCCAAGTACAAGTAGACAACCTTGTGTAACAAGGTGGGTCATAAGTCAAGGGTAAAATTTTATTGCCCTTATTAGGTGGTGCAACACATCTATGTGATGTCTTACAAACTTGCACTCCCAACCTCTTCAAAAATTCACCTAATTTTTCACGTCTCTTGCCCCAATACAGTGATTGGGCATGCTACAAGAGTCCCAATAGGACTACTCACATTAGATGAGCAGGGATCAATATTTTTAAAACTAAGGCTATATTGGATAACACACCAAGCAACTTTGCACTTATTCTATTTAGGAGGCTTTATTCTAATGGAAGGGTCTATAGCCTAAATATGCCATGTATGGAATTTGGCTAGAATATTCTTTAAGTTTCCTAATTTCAAGATTTGAGGATAAATCTTTTTAAAGGGGAATGTAACATTATGAGGTCCCATTCTACTATAGGTATTAATTATTGGTTAATATTATATCGGGAGCATATGCTTTGTAAGTTGCTGATGTGGCAAATTAAAATAAAAGTGTTAATCGCGCATGCACCAGATAGTAGTAATTATCTTTAGTAAGACCCTTATATTACAATAACTTCTCAAGTAGAAGTTATCTTGGTTATTTTTAATTGCAGTGAATGTTATATTGGGAGATTGCCCTCTTGAAGTGACACTACCAAGATAATATAAAGCATTTTGTTGCTCTCTTTTGTGTGTATATCTATGTGCATTATTTTTATTTATCTTGTAGGTTCCTTACATGAATAATTAATTGGATTTAATATTTCACTAAGTCTAGGAAATCTTCCTCAAAGGTTTATTCTCCTCTAAGAAATTCTAGATGTGAAAGGCATTAGACTTTGTCTTAAACAAGCTTGCAATTTGTTATAACACACTTTTTGAGACACACGAGGATTACTAGAGCCCACTTGACATGTGGCATTCTCCATACACAACCAAAAGTGACTAAGGTTTTATGTTTTGGTATCTAGATAAAAAAAGATCATTAACTAGCTAATCCCTCAATAGTGTGTGTCACTTGTGGGACATCCTGTTTTTCCTTAAATTACATATTTTTTAGGAAATCTTATTTAAGGAAGGGGCCTAAAAATATAATGTAGATGATATAATAATATGACACATCAACTTTTACTAAAAACCATGGATTGTGCTCCTATACACCTATAACACAATTAATTTTTTAAAATTAAGATTTATTTTTAAATTATCTAACACCAACTATCATTAATTTAATCTAAATTAAGCTAAGTTATATTTAACATGGTGGGTACATAACCACACCAACAATCTCTTGATTTTTTACAATAAAAAGTAGGATGTCTTGTGCAAACAAAATGCCTACAGCAGTAAAAATTCAAAGATCACTTTTATCCTTTTTGTTTTGTTTTTTTTTTCCCGCCATTGTTTTTTTTGTAAAGATGATAACTATACCAAGGATAAATGATGGAATATGCAAAATTAACATGAAGTTAAATTGAGTTTGTAATTGTTAATAAGGAGCAAATTGAGATCCAACCCTTCCCTGTGGGAAAGAAAGCTAATCAAGGGGCTCTTCCATTATTACCAAATCAAATCACATAGCTCCCCCAACGACACGCAATCTATAACCGTGGATGAAATCAAATCAACGCCATCAATGGAATGGCTGTTGTTTCTTATGTTACCATTAGATTCGTAAATTGTTTATTTCAGAAATAGAGCAGAATGTTCTTCACTCAATTTTTTTGGTCTGGGTGTTTTCCATATCAAACTAGATTCTTAGTCTAAATATTTCAGAGATTGAACTCCATGGTGGTAGGCCCATAGCACCACTGATGTAGCCTAAAAAGTGTGTTGTTGAGCCTCAATGTGTCTTGTCTTATCTATAATCAATAACCTTTTCATAACAATGTGCAACCTCACGGAATTGGTCCAAGTACTGAGTGAAGCCAAATGACCGGACGAACTAAAGGAAATGCCTAGGTTCTCCTTGTGGGTGTTCAAGGTAGAGGAAACACTTAACAGAGAGAATAGAGCTGAATCCACCCGTTTTAACTATTTCCAAACTCTGATTGAACACTCAATCATGAGATAAACAAATCATTCTAATGACTCTGCTTAGTCCTTCACAGGATCTCTGTCACATATACTTGACCAAAACTCAACAAAGAAGGGAGCCCAATTCTAAACTAGGAGAACTAGAAGAAACAGAGAGATTTGACCCAACCTCAACAAAAAGGGAGCCCAGTTCTGAATTGAATAGAGAGATATGACCTAAACCCAACAAAAAAGGGGGCTGATCTAAATTTTAATGGAGAATTCAGATAACAATATCTAGCGCTGAGCCTGTGGTATTGTAAAAATAAACAAAATGCTCAATGTGTAGAACTTGTAAAAAGTTGCAGGCAACCAAAGAGGATTTCTTATTGCATCAAAAGTTGATTATATACAATGAGAAAGAATGTGAAAGGTCACCTTATCCATAGAATTTAAAATGGATAGTTGGAAGGTGACAAAACTACTAAAATTCAAATTTTCAAAATTTCAAAAAAACTACTAAATTTGGGACCCCACTAGGCAGGGTCATAACTTCTAGCCAGCTAGTCGAAATCTAGACATTTCAGACTAGTTAGAAAGATTTCTTGAAGAGCTAGATTGAGTTGTGTCGAGCCCTACCTGTGGCTACTGCTCAAAGCAACCGATGAAAGTCTTGACCCCAAATTCCACTTCGAAGGCCTCCAAAAATGCCAATTACTAGGATGTAGACAAAACTAGAAAAAAATACTGAAAAACTAAAATATAGTTACCTGAACAAATGGCACCCTAATGCTTTTGAATCTCTATGGGATCAGGGGTCCAGTTCTGAATGAAAAGAAAATAAAAAACCTTCCTATACATATGTTTGTGGCCAAAACTCAACAAAGATTCCAACCCAAGCACAACATATTAGGTAAGATGAAGGGCGGAACCAGGATTCCAATGCAACAAACGGCGCGAAAATCTGATTCGACAGCCCAAGATAGAGGCTTTTGATGAAAATTGTTTACTTTTGCACCTAGATAGTGATAGGAATTCTCATCCATTTACTATATGTGAAGGGAGTTTTCACTTTTCACTATTCATTCTTACTTGTCATTATGTAGAGGAGAGAAGGAGAAGGAGAGAGAGAGCGACAATGCTGACCCGATGTCCGTACCAAACTCCGAGGCTGGAGATGCTCTGAGCTTGAGTGGCAGAGAGACGTTTCGAGGCCGAGGTAGGGTCCTAATCCTTTTTGTTGTCATCATTCTTTCTATTTCGTTTAGATTTTGTCGTTTTACATGCTGTATAGGCCTTCTTGGACAAGGGTCCCCAACAGGGGTGCCCAAGTCCACTTAGGGTGCCCGTGTCTCACTAGGGTACCCTAGTCCTCCTGGGGTGCCCAAGTCTACCTTGGGCACCCAGGTCCTCCTAGGGCACCCAAGTCCAGAAAGGACAAGGGCCCTAGGGGCAAGGAACTGATTGTTCTTGTAGATACTAAATGATTATTTGATGTTTTATACTAATTCAACTTCTCACTGTTTGTCATGCAGATCGTCCCTGAGATGCGAGAGCATACAAGTGGTTATCTGATGTTGCTTCTTCGAGATCAAATTAGTACCTTGACCGACGCAGAGAGAGGTCACCTTCAGGAAGTAGGGTTTTGGTGGGTGTTTGACATGCCCATGATTAGATTCCATTGTAATATGCTTATGGCTTTTATGGAGAGGTGGAATGCAGATACTTCTACATTCCATCCACCCATAGGGGAGATGACTATCATGCTAGAGGATGTCTACCAGATCCTACGACTACTCGTACGTGGAGAGACAATTAGGATCATGGAGCATCTCTCAACAGAGTACACACGAGAGAGCCAGATATACTGTCTAGGCCACATAGCTTCTTGGATGAAGTGAGGGCACATTCAGGTCCAATTACTAGAACAGGGATGCATTGACATCCCTCTGATTTGGAGGGTCATGATGGTTACAGTTGCTGATGGTTACGGTCGCATTAGCAGTCGCACTAGATGGACGAGGCACTCACCTTTATGGGGGCCTTGTTGACACTATCAGGGTGATGGAGGAGTAGAGGACAACATATGCGCGAGGGTACAGTATGCTTGCGCACCTCTACCGCAGTTTGGGACGATATGTCCATTAATAGGTGCAGAGCCTGAAGTGTTGCACGTTACTATAGGTATGGGCATTTGACCACATCAGATGTACGTGGCCTATAAGTTTTCCCATAGAGCCAATGTTTACTCATCCACGTGTCCACGCATATATTTTTGTCAGATGCTGGAGAAATGGTGATCTGTTGTATTGGAGAGTTATATTTGATAGATTGTAGCCCAGTGACATCATCTAGAGAGCATATCACAACTACATAGCATGATCAAGTTAGCGCAAGCAGTTGGCTAGGATGTAGAGGGAGCGACTGATGGCTAGTCGCCTTGATCACATGGTTGTGTGGTTTTACTTTGATAAAGTGGCATGACAGTTGAGATGTCGACATGATGTTCCTATGATGCGTCTGAGCTATGCATGCTCACTACACAACATAGTTAGGGTGAATATCGCCCAATGATTGACGATAGCTGATATAGTAGTTAGTGATGATGATGGTACAAAGGATGTAGAGCCGATATCTAATGTAGATAACATCAAAGTTACCCAAGCATACCAGATCTGGTGGCAGACAGTGCGGCCTTCTTGTATTTATCCTCCTGATCATCCCACATGCGATCCTCGACCTTGGGCCGGTCATGCTAGTGACATAGGGGTAGAGGATGACGTTAGTGACTTACGTCATCGCTGGATATTATGATCTAGATGAGGAGGAGGATGACGATGATGATGATGAGTCAAGCATCAAGGACAATACTTTGCTTCAACTCAATGAAAAAAAACAAAATTTCACCTCAAGGAGATGATAGCAATGAAGACTTGTAGAACAAGAAGGCGAGATAGCCGTATCTGCGGAGGATTTCCAAGCTCGATGTTGGATGCTTCAACCCTTCTCCTGATGCTACAAAAGGTTGTACAAACCCTAGGAAGAGCAAGATAGTCTCAAGATCTTGATTCCTAATCTCCATACACTACAACAAATCCCTGTGATTAGCTCCCTTTTTTGCTCCTTTTTTTTGCTTCCATCCACTGTTTTAATGTATTTTTCTCCAATTTTTTGAAAAAGCCAGTGCTATTTATCGGTATGATGCTATTTTTGACATTTTTTGCGTTGACCAGAATAAGTAGGTGCTAAATTAGGCACAAATTAGTGCCTAGTTTAGCACCTAGTTTAGCGTCCAGTTTAGCGCCGTACCTCTAACCTCTATGGATTGTTTGAGATGTTTCAGTTGGAATGTCATAGGTTTGGAATCCTCTGAGAGGAAATATGCAGTTAGAGATTTTGTACCACTCTATGACTTTTAAATGACATGGTTCAATGCTATTCCACCCATGTAAAGGAGTTGTATACCATCATGCAATCCATCAAGCAATGATCTCACTACATCTTGGGAAAGGAGGTCCAATCATCCACTTTGATCACAAGCCACTCCAATTCTTGCAAACTCAGAACAAATTGGAAAATGTGCACCATATGAAATGGATGACATGTCTACAACAATTCCATCTAGTTATCAATCATGATAAGGGAAAAGACAAAAAGCTATTTGACTACCTAAGCTAATAGATAGTTTATGCACTCACCACAATGTTGGACTCATGTGGTCACAACTTCTTTGACTGGGAACCTCTCTACCCACCAGACTTGGACTTTGCATAGATCTACACCAAGCTCTTACAAGGAAAATAGGTTGGTGAATTTTACATGTCTAACAAGCTTCTCTACAAGCTCAAGTATCTCTATGTTTTAGACACCACACCACACTAGAGACTCATCTAGGAAACATACTATGCCAAAATAACTCAACACTTCAACATTACTAAAACACTAGCAACACTTGAACAACACTTCTAGTGGCCTCAAATATGTGCGAACATTGAGAACCACATCAAGTCTCTCATTCTTTGTAGCATTACAAAATATTGCAAATAGGAAGCTTGGACTATACACCCCTCTCTTAGTTTTGACACCACCTTGGGAATCATTAACATTGATTTATTAAGAAAACTACCTATGACAAAGCACTGGTGTAACTCCATGTTTCTTGTGGTAGATGAATTCTCAAAGATGACCATCATGATCGCTTGCAAGAAAAGTCTCACCATGCCAAATATTGTGCCACTTTTATTCACCCATGTTTGGGTCCATTTTAGCTTACCCATATCCATTATCTTTTACTATGACCATCATTTTGTTAGTCACTTTTGGTAAATTTTGTGGACGATGTTAGATATGCAACTAAATCAATTTATATATTTCCACATATAGATAGATGGATAAATAGAAGTGGTCAACTACATTGTTGTGCATCTAATGTGCATCTATAATAGTGCATACCTACACACTTGAGATAACAACATCCTTTCCATTTAACATTCCTACAAAAATGCTCTACACAACTCTATGAGGCATAGTCCTTTCTAGACATGTCTTGGGTTCCAATAGGAAGCATCCCTTGACATATCCTATTGCACACCATCCACATTAGAGTCACGTACATAGGAATAGGAAATCAACAAGGCATAAAAGTTTATGAAGCACATCCAACATGTGTTCCAATGTGGACTAGCTTTAAGGATCTAGATAGTGTGGCTATACACATTGCTACACATGTTGGTGTCTAGTTAGACACATGGAACATCAACAACCACATTTTATGCTTCTATACACATGTGCCACCTAATGACATTTGTACTGTAAAACATGATCATATAATTGGCACTATATGCGTCTGACACATGGTGATGTCCACGCCACATGCCACAATAATCTAGTTGGCACCATATAAGTTTGACATTTGTTCTCATCCCATCCACATTAGAAATGCACCATACATGTTGGCTATTTGTCAACATCTACATGGAGCATAACTGATGGTATTCTTGAACAAATGCCTACTTTGTACATTTTGTAGAGTAAAAGAGGTATAACAAATTTTCATCTTACCTCTCTGTATATTTCCTTTGTTCATTTTGAATAGAAGTGACATATATGTTAGAACCCTTCTATATTTGAATGTGTTTTGGTTTACATATCTATTTTCCTTTATGTATTCTATGATCTTATTACATTAATAGATGATATAGGATTGTCCCTTAGTTCACCTTGGGAATTAGATTAAATAACATCTAAAGTTGACTGTAAATTAACATGGTGAGTATTTTGTTGATTTTATTGCTTATTTTCACCCTTTTGAAAAGTAAATTTTCCTATTGAAAATTTGAAGGATGAGATCCATATTTAAGTGCATTAGACTTAAGAAGTTTCAATTCAATGTTTCTTACATTTGCACACAAATCCATGGAAGAATAATAGTTGTTTAGGTACATTGTCTCTTGGATAGTAGGTAATAAGCCCTTAACAAATATTCTTTGCAATTCATCATTAGGAATTTGATAGTGTATCTTTGTTGATAAAGTTTGAAATTCAATAACATAATTATGATTGCACTCATTTGATACTTGTTTACATCCTACTAAATCTAAAATTGTAACCTTTAAACCTATTAGGACCTCCCTAAATTTGCTTGATCCTATTCGGTTTGATGCTCTCCTTTTCCTTCAATCTATCTTGGAACCTATACTTTTGCCAAAATGCTCTAAAATCCAGCCTCTGGAATATATATCATGGCCATTGTGAAGAAATCTTGACTATTTTTGAATATATGAGTGTTTTTGTTTATTATCGTTGTCCCGCAGGTTAATTGAATATATTTTGTGGTTATGCAGGAACAAGAGGAATGAAATATGACACATACCACATTCTCGTAGAGAATAAAAGAACAGGTTGTGGCTTGGCAGTAGGAAGCGGTTGATATGAAGAAGCTACCGCTACTCCGTGGATGGTTCGTCTCACGCTTGCAGCTTGGTGGTGTTCGGGTGCAGATGGTCTCTTCCTACGGTCCTGCGGAGGTTTGAAAAGTAACCGGTGGAATTACGGTAATAACATCATGAGGTATCACTTACCACATCCATGCAACAGTTTCAACCAAGGCTCGTGGTAGAGCGGCAAGAGGATAATGTAATGGGTTTTCACCTTGCCGTCTCGCGACGGTCATTCATAACATTTGTGGGTGGGCGATAAACAAAAGGACATCAGGTAATAATTTCTCGCGATCTTGCAGGGGTCAATCTAAGCATTTGCGGTCTGGCGGTAAAGGATAAAATAGAAGTGTAGTGGATGTAAGCCATTTTGAATGTGAAAGGTCTGAAGCTTGTTGCTTCCTTTATAAAAGGAAACCAAGACCTTATGGCTCAGGATCTATTTGGGATTTTGATTTTTTGAAAGAGACATTGCACTACCTGTACTTTGAAGCATATCAATATTAAAGCTGCTATTCTCTGGTGTTTAACTTTTGGTTCTCATTTGTTTGTTGAATTGGATTGCTAATTTAATTTATCTGGTTGTCTCCAATTTACTTTTTCTTTGTTATTCAAATCAACCTATCAAGTATATTATTGATTTGTCAGAACACATTTGATGTTTCTTGTGTGGTTTGTTTATTGGGCTCCTTCAAGCAAGGATTCAAATTCTATAGGTGAATCATAGTAACTTTGGAAAGTTAAATTGGATTGTTAAAGAAGAACTTGATAACTTACATATTTGCATGTCTATCCAAGTCATAGACCTAGAAATGCCAAGCAAATCAAGTTGTGGCTAAAAGCGAAGCACATATTCTTCTTAGAGTGAAAACTCTGTAACCCTAAGGCAGGCACCGGTAATTCTCTTTTGAAAATCATTCCCTTGTATATATTTTCAAAATCTAATTTTGTTTTTCTATTTTAGGAGTAGGGTTTAAATATTTATAGAAAATATTAATCCAAATCATATGCCAGATTGGGTTAAGTGAAGTGGATGATTTAATTGACAAAATTACATAAGCTCCTTAATCTGTTATGAAGTTACCAGCAAACTTGAAAGTAAATTGTCATTGGTGAAACAAGGTAACACCCACCTAGGATTGAACAAAGCCTAAAGTGCAGAGAATTTTGATTAATCTAATCAATTCTATTAGTTGGCCAAATTCACATATAAAAATGAATCATAAGATTTGGCATATCTTTAGGGTTTTATAATTTGCACATTTGAGTGCCAACAAAACCAATATTGACATTAAAGTGATGTACAAAAGCATTGGCCAAATCATTGAAGGAATGAATAGAACTATGAGGAAGAGAATAAAGCCATTCAATTGCATAATCCTTTTAGTTTCTAGGGAAGAGCTTTGTAAAAAGTTTATCATCATAAACATAACCAAAACAAACTCCCAATTGTGTCATAAGGTCCCCTTTACCACTATACATTACAAACTAGGGTCTACCGAACAAACTAGAAATGTATAAGAAATAACTCAAATGAAAGTGGATTATGCTTGATTTCTCCTATGATATCCTTTGATTACTAGGGGTGATGCATCAACTTTACTTTGCATCTCATCAATTCTTTTAAGGATGACATCTATGTTGGAAGGATGAACATTAGGAGTTATGATTAAAATGGGAGTGGAAGTGGCAACATGAGATAATAGGTGGAGTGTAGGTTGATTG
The DNA here is from genome assembly GCA_027924645.1 of Cunninghamia lanceolata. Classification (NCBI taxonomy): domain Eukaryota; kingdom Viridiplantae; phylum Streptophyta; class Pinopsida; order Cupressales; family Cupressaceae; genus Cunninghamia; species Cunninghamia lanceolata. Next base: position 2,948,966 of record BSBN01000893.1, on the reverse strand, counting down.
GGGGAAAAAGAATGAAGTTGGAATGACAACACTAGAAGTGGGAACATGAGTAGTGGGTGAGAAGTAAACACAATCAGGGGATGAGTGGAAGGTACAATATGAGAAGTAGGTACAATGAGAGGATCAATGATAGGAGCTATGAAAAATTGATAAGCAATACAAAGAAGAGAAGAAATATGTGGCATGTCTAATGTAGGAGAAGATGTGGAAGGAGGCACACTAGATGAAGAGGCTTGTGAAGGAAGGGGAGGAGACACACTATATAAGGAACTTGATGAGCTTATCCTTTGACCTTTATCACTTAATACTTCCATCACATAAGGATTATATATTAACAAGTTATGAAGAACATCAATCAAATTTGAATAATTAACATTATTGCTTAAATTGTTAAAGGTCTGATATAAGTATTTGTGTAGAAATATTCATGTCTTGCCTATCCATATGTGCAACATGTGCATCATGATGAAAAACATCTTCCCCATTAAAATATGTAGTAGTCATCAAATCCTCAATCATAACTTCCTTGCAATGAATCGAGGCCATTGTAGAGTTAAGCCTAAGGTTTCTTCTTAGTGCAAAATGAGGATTGGGTTGAGACCTTGACATTCAAGCAAAATATAAAGTAATGAAAAGGAAATTGATTCCAAGTAATCCTAATTTTTTCTGCCAACAATTCGTACCAAAGATTGAACAATTTCAGGATATTGCAATAGGTAATTTGTATCGACACAAATAATATTACTGAAGCATTTCAAAGTTTAGGCCATAAGAATCATCCTTTTTTAAACATGGATAGCAAATAATTCTAAAAATTTAGAAGTCTTGGTCTTTAACATTATTGTCTGCTACAATGTCATCTAGTTTATCATTGTCAATATTCATATGTTCTTTCAAGTATTTAATATTATCATCATCCTCATCTTGACTTGCATCATCTTCATCATCATTAAAATTTGATTGTAGATGTATTTGGGTCATCATTTTCTATACCATCCATATTGTTGTCTTCCATAACATCATCTAACTCTGGATTGTTGTCTTCTTGTGCTTGAACATAACCATCTTCAACATCATCATGGATGTCAATTTCTTCGATGTTCTCTGATCCCTCTCTCATTTTGTTAGCCATCATTGTTTTAATCAGTATCCACTAATGCATCATCAAATACATGCCTTAATCTTAGATCATAATGTATGACAAATATCCATTTCAGGTCCAAAATATCTTCATAGAAAAATACCTGCACATGAATGACATACATATATTAGACGTATGGTATAATAATTTTATTGATTAATAAACACATGTATATATTCACAATAAACTATGAATTAATAGATTAATGATCACTACCGCTTCTTGTTTGAGGTAAACAAACACCTGCTCACAATGAATTGGTAGAACAGAAGGCTCCTTATCCTCCAGTAGGAAACATGAGGACAATCCACTAGGGGTATCATGTCTTCGTGTCCTCTCAAATGCTTCATACCATCTACACTTAAAAATACAACATTTAAAAGAGCGGTAATCCAACTCAATAATTTCTTGTATTTTCCCAACATATTGTAGATTCCCTTCAATTATATTCTTATCTTTTGAGCTTGATCGACTGGATTGCTTGAAATCAACCATGATGCCACAATCGAAGGATCATCTCTTTACATCTACACTTTCTACAAGATAATGTCGACCATATACCCACATTGCTGGATATTTCCTCACCTGTGAAAGACCATTTATTTTAGTGAAAACAAATATAATGACAAATATTATAACAGTTAATAGTGTCAAAACTATAAGGAAACAATATTTTGTAAAATTCCAACTATACCTTTCTTTCACATCCTCTAGACATGTTGATTTCATCTTCTGTTATGTTTGAATCTATACCTACATCTTCTATTTGATTTTGAATTTGTTCAGTAACCCATTCTAGTGTGCAATGTTTGCCCCATTCCCCAAGCAAATCAATGGGAAGTGGAGTATTCCTTGGGTTTGATCTCTTAAACTGTCTCCTTGCTTCTAACACTTCTCTCTTTTTACCATACAGGTCAATCCATTTGATCATAAAGTCCATGTGGTACAGAATGAACTTGTTGAGTATAGCACTTTCATCTACACCTATTACATGTCAACATGTATATTTCAAACTCCAAATGTCATGCTGTTAATTTGACAAATAAATTACAAAGTAAATTAATGATTGCAAGAAAAACAACCACACTGATCATGAATTTACTTACTAATTTCTACTTGAACACCATTAGATTGTGGTTTTTCTCCATCAATAATATCTGATGCTCATTCTTCATCCCAGAAGCGTGGCCCATCTTCAAAATCCTTACCAAGGAATTCACACAGGAAGAAAAATGCTTCATTCAATACATACCCTTTAGCCATGCAACCCTCTAGATGTGCCTTTTGTCAGACATCTTTTTAGAATTTTCATATACCTCTCAAAGAAAAACATCCACCTCATTGATATGACACCTACCAATTCAATGTCATCGACTAGGTGTATAAGTAAATGGAATCGTAGGTCCATGAAACTTGTAGGGAGCTCCTTCTCAAATACACATACAATTTCTGCAATTTCCTTCTTCCATGTTGGCACTTCACATTCGTGGATCTCCTTGGAGGTCACCCACCTAATATAAGAATAGTAAATTAGTATGAACCTCTAGTCAAAAATTAAAATGCAATATAATATCTCTATGTCTCTCACACATGAACATTTCATATAGCCACATACCTTGTAACTGCTGACAATCGACTTATGGCATTCCTCAAGTCAACTGTAAGACAGGAATCCCCCCTAATTGCCAATGGCATGATATGCTATCAAACACATTTATGAAAAGGTCATTAGTAATTTTTTCTCACACAACAAAATATCAAAATATATTTAGTACTTAATCAATGTTACCAGTAAATGTTAAATGATGATATATAATACCTTCATAAAATTATGAAAATCATATGTTTTAAATCCTGTGATATGTCCATCAACTGTAAAAGCTTTAGCCAATGATGACCCATAGCCAATAGGTGTCCTTATTGAACAGATGACATTTTTTAGTTGGTCTAGCTCATTTTTTTTCAAAATCCATAGAGCTTCTGCATATGTTTCATTTTCCCTGTTTGGCCACAAATGTTTTCTATCAATTTTGGTATGCAAAAGAGTAATATCTCTCCTCGAAGACAAGGTGTCCTCTTTGCCTTATACATGTCAAAATATAGAATCTGGAACATTTTTGAAGATGTGCATAGGATCTAATAGGTGAGATATTAATAGATCCTTCTAAAAAGGGAGCTCATAAAATATGGATTTCCTTTTCATTCCTTCTGGCATATTAACTACAACTTGTTTTGGTTCTTCAATTGAATCACCCCGATCAAAAAAATCCTCCCAAGATTTCAATTCAGTATCTTCATACTTCTTAATCCAATCACCTGGACCCATAATCATGGGAGGGCCTCTATTTTCAACCTTTCCATCAAATTGATTCTTCGGGCGATTTCTAAACTTATGATCTAGTGGTAGAAAAGCCCTATTATTTGCATAAATAAATTTATGTAGATCTTTAGAATACCGCCCTTGAAATTGTTCTGCACATCTTGGACATGCAAATATCCCATTTGTTTGAAGCCCTGCAATTCAATAAGTAATGTTAATAACATTAAAAAAATAGTATAAAACTAAGTATGAAAGTTGGGATGAAAATAAGTTATGAGTGTAAATACGTAAATATTTTATTTTACCAGAACAAACACCAAGTCCTGGGAAATCATGAATAGTCCAACAGAGCACACCATACAACATGAAGGACCTATTTGATGGGGGACGTGATATGTCATGCATTCTTATGCCTTTCCATAGCAGTTGCATCTCATCAATAAAAAGCGCAAGATAAACATCCATGTTTTTAACTTGATGTTTTCTTGGAACAATGAGAGTCAGCATAAGGTGCTCCTTTCTAACACTCATCCATGGGGGAATATTGTATACTATCAATCTGACTGGCCAAACACTATAATTTGAGCTTAGGAAAGAGAATGGGCACACTCCATCAATTGCAAGACCAAACTTGATACTACGGGGTTCATCTTTAAATTTTCTTGGCCATTTTTCCTCTGTGTTTCATTGCTTTGGAGTTAGCTGGAATTCGCATGAATCCATCTTTACTCCTATTCTTTTCATGCCAGTCCATCAATTGTGCAAGTGACTTGCAACGAAATATTCGTTGAAGTCTAGGTATAATTGGCATGTGACGTAAAACCTTCTTTGGAACTATAGGAACTTGTACATCTGTATGATATCTATTCTCTTTGCATACAGGGCATTCTACCTTGTTTTGATATTCATCTCTATATAAAATGTAATCATTTTTACATGAATGAATTTGCTTATATTCAAGCCCCAACTCAACCAACAACAGACGTGCCTCTCTGCAAGTTGATGGAAACACATTCTCTTTAGGGAATATTTTAGTTTTTAGTGCCCTGTAAGATTGCCAGAGATTAAATCAATTGAATGTTTGACTTATGATGAACATGTTTGATATGTCAATCTATACTAGGACTATTTATATACAATATATGGTTTTAAAATCCCCTTAAATAAATATAAACGAAGTTGATGAATGTTTATGAATTATGTACACCAATTGACAATGCAAAGTAAGAAATAGATTTCAACTCACTTCAGTAGGGTAGTGAATCCTTTGTATGACCAAACAAATAGTGACTTGATTTCTAATAATATTAATTTGCATGCCAGTTTTGAGGTTCTACTTGCACCCAATTTGAACACGGGGGTCTTCGTTGCTTGCTTGATGGAGTCTTTCAGGTTGTTATCATCAACATTACATTGGTGGTAATTACCCTTGCTATCATCATTACTATCAACCATATGATCACTATTGTCATCATTGTTTCCATCCCCAAAGAAACCTGTAAGCATTTCATTAAATTCTTCTTCATGCATTGCATTTTCACTATCATGATCATCATCATTAAGGCTAGGTGGCATGTCATCAGTGTATGCGGATCTCATCAGCTCTTAAAATTTCTCAGCTAGTAGTATTCTCTTCAATGTTGTTCTTTTCACCCTGGTATTGTTTAAAGGATGGTTTGGATCATCCTGTCCAAATCTTAATAACCCAGTTGGATCTTGGGTATTAGTATGTGTTTCATCAACATCTTCTACCTATCAATAAACCCAAGCATTATTTAATTTTTTGCAACAATAGGATAAATCATAACTGTATTAATTTTAAAGAAATATAATCAAATCTGGCTTAAAAAATAAAAATATAAATTGTATGAACATATTTACATCAACTGAATAATGGAACATTATTTTGTAGACTACCTTTTGTTGGCAAGAGACACTGCTCCGGTATGGACTTGTATGTTGTCATTGATGGCAACAAGGCTCAGAGATCCTATCACCATGACAAGAAGATATTTCTCTGGAAGAACATATTGGATCCCAGGTCCGGTTGACAGAAAATGGCTAAGTATGAAAAGTATTCTGAGTAGAGGACAGTAAGTCAGATAGTATGTCTCCGTAGATGATGATCAATTAATGCGGTTCAGGTATGATGTTCTCAGCTATTTAATAGTGCTATGCTTCAAAGGTTAAGTCATGCTCTCCTCTGGAAGTCATCTTGAAGAATTGTCTAAGTTCGGATAAGCAAAGGTATAGCAGGAACAGTGAACAAGGTCCAGTGCAGTGGTCCGCATTCGTCCGTAGATAAGTATTCTGTTATGTGGTTTTAAGGTGTTGTAAACACTTATATGGAGTGTCTTATTCCAAATTTAGGAGATCTGAAGTCCACAGGAAGGTTAGCTACAAGTTGCTAAGTATCGGCATAGTGTTTGACAGAGACAGAGTCTAAGTTCTGATGGTCCGCATTTCTCCACAAGATGATATCATGCCTTGCGGTTCTAAGGGTAAGATTGGGAATGCGTAAAGAGTCTTTGATATGATTTTGAAGATGTTTTGAGATACTTAGTAAAAGTTGTAAGTCAGCAGATGAAGTTGTTAAGCATGCTCTTAAGGAAGAGGCTGACAAGTATATTAATCATTGTGCGGAGAAGAGTTAATGTTTGGAGGATCTATGTAAGTAATTGAATGATTAGAGCTGAGCTATATGAACATGTTTGGGAAAAGATTTGGGTCCGCATAACTTTTAGTACACTTGATTGAGCCGACAAGCTACATCTTTCTATGTACATGTTTCCTTCCTGGATGCCAACCTGACTATGAATCAAATTATGATGCGAATATATAAGAGCAATGAATTTTGGTTGAGAGTAGTGTGTGGGTGGTGCGTGTGTGTGATGCAGGGATGCAAATAGTAGAGAAGAGTTAGAAGATTAGCAGTGATGAAGACTTGGGATTCAGAATTTAGTTGCTAAATTAATGCACCCTGGCATAGTGGAAGATGCTTAAGTAGTATTCAATTTTCATGTGTAATATGATTGGAAGCAAGATTTCGTCATCAAGGTAGTGAGTCAACATTGAGCCTTCAACAGGGCTTAACAACCCTTATTGTAATCTTGCTAGGTTTAGGGTTGAGGCAGTGAGCCTGCTAAACCTAGTTGTACTTCATGGCAGTGAGCCAACATGTTCTAGGCCCGTGGAGTGACCAAGCCTGAACATTATTTTTGTAAAGATTACAATATATATTTGAGAGCTAATCCTCTCTGTGGTTTTTCCCTTTTTGGGTTTTCCACGTAAAATCTTGGTGTTATGTGTCATGCTTTTGTGGATGTTGTTCATTTGTATATTATGCTTCTATTTGATTAATCCTTTGAAATGGTTAAAAGTAAAAGTGCAAGAAAAAAGTTTATAGAACACTGATTCACCCCCCCCTCTCAATGTTCTTGACAATCAACAATTGGTATCAGAGCAAGGTTCCTTGGAAAAAGTTTAACAGTTTAAGGAAGATCTGGGATAGTATGATCATGGTAGCAGGAAGGTATGGAAATTATGAAAGATACAACCAACTAGAAGTAGCTCTTATGGATCTTGAAAACTCTGAAGCAGAAGTCAGAGATCTGAAAGAAAACCTGCAACAAGTTGATGAATGCATCTTGAAACTAAAAGAGCAAGTCAAGAAATTCAAAAACAAATACAAAGAAGTCAGTGATCAATTGTTATCAGCAAATATAGCCCTGAATAATTTGGAAGTAGAAGTTATAGAAAGAACAAGAGTAGAAGATGATCTAATTGTGAAGAATAGATTAAAAGATTGTGCAAAACTTTAAAAAGAGATTATAAGTTTAAAAATAGATCTAGAAAAGGCTAGAAGTTTCGAAGAAAAAATTAAGATAAGTACCACAAAGCTTGATGAAATGATTGCTAGCCAGAGGAATGCTGATGACAAACATGGTTTAGGATTTGAGAAAGAAAAAAGATCAAACTCTGGTCAACTTAGCACTGAGTCATGCAAAACAAAGGATACCAATTCAGAAATCAAAGAAGAAGACCTAGAAGACCTCCGGTCAGACAACCAAATGCTCAAAGTTACCCATCTTTCAATGGTTATTGCAATTCATGCAATAAGTATGGTCATAAGGCTACTAAGTGTAGGAGCAAAATAAATCAAAAAATTCCATCATTCTCTGGTTAGTGTTTCAATTGCAAGAAACTTGGTCATAGAAAAAATGAATGCAAAAATCAATCAGGAAAAGTTTCAACCATGGGAGGAATGAACAATCATTCAAAGGTAAATGTTTCACTTGCAATAGAATTGGTCATAAAGTTGTTGTATGAAGAAGTAAAGTAAGTCAGAATTCTATTAGGTGCAATGAATGCTATAAAATGGGACGCAGATCAAATGAATGTAGAAGCTCGGTAAGAACTATCTTTTAAAATATAAGGAACAATCAACCATTCAATGGAAAGTGTTTTGCATGCAATAGATTTGTACATATGGAAAATCAATGTAGATCAAATTCAATCAATGGAAGGAATCAAAGTCAAAAGAATGTGATGTGCTTTAATTGCAACAAATTTGGACATGTTGCAAGATTTTGCAGAAGTAGAAATGTGAAGAGAAATCACTATTCTGAAGAAAGGAAAACAGAGCAGAGAAATGATAAGGGAAAAGAGAAAGTTACTCCGGTTGAAACCAAGAAAGAAATGGACAAGGTATGGATCAAGAAAGAAGTAATTGAAGTCAGGGATCAATCCGCACCAGTATCCGGTGTAGTTACTTCCTCCGGGAAATAAATTGAGAGCTATGGCTTAGGGGGAGCAGTGTTGAAAATTCAAACCCCCCAGCCAGAAAGTTGGTGCCAAAATCAGGCACAAAGATGTTTAATCTGATGAGACAAAGCTCTTAAAAGAAGAACCAGAAGTAAAAGGGTCAATGCGGCATATTGCGGAGTAATCTCATTTGATCGTGTTCTACAGTGAGGGGTTTTTGACAACTTTTTGGGAGTGAGCATTTAATAATGATTAGGTCAAGTGGGGAGGATAAAAGGCAAGTCATTTTTCTTATAATTCACTTTGCATTCGAAGCTTTTTAGACATTAGAGAGAGATTTCAAGGTGCAACAAAGATTTAAAGCTTAAATCTGTTGGTAGGTGGCGACTGATCAGGAAAGTACTGTACACTAGCCATGTATCCTCGCCGGGATTTTTTAGGGCCGACTTAAAAAATCCTAGGGCTGACTTAAAAAATCCTATTTTTATGACCGACATAAGAAAACCCTAATTTTTGTAACCGACAAAAAAGGCTTGATAAAAAGCGGCCAAGGGTTAGGGTTTGAGGATTGTATTGTAGCATTTGCAGCAGTATTGAGTTGCAGTGATTGCTGATTGTAATCAGTTTGATTTACTGGATAATAATATTGGACTCTATGTTTGGTGGATGTAGCCCGAGTTTGGGTGAACCACGTTAAATCTTGCCTCTCGCTGTTATTAATTATGTGTATTTCTATTTCTCTGTTTAATCTTTATTTGCATTTAATTGATATATTCTGCCGGCTAACCCTAACAAGTGGTATCAGAGCCAGGTTGTGTTCGATTATCGTCTGCAGGAAAGTCTCATGGTTGAGTGGGAGCAATGGCGGACGAGGGTAAAATGAAGGCTGATAAATTCAATGGGTAGAACTATCAGTTATGGAAGACGTAGATGGAGGATTACCTCTATCAAAAGGATTTATGGAGGCCGTTGGAAGGAGTAGCCAAGAAACCGGCAACAATGTCTGATGAGGATTGGAATCTTCTTGACAGAAAGGCACTGGGAACCATTCGGTTGTGCCTGGCACCATCGGTGGCATTCAATATAACGGAAGCGAAGACAACAGATGGTCTGATGAAAGCTTTGGCTAAATTGTATGAAAAACACTCAGCCTCAAATAAGGTATTTCTCATGAAGCAGTTGTTTAATTTGAAAATGGTTGAAGGTGGATCTGTGACAGGTCATTTAAATGAATTTAATACAATTGTCAGTCAATTGACTTCTGTAAATGTAAAATTTGATGAAGAAGTTAGAGCTCTCTTGATATTATGTTCATTGCCTGAAAGCTGGGATAGTTTGGTAATGGTGGTTAGTAACTCTGTTTCTGGTTCAAATACCCTAAAATTTGATAATGTTGTTGGTGTTATTCTGAGTGAGGAAATTCGTAAGAAAAGCTCAGGTGGATCCAAATCAGGCAGTGTTTTGAATGCAGAAAGCAGGGGCAGATCAAAGGAGAGAGGAAAAGGTTCTAGAGGTCATGGGAAGTCACGAGGAAAATCAAAGGACAAAAGATCCCAAACCAGAGGACAGAAGGATTGTTGGTACTGTGGAAAACTAGGTCATCTGAAGAAAGATTGCTGGTCTCAGAAAAATAAAGAAGGAGACAAACAAGAAGGCAATAAGGAAGCAAATGTGGTAAGTAATAAATCTGAAGATGACGCTTTAATTCTTTCCCTAGATAATTCTGATGATTCATGGGTTTTAGATTCAGGGGCCTCATTTCATGCTATGCCCCATAGAAGTTATTTTCTTGATTATGTCCAAGGGGATTTTGGGCTGGTTTATTTAGGAGATAACGAACCCTGTCAGATTGTTGGAAAGGGAAGAATCAAGATTAAGTTGCAGAATGGGAATCATTGGCTACTACAAGAGGTGAGGCATGTTCCAAGGTTCAGTAGGAATTTAATTTCAGCAGGGCAGCTAACTGAACAAGGTTGCACTGTTACATTTACTGATAAAAATTGGAAGGTTTCAAAAGGTGCCTTAGTAGTAGCAAAAGGTGTAAAAGTAGGCACCTTATATCTTTGTACGGGTCATACTGTTCCTTCTACTTTAGATGTTATAGAGGAAAAACAAACAGGTTTAGGAACAGTTGCTGCAGGTTTGTAGGAAGAGACTGGAAAAGTTGTTGCAGGTTCTAAAACAACACTGTGGCATAACAGACTTGGGCATATGAGTGAAAAAGGTATGAAGGTACTTCATTCTAAGAAAGTTTTACCAGGTCTGAAATGTATTAATATGGATTTTTGTGAAACTTGTGTGTATGGAAAACAAAAGAGAGTCAGTTTTCTCAGAGATGGGAAGCAAAAGAAAAATGAAAAGTTGGAACTTGTGCATATAGATGTATGGGGACCAGCTCAGGTATCTTCTTTCGGTGGCTCTCGGTATTATGTTACATTCATAGATGATGCAACTAGGAAGGTCTGGATTTATTTCCTTAGACAGAAATCTGATGTATTTGAAACATTTAAGAAATGGAGAAGCTTGGTTGAAAATGAGACAGGTAAAAGATTAAAATGTCTCAGATCTGATAATGGCGGTGAGTATTGTAGCAAAGAATTTGAAGATTATTGTTCCTTTAATGGAATTCGTAGGCAATAAATAGTTCCAGGGACTCCACAGGAAAATGGAGTGGCTGAACGCATGAATAGGACAATAATGGAGCGTGTAAGGACCATGAGATTCCATGCTGGACTGCCTTTAAACATGTGGGCAGAGGCTGTCAACACTGCTGTATATTTAATTAACAGAGGTCCTTCAGTTCCTTTGGGCTGTGGTATTCCAGAGGAAGCATGGACTGGCAAGAAGGTGAGTTATTCTTTTCTGAAAACCTTCGGTTGTGAAGCATTTGCACATATAGATTCTGAAAATAGAACCAAGCTGGATGCAAAATCAAAAAAATGTACCTTCGTTGGATATGGCATTGATAAATTTGGTTATATGCTTTGGGATTTTGAAAATAAGAAAATTGACTCTATCTCAGGTTGCTTATGTTGAAAAGGTGTTGCAGAGATTCCATATGGAGAATGCAAAAGCTGTCAGCACAACTTTGCCTAGTCATTTGAAATTGACTAAGGAGATGTGTCCAAAGACGCAAGAGGAGGAAGATAAAATGTCCAAGGTACCATATGCTTCAGCTGTAGGAAGTTTAATGTATGCCATGGTATGCACGAGACCAGATATTGCATATACTGTAGGAGTCGTTAGCAGGTATATGAGTCATCCCGGAGTAGAGCATTGGAATGCGGTAAAATGGATTCTCAGATATTTTTGAGGTACATCTAATAAACACTTATGTTTTGGGGGCTCTAATACTGATTTAGCAAGTTATGTAGACTCAGATTTGGCAGGGGATATTGATACCAGACAGAGTACTACAGGTTATGTCTTTACTGTAGGTGGGACAGCAGTGAGTTGGATTTCCAGGTTGCAAAAGGTGGTTGCTTTATCCACCACAGAGGCAGAATATGTAGCTGCAACAGAGGCAAGCAAGGAGATGATATGGCTGCAATATTTCATGGAACAATTGGGTAAACAACAGGCTAACAGTTCTTTGTATATAGATAGTCAGAATGCCATACATCTTGCAAAGGATTCTGCCTTGCATTCAAAGACCAAACACATACAGTTGAGGTATCACTTTATTCGGTCGGTGTTGGATAATGGACAGTTAAGGCTGGAAAAGATACATACAAATAAAAATCCAGCGGATATGTTTACAAAGGCAGTGACAAGGGAGAAGCTGAGCTCCTCTTCAGCTTTGGTTGGTCTTCTAGACTGAAAACCATCAAAATAGAACAGTAGAGTCCAGGGTGCTTATTTCCAGTGGGAGCTGCATGCGCAGTGGTGTCGTCCAGGATCAGTCTCCAAGTGGGAGATTGTTTGGTGTGGAGCCTGATCAGTCTCCAAGTGGGAGATTGTTGGTAGGTGGCGACTGATCAAGAAAGTACTGTACACTAGCCATGTATCCTCACCGAGATTTTTTAGGGCCAACTTAAAAAATCTTAGGGCTGACTTAAAAAATCCTATTTTTTATGACCGACATAAGAAAACCCTAATTTTTGTAACCGACAAAAAAGGCTTGATAAAAAGCGGCCAAGGGTTAGGGTTAGAGGATTGTATTGTAGCATTTGCAGCGGTATTGAGTTGCAAGGATTGCTGATTGTAATTGGTTTGATTTACTGGATAATAATATTGGACTCTCTGTTTAGTGGATGTAGCCCGAGTTTGGGTGAACCACGTTAAATCTTGTCTCTCGCTGTTATTAATTCTGTGTATTTCTATTTCTCTGTTTAATCTTTATTTGCATTTAATTGATATATTCTGCTAGCTAACCCTAACAAAATCAACTCAAGCGAAGGAAACCCAAATTTGGCATACCAAGGTATTTTCGTAGAAACCCTCATTATGAATCTATTGAATCTTTGCTATGACGACTCCGCAAATTGTAGACATTACTGAACGCCCTCGACCCAAGTTCAAGAAACACCCTCATAAAGCAATCAAAGTGGATCAAATGGGTGCATTTTTGGGGATACCTTACGATGTTCTATATGTTGAGGATGTTAGGGCATATATTCATGTTGCCCTAGATGAACACAGTAGCATTTGTTTGACAGATTTATATCTCAACTAACTGATGACCAGTTTGACCTCAAAAAGGAATACAAAACCCTAAAGGAAAAGAAGTTTATTCAGTATGTGGATTTTCCTACGTTTGCAGAGAATGAATGGGTAAGGTACGTTCTGAGCTGAATTCACAATGAATTCATGTGGTTAGGATAGCCCTTCAAAATCACCAAGGATGCAATTAGGGCAATGACAGGATTAAGTTCCACCAGAAGTGCACCCTTGTTGAAGGCTATGAAGAATCAGACAGTTACAGAGGCCACTAGAGCAAGATTTGACAAGAGGGCACTGACTATCAATGCTATCACAGATCATGATGTAAGATTCACCTCAATGGTTTTGGGCTACAAGATCTATTTCTCCAACCGGGAGAAGTCCATCTCAGGAACAACAATCTATACTTCATATCAAATGGTCATTGAAGAAAATGCAGATTATGATTTGTGCGAACTGCTGCTAACCCAACTACTAGAGAACCTGAAGAAGATAAAGGAAAGTAAGAACTACCCCTTCAAATATGGTACGTTGGTCATCTACTTATTCTTTTATTTTATGAATTAGCTACCAAACATGAAGAATTTGATCTGGTTAAGCAGTAAACCAGTAGTTGTCCAAATCAGAAACCATCTAAATAGCATTGGAAGTGTTAATGAGAAAAACACAACCTTATGGGGGTACTTCAAAAATTTTCAAGGCATAATGCAGGCTAGAGAAAGAATTCCTAGGAAAATTGTTGACAAATACAAGGATGCTATCTGTTTCATGGTTACAAAAGACAAATGCCTAATGGAAGCTATTGAGCCTAGGACTATTTGGGTAATGCCAATGGGGTATGAAGTAGATGGGCAAATATTAGAGAACTATGCTCAATACATGTTAAGCAAACCTAAGGACAACAGAGAAGAAACGTTTGGAACTTACGAAGAGCTATCCATGAAACTCCATGTTGAATTCAAAAAACCTGAATCGACTAGAAAAGTCAGAAAAGAGGTGGAAGAAGTCGCTGCTAGGTATGGCATCACCAAAGAACAATTGAAAGAAGTAAGGGAAAAAGTAGAAGAAAAGTAAAAGAGTAAACAGGTGCAGGTTCCAGAAAAATCACAGGTGAACATAATAAGTCTGAGAAAGTTCAGAGGACTACCAGAAGCTTTGCCACTTCCTCTGGTGCCACAGCTTCAATAAACCTGGAGAAAACATCAATAGAATTCTCTGTCAAAGACATGAAGAGAAAGAAGATGAAGGGAAGAAGACTCTATGTCAGTGTAAATGAAAGGGATGATGAAGAAACAGAGTCAGATGAACAAGTCAAGAAGGTGAAAGCTGAGGATATCAAAGCCTCCGGAAGTAGTAAAGAAAAGTCCCTTGGAAAGGACAAATCTAGCAAAAGACAGAAAAAGGAAATGCCTCCAGCACTTGCAGATATAGTAAAGGCTATCACTATAGATGGGAATCTAAAACCTATGATTAAGCACTATGATGAATGTAGTAACGATGACAAAAGGAGTCTAGAGGAAGCCACCGTAAACTATCTCAACACTTTTAGCAAAGCCCTCATTGAGATCATCTCTGATCTCCCAGAAAGTCTAGCAAATATTTTGAGCATTAGAAAGGAGAATGCCAGGGCTAAAGATATTGAGCTGAGAAAACATGTGTTGACTAGACTATGTCCAAAAATCACTACAGAGGAAGAAAATATGATCTCCAAGAAGACCAAGGATCAGTTCAAAACTAAAACAAGGATGAATTTGTTAATGGTAGGTGAAATTGATAAAGTGGTGCAAGAAACAGAAGAGATTATCTTGAAAGCTCTAAAGCAACACAATCTTCCCACTGCAAGTGTCAATGAAGAAAATGATGTTACTAATAACTCATCTGTTCTAGAAATAAACTTGGGTGAAGAGACAGGTACAGATGACAAAGCGTCTGAGGAGAAAGAGGCACCTACTAATGATTCTCAAGTTAAACCCTCACCGGCACAACAATATGAGAATGTTACTGGCAAAGAAATGACCGAGGAAGAGTTGGTAGTGGAAAATCCTCCACCTAAATAAGAAGAGGACACCAATAAGGATATGGAATTAGATTATCCGGAGCAAAGTCAGAAAGAAGAAGTCTCTATCACAGCAAGAGACACTATGGAGCCTGCAAAAGAATTGTTGGAGAAAAGAAAACAAGTTTTGGATGAGCCCAAATTTCTAAATGGTCCAATAAACTTGGACACAATATCACCAGAACAAAAGTTTAAGTTGGTTACAATTGTTCAGGCAAAGGCTCAAGAGGAGATATTAAAATCACACATTGAGGATAGTGAACTGATCGATGAAGCATCTGAGATTTTGGAGAAGCTGTTGCCTACCTACAAAAGGGATTCATCCATGACCTCAACAAGTCATTTGAAAGGGTTAATAAGTTCTATAAGTAAACAATTTGAATTCTTTGAGAAATCTACAGAAACAAAGGTGAGACAAGAGTTTGATGAGAAACGACTGGAAGAATTAAAAATAATGATAGCAAATGACAAAACTTCATTAAATAATACAATAGCCAACATTTAGAAAGCTGTGAAAGATGCCAGAGATATGTACAAGTTTTGTTTGTCCTGGCCCAAAACTGCTCAAAAGATTGAAGAAAAGATCAAAGATTTGGAACAAAAATTGCTGGATATTTCTAAGAAATTTGATTTGGAAGAAGAGTCAATCATAAAGAAAGAAACAGAGGTCATCAATATTCACAAAGACTTGACTGACTTAATAAATCAGAAATATCAAATAAAAAGTAGGATGGGACAACTCAGAAGACTAGTTTGTCCAAAGTTAGACTCAATGACAAATCTTATTGCAGAGGCCAAGTTAGCCATCCAAGCAGACACAACTTCTAATCCCAAAAAGGTAGAAGCCTTAGTTTTTCTTCTCAGTGGACAAATTTAGATTCTAGAAAATGCAAAGAAAAGCTAGGATGAGGAGTGGACACTGATTAAAAAGATATTCAATGATGTTCTCAAGCACATGTAATATTAAGATGAAGATTGTACTTGTAAATATGTGGCAGTGTATAAAAATTTTAAATTTTGAAAAAATTTGGGTTCTGGATCACACCCTTTGCCATTGATGCCAAAGGAGGAGAAGTGGATCAGTGAAAAATGGATAATCATATAAGGGGAGCAGGAAAATAAAGTGTATATAGTAAGGGGGAGCAGTCAAGCATTTTTCACTAAGTGTTGCTATCAATGCCAAAGGGGGAGATTGTTGGCAAGAGACACTACTCCGTTATGGACTTGTATGTTGTCATTGATGGCAACAAGGCTTAGAGATCCTATCACCATGACATGAAGAGATTTCTCTGGAAGAACATATTGGATCCTAGGTCCGGTTGACAGAAAATAGCTAAGTACGAAAAGTATTCTAAGTAGAGGACAATAAATCAGATAGTATGTCTCCGCAGATGATGATCAGTTAATGCAGTTTAGGTATGATGTTCTCGGTTGTTTGATAGTGTTATGCTTCAAAGATTAAGTCCTAATCTCCTCTGGAAGTCACCTTGAAGAATTATCTAAGTTCAGATAAGCAAAGGTATAGTAGGAACAGTGAACAGGGTCCAGTGCAGTGGTCCGCATTCCTCCACAGATAAGTATTCTGTTATGTGGCTTTAAGGTGTTGTAAACACTTATATGAAGTATCTTATTCCATAGTTAGGAGATTTGAAGTCCACAGGAAGGTTAGCTACAAGCTGCTAAGTATCGGCATAGTGTTTGACAGAATTTGACAGAGACATAGTCTGAGTTCTGATGGTCCGCATTTCTCCGCAAAATGATATCATGCCTTGTGGTTCTAAGGGTAAGATTGGAAATGTGTAAAGAGTCCTTGATATGATTTTGAAGGTGTTTTGAGATCCTCAGTAAAAGTTGTAAGTCAACAGATGAAGTTGTTAAGCATGCTCTTAAGGAAGAGGTCGACAAGTATATTAATCATTGTGCGGAGAAGAGTTAATGTTTGGAGGATCTATGTAAGTAATTGAATGATTAGAGCTGACCTATATGAACACATTTGGGAAAAAATTTGGGTCCGCATAACTTTTAGTACATTGGATTGAGCCAACAAGCTACATCTTTCTATGTACACATTTCCTTCTTCATTGCCGACCTGACTATGAATCAAATCATGATGCGGATATATAATAGAAATGAATTTTGGATGAGAGTAGTGTGTGGGTGGTGCGTGTGTGTGATGCCAGGATGCAAATAGCAGAGCAGAGTTAGAAGATTAGAAGCGATGAAGACTTGGGATTTAGAATTCAGTTGCTAAATGACTGCACCCTGGCATAGTGGAAGATGCTTAAGCAGTATTTAATTTTCATGTGCAATATGATTGGAAGCAAGATTTTGTCATCAAGGAAGTGAGCTGACATTGAGACTTCAATAGGGTTTAATAGCCCTCAGGGTTTAACAACCCTTATTGTAATCTTGTTAGGTTTAGGGTTGAGGCAGTGAGCCTACTAAACCTAGTTGTACTTCATGGCAGTGAGCCATCATGTTCTAGGCTCGTGGAGTGACCAAGCCTGAACATTATTTTTGTAAAGATTGCAATATATATTTGAGAGCTAATCCTCTCCGTGGTTTTTCCCTTTTTGGGTTTTCCACGTAAAATCTTGGTGTTATGTGTCATGCTTTTATGGATGTTGTTCATTTGTATATTATGCTTCTATTTGATTAATCCTTTGAAATGGTTAAAAGTAAAAGTGCAAGAAAAGGTTTATAGAACACTGATTCACCCCCCCTCTCAGTGTTCTTGACAATCAACACCTTTTTTATACAATGATTTAAATAAAACACAATTTTGACAACATAGTTTATAAAACATCAGTCCACACTCATTTATTATTCTTTAGTTTTCTGCCCTTAAGAACATCCTTCGGGAGACCTTGTTCTTCCCTTTTCTTTCACACATGAGTGCATTTTAAGAAGGGGTAATCAATCAATAACTCATCCCCAATGGTAAGGTTCATAATAGTCTCAACCATTATCAATCTATCAACCTCTCTTTCCATATCTCCATCTTTATCATTTATAACCTCAACAAATTGACAATTTGGTCTTACAGTAGCGTCCCTTCCCTTACTACTATTTATAAATCTTGCAATATTTTTGTGTGTGTATGTATGTCCATCTATATACATAAGATGACCTCTATTCATTTCTTTTCCACTTTCCAATTGGAGAGAATGTGTATACATATTCGAATTTAGACCATATGCTGACATGCTAGGCTTATATTATGCTAGCCTTCTCCATTCACCACTGTAATATGATGGACCATAATATGGCATTAATCTCCTAGTGGTTTGTTCTAAATTATTTCTATGTTTAGATCCCACATGTACATTTTGGACAATAAAGAGGCCTAGATTCACTCCATGAATATTGGAGGGTCGTATCATGTAGCTGTATCCCCAAAATTGAAACACCTTGTACACTCTAGGTAGTTGTTGATCACTAGGCCAAGTGCAATATAGTCGACGATCGAATGTCTCTTTATAAATTGATCTCAAACTCAGGGGCAAGTCATCATCTCCATCACATTCATTCTCATAGGGTATGTAGTCCACCTTCCCCTTGTCTTTAAGAAAATTATGCATCTTTAAACCGGTTCTTATTCTGTTACTTGTTTTCATCAATTCCTCATCTTATGACCTAGTATTTTGGCACATATTTTTGTTAGATGTATCATCTGATAAATGATCATTGCCATCTACGATGGAAGTCGGTGATCTAGGAAACTTTAAACCAAGAACTTTATCCTGCAAGTATCCATTAAGAAAAAAATTAGTTATTTAAATAAAATAAAACAATGTTTAAACGAAGTATACATGTTATTTATATCAAATTGCAAAATTCCTTACCACAATTCCTATTGGATTTGAATCGATTGTAGGAGGCATACTACTGACTGTAAGCTCATCATATATGTAATGTCTTTGTACAATCGCTCGTTTGAATTGTTTCTTTCCATGACATACATAACATCCACAAACAACAATTTTCTCAAAGTATTCATCCCATGTACTATAGTCTTGACCAACCTCTTATTTAGTGCAGTCATTTGTTGTGTCTGTAGGATCCATTGTCATATCCTCTTCCACCCACTATCCTCTACGTGATTTAACAGTTTTAGGTGCATGTCCACGTACATATCTTTTTCTTTTGCTAGTTGAATGCTCAGGCTCTACATTTGCTCCAATCTCCATCTAAAATAATCAAAAACATGCATTAATTTATGTCAAGATTGGATAAATCATTATAAATTTCAATAATACTGTGAAAAAGATGAACGTATCACAAAATTCCATCAGATCATTTTTTCCTAAGTTAAGTCAAAATTTGAGTACTTGATGTCTCGCTTCATCCGTTGTGTCCTCATTTGATATGACACAATATGTTGCCATGGCCTTGTCTGGCCCCTATAATACACAACATAGTAAATAATGTTTAGTACACCAATTATATCATTTCAACGAATATGCTATCCAACACAGAACCTCACTTTAGTCATATATTTGACATATTGGTATCATGTTTTGGCCATCCTAATTTTCAAACTTTTCCCTTGATCATAGAATCACATTTAATCACCATTCCTATGCATTTTCAACCAATAAGTTTGACCTTAGAGGCCTCATGGACAAAAAAATGACTTTATCTCCTCTATGTTGTAGCATTTGTGAATTCATAAACACCTTCCTCCTTTGGTTGAGGTTGCTTTCTCTTCTTATCTCTATCTACAGATTCTGTTGTCATATCTATTTCCACCCACTTTGCTCTCTGCGATTTAGTAGTTCTATGCCATCCACATCCTCTCTCCATGGCCTCCTCTAGATCCTGTAATACACAACAATGACAATAGTCACATAACAGCTGTGCACTAAGAGAATATTGTTGAAATTATCTTGTTAATACGCTCGCTTTTCATTAAGACACACTATGAAAAACAAAATCGGACATTGCAACATTTTGCTCTTCACAAAAATTTTAATGAAAAGTTCCATCAAATAATGTTTTTATTATGTAAAGTTTCTAGGATGTATCCATTTTTTTCCAAGCTAGTTGGTGGTATGTTGTTGTCACACTAGATTCCAATGTTATAAAACCCTTACTACTTAAACATTTACCTCAATTCCAAATGTTTGCATGAGGAACATTTTAGTTTGGCACAGCTAGGCACTAAATTAGGCACACTTTGTGCCGCCTTGGCATCCCAAAGAGATTACATTTAGGGCTGAAAGTCGGTGCTAAAGTTGGCGTTAACTACGCCGACTAATGAATCAAAAACAAAAAATTAAAAATTCCTGCTTGTGTTAAAACATACCACACAACAAAAAAACAGATACCATAAAAAATTCCCGCATGGCAATATCGTTGCTTCACCACGACTGTTTTGTTAATGTAATGAAAATGTTTTCTAAATCATTTATCTCTACATTTTTATCATCCATATAGCTAAATGTTTAGAGTTTTCTCTCCAATATAGCTAAATGTTTAGGGTCTGTACTCTTGGACGAGACAATAACGTTCAGAGGAGAAAAGAGTTTCGAGGTCATTGATAAAATTAAGACTCAGATTGTGAATATACAATGACATTATTTCCTACACTGATATTTTGGCAACAGCTGCTCGTGATTCTGTTGTCCAAGTAAATATTTCTGCACTCCTCTACTTTTGCTTACATTTTTTTCTAATGTTATAGACAAATTATTCTTGCTTTCCTCTATAATGACATTAGAAATTTGTGTTTATAATTGGTAGTTGGGAGGTCCATACCTGGCAGTGTGTACTTCGTTTACCTCCACATACTAGACGAAAATAATTTGCCCTAGGTCGCCTCAAAATGTCAAGCAATAGAGGGAAGGAAGCAAACTCTGGCCATAATGAGGTAATTCATTGTCAATTTATAGATTTGTAAATGTTTCCATTATTTTTTTGATTTTTAGTTTTTAGTTTTTTATTTCTAAATTTAAAAGAAGAAAATATATATAGGGACATGAGACTGACAAAGATAAAGAGACATTGGCTTCCATATTGGGGGTAGAGGCAGTGAACAAATTGGATGGTGTGGACTTGACAATGCTTCCTAGATACATAGAAAAATGATCTAGTAAAGCCCCTGGAACATTGCAACCAAATCAATCGTGTCAAAGTGAATCAATTGATTCCCCAAGCAGTCCTGGATTGAGCAAAAGATCCAGGAGGAAATCAATAACAATAAACTCTAAGAATGTGGAACATGGGGTAGAGACTTCTAATGTCCTAGCTACTCCTAGGACATAGACTTCTTCCACTTCTGGGACACAAATTTCTTCTACCATGCCATGTTTTGCATCTTGCATTGGTAGCTACAATACCAAGATAGAATACGATGTGGTTTTAGGGGAAGTTTGAATGACAGATGCTAGAAAAATGTTTGTGAATAGGTTGAAGGAATCATGCCTTCAATGGTTCAAAGACCATCTACATTTGCCATTCTAAAAGATACCCATGCACCTACAAAAAGTAGTTATCCATGACATGGAGACTGAATTTGGCACAGGTTGGTCTGTAAAGAAGATAAAGCTACAAATGTCTCAAAACTGCGAGAGATTTCGGTGCAACCAAACAAAGAAGATAAAAAACTCCCTCCCGAGCTAAGGCTCAAAAAAAGGCCAATTGATGTAAGTGTGAAAGTATGGAAAGAGCTTGTAAAAGCATATGAGAAGTCTGATGCACGGAGGAAGTTTGGTGAGGAGAGTATGCATGTATTTGAATTCTCTCATAAGATTATATCAAATTTTTTAAACAATTTTTAAATTTTATTTGTGCATAGTTAAATTGAATTAGTATATGTTTCAGGACAAGGCCTCTAAGGCTAGGCTTGAGAAACTTTGTACCATGCATCAAAGTGGCCAGAAAGGTTTACAGGCCTTGATCTGTACATTTGTAAGTATATTTAATATGTTAAATGATATTTTTTTTATTTCCTAGGAAAAAGTAAATGATTGCATATTAATTAGTTTAACTAGTCCTGTGCCATGTTTTGACAGGAGGAGAAATATGGTCGGCATCCAACGCAATTTGAAAAGGAAATGTTACAAAGCAAAAAGTGGACTGATTTTGTAATCTGGATGGAGAACGAGGTATCGATAGTTGACTTTCAATAACTTAGTTGGATATTGTTGTGTTAATATGTCAATTTGCATTTCTTGTGTTGAGTTGTTTATTGATGCATAGGATGAGTTCTAAAGTGCTTCTCTGTTGGCCCTAGATCCCACTCAATTGTCCCATTATTTCATGTTAAGGAAAAAATATTGTTTGCCTTAAAGGGCAGTGGGTGACATTCATGCCTTATTTTCATTGCATCTTTTAATTAATGACCATGGTCTTTTAATATCTCTTAAGTGTCCTCATTTAAGTTATGAGTTGTATCATTTGATTAACTTAGTCCCATGTTGATTTGATTTATCTTCTTTTCTCTCAAACATGGTATCTCAAGGAGTGCTTCCTTGTGACGCAGAGCAGGGGTGGTTTCAATATTTCAACATCTCACAACAAGATTTGGTGTTTTCTTTCTCATAGCCTTCAGTGGATGCAAACTAGGTTTCAATCCCTAATGGGTTATTTATGATTCAACAAGTAAATCAACACCAGGAGGACTCTTAATAGAATACAAATCCATAATATGTTCGTTCTGGTACAGATCACATGACAGAGGATGATGATGACGTAGATACAGAAGACACCAAGGCCGATGACGACGATGATGATCACGATGGTGATGATGATGATGAGGTAGTTGCTGGTGGTAGTACTAGTGCTGGAATTGAGGTGAGTTCTATTTATTGTTTTTATGTCTTTCATGGAAGTCATTATTGTTTTAACAAACACATGCAAGTAAATACTATTTAAGTGAGTTGTTTTAATTCCATTTGAAGGAAAACCCACCAGTATGATTTACTTTAAAGGATTTAACTCTAGAGAGAGACCAATAAATGTAAGTCACTTAAAGGGAATTACAACAACTTCTAATATAAACCAATTAAAAGCATCAACACAATGACAACAAATGTGCCTTGATAAATCTATTGATTTGAATAACTAGAAATAGCCAATATGGAGACAATCAAACAACTTATGAACTTGAATATTAACAGAAAATTAGAACACCATACATATCCACAAATTTAACCATCCTTGCCCATTATAATATTAAATTATCATAGAAGTGTAATGTCTTGAATCTGAAATATGATTGGATAGATAATATTGGAATATATAAATTGTATTGCTGAAACATGATGATTGTCTAGGCCTTGGTCTCCCTTATAAATATGGGAAGCAACAAGCTTCAGGCCTGAACCAACACAACTGTTCATAAATAACATCCTCTTGTAACTAAACATGTTTAATAAAGAGAAATTAAAGGCATAAGCAAGTTAACCAAGATCTAAATCTGTTAGTCATCATAAAGCACCTGTGACCTCAGGCTTGGCAACATACTCATCTCCATGTTGCAGTATCTATTAAGTGTGTTGTACCCCTGTCTATTATGGCAAAAAAGTGTCAAAATTTTGTCCTTGTTCTCCATGTTGACGCCAGTAAAACTGCTCGTTGCTCCTTCTGCACCTGAACTTGTAGCTGCACATCAATCTTTCAAGTATGTTTGCTCCCACTTATCAAATGTAAGGTCACTGAGCCATTTGAATTCTTGAATTCAGAGCATATTGGTTTGATGGTCCTTCCATCTTTTATCCAACATAGCTTTAACATCAATTATAAATTTTCCATATCTTGCATCTAGGGCTATGACCCTATCCAAAATCATGTTAAAGCTCAAAGTATCTATATCCTGCTCCTTTTTCAAGATTTCCATAACCACAGACACTGTTGTTCTGAATTCTGCCTTCCAAGTATCAAGGCCTTTAACTAGTTTGTTTTCCTCTGTCAGAATAGAGGGGATGAATTGATGCTTGAAAGTAGAAAAAGATTCAAGGCTAGCCTACATCCTTTTGTCTTCACTGCTGGCATATTGATTCTCTTCAATGATCATAGTCACCATCTATTCTATGGGCTTCAATTTAGTAGGAGTATCAAGATTTCTTTGAAGTATCCTGCAAAGCATGACTAAATTGTGTAAGGAAGGATACCATTTCTGGTACAGTGGCTCCAAAACAGAAAAGTTTGCTTGCAATTTTTTAATGGCCCGAGATCATGGAGTAGCAATCATGCACATCCCCAAGTTTATCCACAACCAGCTTTATCCTCTATTCCATAATTTTCTCAAAGACTTCAAGGACCTTGATCCTTGCCTCATTTTTTCTTTCTTCATTTTTCTTCTTGAGGTCCTCAACTTCTTTTTCAAATTTTGTTCTCAAAGCATTAAACTCTTGCATTGTCACTGTGACATCACCAGTTGTTGGTGGCATTGAAGGTTGATATGGAACTATTGCCAGACTCTGGGAAGAACCCACATCTTGCAGTTGCTTTTTCAATTGCCTATTTTCAATGAACAACCTATTCACTTCATCATTCATGTCTTGTTGTGTTTTCTCATAATCCTACAATTTTTTTTCCAACTTTTTTACAACTGCATGGGTGAACATGGCATAATGGACTATAAGAGCAGAGGCCTCAATTCTTGAAGTATCTTGTAAGGTTTTCACCACAACAGATCCCCTCATTTGCTGAACAACATCTAGCAACCTTGGTTTACTAGTGTTCTTCTATTTTGTCCATATGGCAAGAGTCTCTATCTTTGGGTTGAAACCACATCCACTCATTCCATCTTATAATCAAATTTAGACACAAGATTAGGTTCATCTTGGCTCCTAACTTGGTCAAGCAAGAATACCTTTTTCAATTCAAGACCTGGGATGATCAACATGTTACTCTTCAAGACCATTTGTCTTGCTTCCTCAGGAGTCACATTGATTTCGTCAACTTTTAGTTCTTGGATTGTTCGGGTGGTTATTTGATCATACTAAGACTCATCAACACCCATCTTATTGATTTCCACCTTTTCATCAGATTCCTTCATCTTCATTTTTAAGCAGAAATCACAAAACTTTGGAGTCTTGATGAAATCACCATCTTGAATAAATCTCAATGATGCCACCACCCTTTCATCTTCCTATAGCTCTGGATCAATTTGGGCTTATTCTTCCATCCTAGCCTCAGGCTTGTGTGCGTCAGTTTCTTGACCAACCAATGGTTGATCAACTTCCTCTCCATCATGCAATTGTGTTAAAATATTTGTAACTTCATCAGTATCCCCCACATGCTTAGTCATCTCATATGGGACTAGAGGAGACATGCCTTCAGTTCTCTGCCTTTTATGTGGTGGTGATTCAGGGATATGTGGATCTTGAACTGATATGACATCAGGAGTAGGCTCATGAATCTCAATTCCTGCAGACCTCTTCATTGGAAGTTTGGTAGCCTTGGTAGGCTGTACTTCAGATTTAGCATAAATACTTTCAAAAATTTCAATCATTGTATTAATCCTCTTTAGAGGATCTTTCTCTTCAGCAAAAAATCCTTCAAAAATTGGATTCTTTTCCTTTTTGTCATCTTCAATTTTCTTGAGGATCTCTCATTTCCTCTCCCTGATTTGCACTTCATCATAAGTAACCAGTGTCCTTATCACATCCTCAACATAAATAATTTGATGGGAGATGCCCATCTTAGTCAAGATCACTTGTCTCAAAAAGTTCATATGACTTTTAGGGTCACAAACTCTTTCAACACTAGCTTCCATAGAGTACTTGGCCTTCAAATAGGTCTGTAGCTCCTCAAGAGTGTCTGAACCAATTGACCAATCTCCAAAGCCAGTGGTATCAGGCAAAAAGGTGCCTTTCTTCTGCTTTTTCATCACTTCCTTTTCCCTCCACATCATTTGCCACATGAATTCCAAGGAAGCAATTCTGTTAGAAACAAACTTTGGCAATTTGTGAGGTGGTTGGGGGCAATCATATACTCTGATTATTGTGTACTCTAATAGGAAGAACCAATCAACATAATTGAAAGTATGACCTTGCTCTAGTTTATGTGCAAGAGGCCTCAGAATTACCCTAATTTCTGGTGACAATTTGGGGACCCAATTACCAAAAGAATTCATTATTTTCATAGAAAATTCACTATGAAATATAGTATAGTGACCAGTTTGGCAATGAGAATCCCACATGTAACACCAACATTGAGTAGGCATTCTTTGCCTTGTCCTGTCAATCATGCTAATCTGCATTTTACTTGACCATTTACTCCTCTTTTGATATAGGATAAGATGGCAAACCAAAGAATAAAACTTGAAGTTCATGGGTTTCTTATCTTCCTTCACACTGATGAATCCATAATGTATTTTCTTTTCAAGATATAAGGCAAAATCATACTCAATGTTCACCTCTAAATTTTGTATCTTCATAGCCATCATCATCAAATTAATTGGCATCCTCTGATCAACATCAATTCCCAGTACTTGGCACAATGCATAATAGGTCCATTTGAAATAGACTGCAAAATCTTCCACAGGGAATGGTTCGACTGCATTGGAAGGAATATCAACTATCCTGTTGCTTGCACCTCTTCTCGTAAATATCGACAGCTCATCACTCCTGAGTGTTCTTCTCAAACTTTTGTATTCTTGTTCAACCTTTTGTAGGTCAATTTCGGTGAGAGCTTGTTTATTCAACATAAAAAAGTTAATTATAGCATTTCTATCAATTCTCAACAGAGAAGATCCATTTGGAAACCTTACTGTTTCAATAGCCAGGTGATAGTGCAGTGCCAGAGTATGAATTAGTTCCACATCGAGGAATACATTGGAAAAAATTAGCTTGGCCAAATCCAGCTTCCATGGATTGCCCACCGGTCCCTGACCATCCTTCTTCTGACAGAAGTACCAAAATAGTTTTCAGCCAGAAATGGGAATTATGGCATCCCTACAACCCTTAGCAACATCCCTAAATACTTTCTTTTGACCTTTGTCAATTGAATTGGGTAAAACATCTAGCAAAGATTGCTGCAGTGATCTTTTCTTAGGGGCAGGATTAGGCTTACTGGTCTTACTTGTGGATTCAGACTTCTTGGGTGCCGTTATACAAACTAGGGTTTCTCAATTCAAGAAAATGCATAGAGAATTGAAACAGAGCAAAGATTCTTCAAACTTTATTGCAGAGAATGTAGAGATGGACTTACTTGAACAATTCAAAGCTTGCTAAGAATAGACCGAACTAGGCGCCTTCTCCAAGCCAATCTGCAATCTCTGAACTGAGTGAATGTCGAGAGATTTCTAGATTTTATCAAGCCAAAATGTTCATCATTCCACCATTATTTTTGGTTTGTGCCATGAGATTATAAAATCTCAGCATTCAATTCATTTCAAATATAAGCCCTTGATCAAATTTGATCCAATGATAAGATGAAATGACAAGATCTTTCAAATTTCTGGGTAATCGCACACCCGCACTGAGTATGTTTACTCATTTATTATCATTACCGCACTACCGCGGAGCTTGTTTAAACCGGTCACGGGATGGCGATAAGCTTCAATGCCTTTTGTTCACTTTTCTTGATTACTGCCAACCCTTATCCCTTATGCTCAAACAAAGTAGGATTGTGGGGCTTATAGCCCCCTTTATTCTATTTTCTTCCATTACCATCAACCCATAAGTGCCTGTTCTCATTACTGTGATGAGATTATGTTGCCAACTTTTATTGCTTACCGCCTTGCCGCAAACATTCTTTGAAAGACATCGTGGGAGCCTGGTAACTTGGACACTTACTACCACCATGCCGTGAACAACTTGCCGGACCAATGCAAGACCATGGGATTAGTTTATATTGAACTCTCTTTCTTATCACCAAGCCGTAACCAAGTGGTGAGACCTCCGAGGGACCGCGGTATACATGGTTGACCGAGCCCTTCCTACCGCCATACCACGAACAACTTGTATGTTTCCAACGAGAGTGCGGTATACATGATTCTGGTTGCTCTAGTTCCCGCACTGCCACTAAGACAATGAGGATGACCTAGGAGATTCCGATAAACTGCAAAAACATAGAAATGATTAAGAATAACTGCATACTCCTCAAAATGACCATGTTATGTGACCCTAGGAAATAAATGGCATAAAATTTTGGCATGAAAGTCTATTAAGAAATGGCCATATACAAGTGAAAAGATCAAGTAGGATGGAAATGTGCAAAATTTTTGAGAGGTCCTAACAAGTGAGACATTAGAATAGTTTATTTGGAATAATGGTGGGAATTAACAAAATTTTAGGGTTTTAAAATTTTGTTCGAACATAAGTAATGGTCGTTTTATTATGTAAACAAGGGTAATCCTTACCTATGTAATAATTATTATGTATTTCAATATAATGTGTTTTTTTTTTTTTTTTGTTTTTGCAAAAATGTATTGATAAACTCCAAGAAGGGGATAAAGTTAGGGTGTTGGATCCGTTTGATGATGTTGCTGTGGGCATTGGGCGGATTCACTCACTATCTATTGTACATGGAGTCAACTTGGAAGGAAGGAGATGCAAATGTAAATATTTTAAAGGTCACAAGTTTAACGTACCCTTTGCTTATGATGACAAAATAGATGGAGCTATCCGTCTGAAAGAGAAAGAAGGAAGCTTCACACTGTGGCCACTAAAATATTTGCAAAAAATGGCATAGTTGATGTTTATCATGTACTAGTTGTTAGACATCTTGGCCCACTGCACTTTATGTAGTATTTTGAATGTGTTGTTTAGGGATCTTAATTTTCATGGTGTATTTGAAAGAGTTGGAAACTCTTACACAACTATGACATTTTTTTATTATATTTTTATATAAACTCTTAGACAATTTTGATATCTTATAACTTGATATATATATTTGCATTATATACAAGAGTGGGGAAGGAGTTTATGTTCAAGCTTCAACTCTTGGATCTTTGGAGGTTTTACTTGAGTTCTTGAAGACGCTAGCTGTAATCATCCTAGTTAGTACAATTGGTATTGGGCCTATGCATAAAAAAGATGTCATGCGTGCGAGTGTAATGCTTGAGAAAAAGAAGAAAGAGTATGCTGCAATTTTGGCATTTGATGTCAAGATTACTCTTGAAGCTCGGGAGCTTGCAGATGAAGTTGGTGTCAAGATATTTGTAGTGGACATTATTTATCATCTGTTTGACCAATTTAAAGCATATATGGACAATCTTAAGGAAGAAAGGAAAAAGGAGGCTGCAAAAGATATTGTTTTCCCCTGTGTACTGAGCATTTTGTCAAATTGTATTTTTAACAAGAAGGATCCTATAATTGTTGGTGTTGATATTCTTGAAGGCATTGCAATGGTCAATATCTAAACCTAGTCTTTTCAGTGTTATGACTTATGCATGTAAAAGATTGTTGTGTCATTTTTGGTTTGTAGAAAGCCATATGTGGTGATTGCATCTACAGATTAGCACACAATTATGTGTTTCCATAAAAGATTTCATAGATATTGGAAAATTAGCCTCAATTGAGACCAATCATAAAGCTGTTGAAAAGGCTAAGAAGGGTGAAAAAGTGGCCATGAAGGTATTTTGAGAAGCTGTCTTTGTTGTTAATAGTTTTATATGATTTTGGATGCTATTTTTTGAAATGTTTTTGTTAATGAATTATCATACGAACTTTACAGATTTTTGGGAGCAACGCTGATGAAGCACAAAAAATATTTGGTAGGCATTTTGAAATGGAGGATGAATTTGTGAGTCATCTCACCAGAAGATCCATGGATATATTGAAAGAAAACTTCGGGGTAAGGCTATTTGATATCCACATTACGTAATTTTACAGTGTATTTACTATTATGCATTTTATACTAATTGAACATTTGTGCTTTTCATTTTTGGCTGATAAAACAACTTTTTAATGTCTAAAATGGAATATTCTTCTTATTTTTTCAGGATGATTTGTCCAACGATGATTGGAAACTTGTGGTGAAATTGAAAAAGTTGTTAAAAATTCCTTGAGCTACTACTAATGATGCATTGTGCAATGGAACTTTGGATTGGAGCAAAACCTTCTGATGAAAATAGGAAAATGCACCCTGAAACATTACAAACACCACAATTAGGATAACAAATGGTGAACTTTGTTGATACCAGAACAGTAGCTTCTACATCATAAGCTTCTTCTATATGTTTTGCTATGTGGTGTACGTGCTGCACCTCTGGCTACAATAAGATAGTAGTGAACTTCAGATCCTAGCTATGCAGGAGGTCATTTGAATGTTTGTTGTTTAGCTCATTTTATGAAATTTAATAGTTTGAATGGGCAAGTGTAGTATTGCCATGTGAGAAAGGGAAGAGATTGATTCCAAGAGTAGAGATTTTGTGTAATGATCTATTTTATGATTTCTCAAGGTAATGAAGAAAATATCATGAAAACGTTATTTTAAATAAATTCATATTTTACTACAATTGTACAAAACCAAAAACATTTCCATGTCATCTTCAGCATGTTGTTGACTGGTTGGATTTCACTGTTTCAAGTGCCGCTTTTGCTTCAACTGTCTGGGACCATGTTATGGAAGGTTTTAGGGAATGGTGTGTTTTCTTGTTGCTGTAGGGTCATTGCTACAAGGGCCTCCAAGTAGCATTCTCAGGTTGTTTTTCAGATATTGTTCACAGTGGTTTCAGGGTTGTTTGAATACACAAGTAACACCTCAATGGCTTGTGTGAAGGAGAATATGGAATGCACCAAGGCTGCAGTCAAAGCACCTGAACTGGTTAACAAAATGCCAAAAGAAATGATGTCCTCAGTGGCAACATCTCTTTTCTAAGTGTCAAAAGATGTGAAGGGCTTCATCGGTCCGACCTGCCTTTCCATTGTTTTTCTATTGTATCTAATGTGGCTGCTGAACTAGTTTTTTCTTCATCTAGTCCTTATAGTTTGATGTACATGACAGAGCTGAACTAATTTTTTCTAGTTATGGCAACCTTGTGCTACCTTTTTATTATAATTTGTAATTCTTTTCCTGCATTACTTCAATACAAAAAAATATTTATTGCCACTTTGCTTTTTCTTGTTTCATTTTCTTATTGGCCGTTTCTCAAATAGAAAGTGTTGGCTCAAAATTATCAATCTTTACTTGGTAGCATCATAAAATATATAGTTTTCCAAATTTATTTGCCTTTATGTTTTAATTCAAATTTAATAATATGTTTTTTATGCATTATAAAATTGATGGTATTTAATAAATTGTTCATATCATGACTAAATTTACTACCAATTAATGGAATCCAGTAAATAAAAATGACTACCATGATAAATAAATGACCGGTTAACAACAATCAATGACTAAATGATTACAATGACTAACTACCAAATTGTTGACTAAATATACTACCAAATTAATGACTTAAATTTGTTTAGTCATAAATTTTGCAACAAGCGACGTTATATCGAAAGCAAAATCAGAAGCAAAACTGGAAGCAAAACCGAAAGTAAACCTGGAAGCAAAACTAGAAGCAAAACTGGAAGCAAACCTGGAAGCAACACAAGAAGCAAAACCATAAGCAAAATTGGAAGCAAACCTAGAAGCAACACAAGAAACAAAACCAGAAGCAAAATTGGAAGCCAAACTAGAAGCAACAAAAGATGTTATAATGGAAGCAAAACTTGGTGTCAATTAGGAAGCCAAAAAAGAAGCTATTTTTGATGCCATACCATAAGCAAAACAGAAAGCACGACTTGGAGCAAAACTAGAAACAAAAATGGGAGCAGAAATGCAAGCAAAACTGGAAGCCAAATTGGATGCTAATTTAGGTGCTACTTTTGGCTCTATTCCTGATACTATTCCAGATGCTAAAGGAGGCACCATTGCTTGCAATACTTTCCAGCACAAAATTCATCATAAAATCCAGTGCCAAATTTGGTGCAAAAAATAATGCCGAAGAGAACATGTAGTTTGGCGCCGAGTTTTGCGCCGGCAGAAGTGTCCAATTCATGAACTCAAATGTACTAAATTCTTGTGCTATTTTAGGTGCTAATTGCATGTTTTGTTGTAGTGATAGAATGTCTCCATGATAGCAAATCCAAATAACTTCAAAAGCTTTAACAAGTTGTTGATCTTCAATGGCAATTTTGACAGAGTTTAGGCCTAAAGCTTGCATGCAGATTGTGTGTGATAAAGTGATTTTCAAATGTCTTTAAATATCTAACCTTAGGAATTTCAAATTTTGAAATAACAGCTTGACATCGTGCGAAAATGAAATTTTAAAAACGAAATCCCGAGATGTACGACGAGAGCCAACACCCCGCCAAAATTCAAAACCTTGGGAAATAGGGCAGGGCCAGGGTGCGAGTGCCCAAGCCCAAGCCTTGATTTTCCAATCAAGTCTTCCTTAAGGGGGTCTAGGGAATCCCAAGTCTAAACTTTCTTTTCAGGTTCAGTCTTCAATTATCTCAAAATATGACATTTGTTCAATTAGACACATGTCAATCAAGGTTTAGGAAGGTCTGAAACAAATAGGTTGAAAGGACACCAAAGGAGAGGAGCTAAACTATGAGAAATTGTACCATTCCATGTAGGAGGATAATTTCTGACATAACACCTTGATTCAGTCAATACATTCTTGAATTTCCTCTGTGGTACTTTCTAACCTCCGGCTCTATCTACAACTCCTTCCACACACATCAAAACCTTCTAGTCCCTTCTCTGCATGCACTTTCCCTATACTTTCCTCTATTTCTTTATCCATATTTCCTTTACTCCAGTACACAAACTTTCTCTTGCATCGGTTCCTCATTTGTTTAGTCTACAACAAAATTCTCCTTAAGATCAATGTCTCACCCTCTTCCAGTTTCTTTGCTAAACTTGATGATTCAATAGGTTCTTCTTCTTCTGCATAAGTTATCTCTACATTATTTACTACTTCCCCTTCATTAGTCCCTTGGTGACATTCAATGCTCGATGCTTTTCACCTCCAAACTTGAAAACATGTTCCTCTCCTATCAAATCCTCCATCATCCCTTCGGTAACCTTCATTGTGGTAAGAATTATGACTTCCTCTGTTGTTGCGGTAGAAACTCCTGTCATCTCTCCCTCTGTGGTATGAATTAATGTCCTTGTTTTGCTCCGCATGTGGTCTTCCTCCACATCTTGTTCTAGGTCCTTCTTTTCCTCCAACACATGAATACTTCAGCCTATACAACCTTTTGAACATACAAGTAACATATTTCCATTTCGATCCATCAATCCATCCATAATCCATCTACATACAATCTGTAATAGGCTTTCTCATCCGCATTTTATTCCAGTACATCTTTTTAGAGTGATTCCTTAATCCATAGATTTTACAAGGGTATAGATGCCAACACATTTCATTTTCATGTCCATTTCTATTACAATAAGAACAATGCATACCTTTCCTTCCTTGAGTTGTTTTGTTTGAACTTGTGACAACATCCTTATTCTCTTCACCTCTGATAAATCCAAGGCCTTCATTTCTTGATCTCATTACCAGCTCAATAGGCTCTATAATTCCTTGCTAATAATTCCCAATCCTTTTACTTCATATCCCATTCTTTTCATGATCTTTAAACCAACATTATTTTGAGAACTATCTTTGTCAACACCATCACCAACAATTGCAGATTCAGTTACATTGTTATCTTCAATATCACCTTCTAAAGAAGCTTTTGCAGTATCACACAAATCATTAGTATCACAAGAAACATCACATAGTTCAGGCTTAGATCTTAGACTTTCATTCTCTTCCTTGCATGCTACAAGTGACTGCTCTAACTGATTAACCTGTTCTTTCAATCTAAATATTTCGCTCCTTTGTAAATTGTTTTCCTTTCTCAACTTCTCCAGACTTTCCCCCAGATCTATGTTCCTCTTTTCAATTTGATCAAACAACTTGCATCCTTCTTCCAATTCTTCAAAAATCCTTTTGACATACTCAAACAACTTTAACTCTTCTTCTAATTCTCCATTCCTCCTTTTTACATTTTCTAATTCTTCTTCAAGAGTATCATATTTGTCTTCTCCTAATTCCCTTATCTTCTCTACCATCTCTGAGTTATACCTTTTGATTTCACACAATTCTTCTTCCAGAATATATTTCTTGCATATTAGGTTTTCATTTTCTTTCTTCAACCTTTTTCCAATCTTCCCCATTGAAACAAATCATACAAACAACTTAATGTGAAAAGCTTACCCGAATCTTTCTTACCTTGATCTTTCTTCTACAGTGATTCTTGTTATACTTTAGGGTTTCACACTCTCTTCCAACACTTTCTATCTTCCCAACAGATTCACAACTAGCCCAATAGATTTGCAACCAACTATGATACCACTTGACGTAGTCAAGGTAGGAGGGTCCAATGAAGGACTATCCAGCCTTGCAGTCTTAAACAACCAACATCATGATCATAACAAAGATGTAATAGAAACACATAGCTAACAACAAAATAATAAGAGAGATTCATAATCACATGACACAAGATTTATCCTGGGAAAACCTTAAAAGGGAAAAATCAAGCCTTCAAAGACCACTTGTCATTATATTATAATCCCAAACCTCATTACATATGCCTCTAGGGATTTTCATGTGCTAGGTTGTAGCCCATGCTTACAAAATCTTTATAGAACACAACATCATTCTTCCATGTCTTCTCTCTTCTTCTCCTTCTCTATTTGTGGCTTTGTATTTTCTTCTACTCTTTGTCCTCTACTTCTGCTCTACTATCTTCTAGGCTTAAAGCACTTCTGCATCTTCCAAACTATTCATCTTTTTGCACACTTTTTTTCTCACTTCTTGCCTTCCTTGAAACAATCTTCTATCCTTCATTTATATCCTCTACAAGCCTTCAAAATATTGTCTTGTCACCCTAGAGGTAACTTGCCTCATGAAACATGTAGGAAACAAGTAGGTAGGCCTACTACTCTTGGTAATGCTCCGCAAATGAATGAAACTTGATGCGGCTCTCAACGAAGGTTTATCTGGTCCCATATTACCTTGTGTGATGTTCTATTAGGCTGCACAAGTCATGGAAGTGCTCTGCAAACCTTCTATTCTCAACTGCCTACCTGAATGCTCTGTTCTGTAAAAGCTGGTGATCTTCTGATAGCGATAACTCTCAGGAAACAAATCCAAATTACCTGAAATATGAATATGATGTAGATGACACTATGTAGATGTTAAGTCTAGCTCCACGAGCTCTGATATGAAGATGCGGTAGAATGTGGTAGTCCCCATTGTCACTTTCTAGCACTCTGCAACTCAACATTAACTGTCCCAATTCACTCAATGACTTCCAAATGCTCCTACATCAACAAACCATTCTAACAAGGAATTCCACAAGAAACTTTCCCACTTTGAGGGGCTTATTAATTCTTCTACCTTTGTTGCTACCACTACTAAAAGGTCTTGGAAGGTACTGAAGGTTCTCTAAAATCTCTCTTAGGTTGGGGTTGAGAACCCCAAATCCTAGATCTTGTTTGAAAATGGACCACTACCTTAACCCTTACTTGACCACCATGGCCTTTAGCCAAGTTCTCCAAGAACAATCTAGCTATCTCAATAGTAATTTCTATGGTTTTCAATTCTAGCACTCAAACACCACCACTAATATGAGAGATCAAACCTCTCAAAAATATCTACACAAGAATCTCCTCACCGTCCACTGAGCTTGCATACTTCTTAAGTTAAAAAAAAGTGATTCTCATACTATCTAACAAATATGCCTAGTTGTCAAAGTTCATGGAACTCATCTATATGACACTATAAACAATGATAAAAAATGTATCATGAATGAAACCTCTATAGGAAGATCTCCCATGATATTATAGAAATATTCAAGTGATGCATTTTCGCTTCCTAGCACCACCAGGTGGAAGCAAACCTGCGTAAGTGCATGATGGAACATTGAACTTTGGTATTACTACCATATGGATGCATCATAAAAAATATATCAATGGACAAGAGCTAATTCTTAGCCTCTAATCCTTTTGTAGAACCCTCATATGTTGGTGGATGTGCCCATAGAAGATCTCTCATATGGGCTACTATCACATTGTCCTCATCCACCAACTACCTATCCCCCTATGGGGCAACTCCTAAATGGGTACCTCCTCCACTCTAGACCAATGTGGGCCCCTAGAGTGCTCCCTTTAACCATATCTAAATTGAGCCTCTCTCCTTGCCTAAGAAGGATGAGAGCTACCAAACTATGTTCCCCTTAGTCAAACTATGTTCCCCTACTAAGGGCCCAACCTTTTAAAAATCTCTTGAAGTAGGACCACTAGTTGTGGTGTACCAAATGGCTCTTCAAACTAAGTTTACCTTAACATAGAGGAATAATCACTCTAAATTTTAGGTGACTCTTGATTAGGCTTGACATTTCCTCCCTATTGAGTGTAATAGGGCCTAGGAGGCATTGTTCCTTAACAACAAGTTGCATGGATTAGCACATACATGATATGTCATAACACCACACTATCGCATGCAAGGAACAAAAAATCATGAAACTGGAAACACACCATTAGGCACTTAAGCAAGCACAGTAGTAAGCACACAAACAAACACATGAGAAAGAATATAAACAAGAGCTCCCAATGTTGCAACATGGGCTCTGATACTAAATGTAATGCCCTGAGTTTTCACCCAGGACATTAACCAAACTAACATCAGATAATTTTTTTGAAATGTGACATTCACATGTCACATTGTACACCAAGGTATACACAAAGTGTTGTGACCAAGATCTACAACATAAAATATGCAATTGCCAATGTACCAAATATGGTGGCACAAGAAGAAGACTAACTTAGTTGATTTTTGCCAAGGCACGCTTCCCAATACAAATGGGTGATACATTCTAAAATATGACACTAACAAAGTATCAACATGGAAAGACTTAGAAAACAAAGGGGAACAACTTTAATTTAGAAATTTTCTCTGAAAAACATCAAGAAGTGCCCATTTTCAGATGACAAATGGATGACAATGCAAAAGAAGACTAAAATGCACCAAGAGGACTCTAGCACCCTAGAAGGACTCTAGTAGAATGCACCATAGTCCCATCTCAACACTCTAGTCTTGAAACTATGTAGGTGTCCCAAATTTGTGTTGTTATCCCACAAAGTGTTCAAAACTAAAAAATTAAGAATTCTTTGCTTAGTAATTTTACTCAAACTTAAACAAGGGTTCTCTTAACAAGAAATCTATCTCTAGGCCACTTATAAACCATTGGAAGATTGAATAGGTTCTTGGAGTCGAGCATGAGGCATCCAACTTGCCCAAAATCCAAACAACATGCTTGACAATGCACTCTAACTAGGGAGGTGACAATAAAGTGGAAAACAATAAAACATTCAAGAGCACTAGAGGCACACACCTAATCTTACTAAACAAGGATAACTAGCCTATGACAAGGACAATATTCAAGCTAGGGGCATATCCACCCTAGGAACCCCATAGAGGACAAATATTGATTTGATTCATTTCTTTAGTTTTAATAAACATGTTACTCAACTAGTAAGAAAGTAGGTTTATTTTATTCCAAAGGACAAAGTAAGTAATGTATATGTCATTTTACCACCACATTGAAAAAATGATTAAAAAACATCCAAAAGGACATGCATGTTTGACACCAACATCGATACGTACTAAAGTAATAATGGATCCATCATCAATTATGTGGATGGATTACATTCCATCAACATGGAGAATTAAATAATAATTACATGATTACATATGGGGACACCAACGACTTGAGTTATATTTTTTTTTCAAAATTGCTTGAATAATAAATTACAAAAAGAGATGAGATACCTATTTTTCATGTGATACAAAGCTACTCTAAAGGATTTGCAAGTCCCCAACAATGGTTTAATGCCACCCAACCATGTAGAACTATTATGCACACCCCACTATCCTAGGAAACAATCACATGGGTACAAATCACAGTTACACAAAATAAGGAAGATAAGGGGACAAATATACCATTCAATCATATATAAAATACATCACACAAACATGCATGTACAAGAGTATAACAAGCCACATAAGCACATCTCACATCATAAGAAAAATCTAATGATAGAGTAGGATGAGGATCCTAGAAGCAAGACAAGGATTGTCATTACAATAGCATGATTTCCACCTAGAGTGTTGAGTAGAAATTTTATGTTGCAAGGGGTTACTGAATAACATTCATCAACTTTCAAGAGTTGTGACATGTCCATTACATCATAGTATATATGGGACGTAACCATTTGTCTAGATTTTTTATCATTAAAAAATACCCTTTTAGAGAGGATTCTCTCCTCTAGTGTGTCATATTTTTTTAAGTTTTTTTAAAAATATACATTTTTATTTCGAATAGCCTCATGTTTGATTATAATGACCTACTTCCAATAAATTAAAAAAATTATAACAAAAATAACTAAATTTTTTTAAAAATATATTGTCAAATTCTAGACTTTGAGCTCTATGAAATGGTGCTCTCATATTTTCATGAAAATAACCTTAGTGGGAGAAATTAGGAGCTAAACTTTAGTTTTTATTGAATTTTCCCAAAAAGAGGGGTTAGGCTACCACATGGGCTACCACCTAGATAGTTCCAATTGAAACTATTTTGCCCTAAACTATTTTGACCAAAACTATTAGTATTATAAATAGTTTTCGACCTACATTTTTTCCTTTTTGTATGTTAATTTGAGTTTCAATGGAAACTCATTTTACCACATAGCTACCATGTGGTTTTGAACAAAACCTTTTTGATCAAAAATATTTTTCTTGAAATTATATAGTTAGCCAAAAGTGTGACATAGTTCTAGACTTTTATCCAATTGACCATTATTATAATATAACACTCCTTTTAGATTTAGTGGACCTTGCAATCCCAAACGTGATCTTGAAATCATCGTCCCTTGGGAGTTGCAAAAACCGTTAGATATAATTTAATCTAAGGGATCTCACAGTTCCCTAGTGTTACCAAATCCTTTAATATCATAGAGTCGTAGCATCCATATAATCCATTTTGATCATAGGGCCCTCACATTCTTAAGGTAACAACACCAATATGTCGAGTACGAGGGAGGGAGTCAGGCATAATCCTCATCACCGGGGGTCGAATCCATCTATTAATGGATTTCTATTAATGGATTCTCTACGTAACATGAGTGGCTTGGGTTTCAAATCTTTCAAAATAAAGTATAGAGTAGAGACGGGCCCTTTTCTCAATCAGTCAATCGAGTGCCAATTGAACTATATAGACTCACCCCTCTTCTCAATCACTCAATCGAGTCCCCCATCATATGTATGGGATATGGATATAGATATGAGATATGGCATATCACACCACAACAATCAGAGATCAGATCAAACCCTCTCCTGTTGCCATAGCCCCCTCCTATGTGATTAGTCATGGGTTTACAAGTCAGTAGGATGGATGACCCCTCATCTTGTTTCACAAGAACATTTAGAGTTGGGATCATTGACTGACTATTACGAGTTAGGAAATTTGTACAACCTAGACTCTGCCACCTAGGTTTTTTGTTCCTTGGCACACTCAGGAGTTGTCCATCAGACCTCCTTCCAGAAAGAATAGAATGGGTGGGTGTAACATCATCACTGCCTTAGGGATTGATTATGTAAATATAATGTTATGTAAGACATAACCCCTTGAGGGACACCCTGAATGATCAAGTTGGTCTCGAAATCTTCTATAGATTGTGAATCAAGATCCTCTAGTGATTGTGAATATAGCTAGATCTACATAATCTACTACTTAGACAAGGAACTTTAATCCTCATAATTAAAGAGTTATGCTCACTTTGACTCATAATGGATTGAGTGAAGATCCACTCTAGTGCTTCTCCAAGGTTCCATGAAGATGTTGAGCCATGGGTGGAGATTATCCATTCTAGTAGCAACATGATTGGTACAAATCACTATTGCTCTAGCCTGGGAGTTAGGGAAGGCCAGGGTATCACATCTAGAAGACATGGCAGAACCACTCTCTATATGTTATGACTTTGATCACTCATTCGTTACTGGTAACTCTTAAGTCACTATATTATGTATAGATATCTCCTCCAATGGATTGACTTTTTAATTCACCCAGTTGAACTCAGTATGGAAAGGAAAGATTGGTTTGTCCTACCGTTCAATAGTGGGATGGGTCGATGGGTTACCCATGGAGTACTATTGGTTGGTAGGTCCCAGACCCCCCTATCTTAGTTTAGATAGGTTATAGTACATGCCCCAACTAGGGATCTAACTCAATGCCCAACTATAGCTGGCTCTTAGATATAATAGATATAGGGCAGTCCTTGTAGGGCCTTGATACTCAACCCACCATGGAAATGACTAACCCAACCCAACCCAACCCAACCCAACCTGAGACTATTTATTTCAAAATGGGGCTTTTTATCTACTACTCTCACTTCATGAGTCATCGAGCCCCTCTCCCTTGACTATTTCCCTCTAACTCTATATAGACCACTCTTGATGTATCGAGAAGTTTATTTACATGACGATGCCCATCCATCTCAGTTTCTTTCCTTTTGGAGAACTATAGTTGTTAGAGCCCAATCAATTTTCTTCTTTTCAAGGAGGAAGCGACCCATTGGGAGGCCCTTACTATATATAACTTAGTGGAGAAATGTTAGAAATATTATCTTTAGTTAGTAAATAATATGTGAAGTATGCCTTTACTATATTTTCAGTCACCTCCACTATAGTTTTGTTAGTGCCTTGTTATATCTAAATGTAATGTTATTGTTATGTTATTATGGTTAG
The DNA here is from genome assembly GCA_027924645.1 of Cunninghamia lanceolata. Lineage (NCBI taxonomy): Eukaryota > Viridiplantae > Streptophyta > Pinopsida > Cupressales > Cupressaceae > Cunninghamia > Cunninghamia lanceolata. The sequence goes on along the minus strand of BSBN01000893.1, from coordinate 2,908,270 downwards.
ATTGTTGGGTAGTAGATTAGTGGGAGTTAGGTATTTTGGTGGTTAATGCATGAAAAAGTTAAAATCTTTATAAAACCGTTATAATTTTTTAAAAATAATCTTGAGAAATAATATATTTGGGCTTCTATTATTTATCTCATTGATGATGTAAAAGTTTTACCATTTCAATAGTTTTTCTTCAAATAGTCTTACTAAAATATGTGGTTCATTTGATATTTGTTCAAGATTACTTGTTGAGATGAATATGGTTGGTTGGTTAAAGTAACCTTCTAAGAGACAAATAGGTAGCTTGTTCCTTATCTTTCATTTAAAGTAAAGAATGAGAGAAAATATAGATCTTTGGTTACTTACAATTCATTTGAAAATGTGTATTAAGAAGTTTGTTGTCTAATGTCCAAATAATATTTATATTTGCCAATTAATAATTCTTTTTTGTTTTACTCAATAAACTTTATGTTAATTACTATTGAATCTCACCTAAGTGTAGATACCAAAGGATTGTAACCAATTTTTTTGTGTAACATAAAAATTAAAATAAAATAAAAATGAATGTAAATTATAAACATGGATTAGATTCTTTTTAATTACAAATACAATTGATGACTCATTAATTATAGTTTATAAGGATTCTACATTAGGTGAGTAAGTTATTGATTTGCAATTATTATAGATAAAAGAACGCTCTTTCCCATAAAAAAAAAGTAATACTTCAACATATGTGTTCTATTGGTCATAGCTTGGATACAAATTATTGAAGCAGAATGACACTTTACATATTGAGAATATGTCACCTACTATGGGTCACTTAGGTTTTTTGAAGACATATGAGCATGTCAAGAATAATTTATTTTGGGATGCCTTAAGAAGGATGCAAGAACCTTTATGGAAGAATGTGATGTGTGTTAGTGTAACAAAGGGGAAACCATCAAATTGTTAGGGTTTCTATAACACCTTTGTATTCTGGACATGGCTTGGGTAGATATTTCCATGGATTTCATTGTTAGGCTTCCAAAGTTGGGTTGTAAACATGCCATTTTGATCATCATTGACTGATGTACTAAGTATGGTCATTTTTGTGCCTTGCCTCACCCTTACACATTCACTGTTATAGATCAACACTTCATAGACTCAATCTACAAGTTTAACCATATGCCCTACTCCATTGTCAATAATCATGATCTTGCTTGAATCACTAGAAAATTTTGGCAAGAATTATTGAAGTTATAGGGCACTAAATTGAACTTGATTTCAACCTATCATCTACATGTCCTAGTGTTCAAATTAAGGTTGTCAACAAACTCCCTGATACTTACGTACATTATTTATGTCAGAGCAATAAAGATAATGGGCTAGGTGATGACCTCTCATTGAGTGATGATATAATACCACTTATCATAGTGCCTCCAAGATGATCCCATATGAGGGCCTATATGGTTATCCCCATGTTCTTTGGCTACTTATATCATAAGTTCTTCCAAGGTCAAAATAACTAACAATTCCCTTATCAAATGGGAGGAAATTCTCAAGGTCTTTAAGGACAATTTGGTCTAGGCACAATACAACATGAAATAGCAAATGAGTTAACATAGGATAGAGTATACCTTTCAAGTTGGTGATTGGATATTTTTATGGCTCTATCCAAGTACAAGTAGACATCCTTGTGTAACAAGGTGGGTCATAAGTCAAGGGTAAAATTTTATTGTCCTTATTAGGTGGTGCAACACATCTATGATGTCTTACAAACTTGCACTCCCAACCTCTTCAAAAATTCACCTAATTTTTCATGTCTCTTGCCCCTATACAGTGATTAGTCATGCTACAAGAGTCCCAATAGGACTACCCACATTAGACGAGCAGGGATCAGTCTTTTTAAAATCAAGGCTATATTGGATAAACACACCAAGCAACTTTGCACTTATTTATTCTAATGGAAGGGTCTATAGCCTAAAGATGCCATGTATGGAATTTGGCTAGAATATTCTCCAAGTTTCCTAATTTCAAGATTTGAGGATAAATCTTTTTAAAGGGGAATGTAATATTATGAGCTCCCATTCTACTATAAGTATTAATTATTGGTTAATATTATATTGGGAGCATATGCTTTGTAAGTTGCCCACGTGGTAAATTAGAATAAAAGTATTAATCGCGCATGCACTAGATAGTAGTAATTATCTTTAGTAAGACCCTTATATTACAATAACTTCTCAAGTGGAAGTTATCTTGGTTATTTGTAATTAGAGTGAATGTTATATTGGGAGATTGCCCTCTTGAAGTGACACTACGAAGATAATATAAAGCATTTTGTTGCTCTCTTTTGTGTGTATATCTATGTACATTATTTTTATTTATCTTGTAGGTTGCTTACATGAATAATTAATTGGATTTAATATTTCACTAAGTCTAGGAAATCTTCCTCAAAGGTTTATTCTCCTCTAAGACATTCTAGATGTGAAAGGCATTAGACTTTGGCTTAAACAAGCTTGCAATTTGTTATAACACACTTTTTGAGACACACAAGAATTACTAGGGCCCACTTGACATCACTTTTGGTATCCAGATAGAAAAGGATCATTAACTAGCTAATCCCATAATAGCGTGTGTCACTTGTGGGACATCCTATTTTTCCTTAAATCACATTTTTTTAGGAAATCTTATATAAAGAAGGGGCCTACAAACACAATCTAGGTGATATAATAATTTGACACATCAACTTTTATTAAAAACCATAGATTGTGTTCCTATACACCTATAACACAATTAATTTTTTAAAATTAAGATTTATTTTTAAATTATTGATACCAACTATCATTAATTTAATCTAAATTAAGCTAAGCTATATTTAACATGGTGGGTACATAACCACACCAACAATCTGGTGATTTTTTACAATAAAAAGCATGCAAACAAAATGCCTACAGCAGTAAAAATTCAGAGATCCCTTTATCCCTTTTGTTTTGTTTTTCCCACCAACGTTTTTTTGGTAAAGATGATAACTGTACCAGGGATAAATGACGGAATATGCAAAATTAAGATGAAGTTAAATTGAGTTTGTAATCCTTAATAAGGAGCAAAATTGAGATCCAACCCTTACCTGTGGGAAAGAAAGCTAATCCCATTATCACCAGATTAAATCACACAGCTCAGAGGCAGAGGAGCGTCCCCCAACGGCACGCAATCTTTTGTTATGAAATCAAATCAACGCCATCCATGGAATGGCCGTTGTTTCTTATGTTACCGTTAGATTCGGAAATTGTTTATTTCAGAAACAGAGTAGAATGTTCTTCATTCAATTTTTTTTTAGTTTTCTTTGCTCTTTGGCATGGCCATGCCTATTCTTGTGAGTTCTAGTCTTTTTGGTTTTTCCTTTCTATATCTTTTCTTTACTTGCTTTCTGTTTTGTTTGATTTTTGTGTATGTTTTGTTGTCTGTGGCAACTTTTCAATGGAGGATGGAGGAAGGCAGCTGTGAGGAGAACTATACATGGCTGATTGGAGATGCAACCAGAAGATACTCACTACATTGGTGATGGTATGTGTATGCCCTTGATTTTGTTACATACATTCCTGTTTCCCTAATTTTTTATATTGTTTGTGGTCTAAATTGGTGTTGTTAATCTTAGGTTTGTGACAATTTGCAAGCTTGCTGTAATTGTCAGATCTGAATTTAGTATTGAATAATTCTGCCCTATGATGCATTCGATGTGATATTTTGGGAGTTTTTTTTTTTATATTCTCAAAGTATCAGCTTCAACCAAATATGCATGCTACAATCGTTTATTTTTGTCTAAAATTATAATTAGTACTGCCCTGGCGATGCATCAATATACATAGTAGCAGAATAGTGTTAAACTGAAGCAAAATCGATCTTGCATTCATATTTGCCATTTATGATGTATTCTTTCCACACTTTTGTCCACCACCTTGTTCATGGCCATGATTAGCACCAGAGTCAGGGTAGTCTTCGCTTTCATTGTCACTCCGTCCATGCAGAACTTGTTCATATATTTATACAAATACAGAGAAGATATAGGAGGTTGCACTTTGTTTCTAAAATTAAAAACCGAACATTAACAATGATTTTTTTCTATCAGAATTAGAAACTAGATTGTGGCCATATGTTTCTTTCAGAATTATAATGCTCTCTTGATCTGCGACATCAAGATTTGAACAGTTTCAGAGCACAAGTGAATAGGTGATCAGGGTCATCGGCAAATTAGGACACGCCATAAGCATTGCTGATTTTAGTTTTCCACGTGCATTCTGATGTTTAGGCTGCCACAGAAAAGTAGTTAGGTTCATAATGGCATTTTTTGCCTAAGTTTAGAGTTCATAAATTTGTTGGGTTTGGGTTAGTGCTTAAAAGCAAACTTTTAAGCTTTATATTTGAAAATTTATAAGTTTAAAGTTTAAACCCTAATGCTTGGTTTTATGGTTCAACTGCAACATTAGAATTCAATGATTATGGCTAAACCCTAGACACAACACAAGATGTTAGCAAGACACTTGTTGAGAATTGCAAGGAATGGGCAAAGATAGATTGCACTATAATGTCAAATAGGTGGACTAATAAAAGGAACCATACATCGATCAACTTCTTTGTGGCGTTCAAGAGTGGCATGGTCTTTCTCAAATTTGTGGATGCCTTTGAGAGAATGAAATCAACCCACAGGATTTTCCTCTTGTTTGATGAGAAAGTGACTAAGGTTGGGCCACAATAATTGGTTCAATTTAACACAAAATAATGCAGCTAATTGTGTAGTATCAAACAAATTTCTATTTTGGAGCCCATGTGTTGCACAATGTCTAGATTTAGCCCTATAAGGCATTGACAAACTTCCATGACTTAAGTTTACTATAAACAGGGGATTTATGACTGAGTTCATATATAATCACACTAGGGTGCCCAATATGAGATCCTTCACCAAGGGAAAGGAGCTTGTTTGCTTAGATGTGACTAGATTTGCCACTCAATTCCTTGCTTTGTAGAATTTATGTGCACAAAAAATGAACCTGAAATGCATGTTTGTTTCACTGAATTGGGTTGAGCCGAGCTTTGCCAACCACATGAATAGTATCACCACTACATGCCTTGTTTTTGATGAGTCATTTTGGATGGATGCATATGAAATTGTGCAAGGGTTAGAGCCCTTAATAAAGTATTAAGATTGGTTGATGGTGAAGAATCCCCCATGTGCCATTTTTTATGAAGTCAATAAGATCTAAGATAGACAATGGCAAGAATAGGTACATGCCGAAATGAGAGATTACTAATGGTAGATGGGATTGACAAATGCATTAATACCTTCATGCTGCTAGATGTTATAAAAATCCATCATTCTTTTATAAGGTATCATTCAAGGAAGATGCAGAGGTGACATAAAGCCTATTCAAGCACTTTACAACATTGTTTCTTGATGCAGAGGATTGGCAAGCAGCTATTGCGTGGTTGCCAATGTACCAATAGATGAAAGGACTCTTCTCCAACGTGTTGTTGACTCAAGGAAGGCATTAAAACCAGGCATTAAATTTTAAAATTAATAATTTGCAATCAAGCTTCAGCTATTTCATTTTTGCTTATTGAAATTTTGAAATACATTATAGATTGATTAATAAATTTTGCTTTTGCAGCTAATTCAATGTCAAGGCAATGGTCGGACTACTTTAGCAAAAAAAACAAATTGCTTTGATGGATGACAACACATATTCGAAGACAGACATGCAGTTCTTTTACTTGTGAACATTCTTCAAGTTTGTTTTAACACATATACTCAAAGAAACTCAATCGCTTGACACAACAGATGAAACCGCAACCTTCATCTTCAGGTTAAAAAATTTTGCAATTAGAAAATTTGAAGTTATTGAATTAACAATTAAAAACTGCTTAAATTTTAAGTACTTCAGGTTCAATCAATTTGAATTTTCAGCATACAATAATAGGTCAGGAACTTATACTTTGCTAATACCAGGTAGTGTCAAAGATGATCTTGAATCAGCATGGATTGCAACTGATGAGGGGGCACCATTTCATAATGGTGTGTCCTAATTAGAGACCAATCTTTTCATGACTATCATGACAGTCCTTATCATGCAAATTGTTGCCCTTCCTTTTCTTTTAGACAAAATGGTCCATAGAATTTGTTTTTGGGCATTTTTAATTATTTCCCATTGTTGTATGATTGGATTATGAGGTCTTTGGTTACATTTGAGTGATTGGATATGAAACATTGACAACTTCTTGCCCTTATTATGACTGTCCTAAAAGAGATGATAGTCTTAAAATGGCATTGCAACATTGTTTAGGCGCTTATGATGGTTATTCTCACAAAGATAAAGGTCAATCTAACCTAAAATAATCCTATATAGAAATCTATTTATCCCTAAGAATGTGATCTTTATGACAAAACCCTAGGAGGTTATACAATGTCTACCATAACAACACTTTGATTGACAAAACTAGGCATCATGATAGTGTTGGAAATTACATAAGGACAGTGTTGAAACTTCATGAAACACCTTAGACGTGGTATGAGGGTTAAGTTAAGATGTATATTACAACCTATAATAACTCCTAGAACATGAATCTCAAGGTAAAATGATGCCATAAGTGTTGTTGTTCTGGCAGTCCTACAGGGATAGCAAAATCATGAAATGTTAAATCCTTTGCATGGAAAGATCTTGGAGGACAATCATGGCTGAAAACTTGGTGATTAACACTCCTAAATGACATGAACTTGAATCCTAGGAGAGAAAACAACTCATTCAAATCCAACTTCACTAAAATCACACCATGAAACCCTTGATTTGTTCATGAAGTCTTGCAACAAAAAACCCTCATTGTTGATTTGTGATTCATATCATCACGCCATGAAATTCTTGATGATTTATGCATGAAAACACCATGAAAATAAAAACATTATATCCAATTAATTTGTGAACAAATAACATCTAAATCAACTCTTAAATCAAGGACACTCAACAAAAAGATCATGAATGCAAACCCTCTCAATCTAGCAAACCCTCAACACTTTGATTGACAAAACTAGGCATCATGATAGTGTTGGAAATTACATAAGGACAGTGTTGAAACTTCATGAAACACCTTAGACGTGGTATGAGGGTTAAGTTAAGATGTATGTTACAACCTATAATAACTCCTAGAACATGAATCTCAAGGTAAAATGATGCCATAAGTGTTGTTGTTCTGGCAGTCCTACAGGGATAGCAAAATCATGAAATGTTAAATCCTTTGCATCGAAAGATCTTGGAGGACAATCATGGCTGAAAACTTGGTGATTAACACTCCTAAATGACATGAACTTGAATCCTAGGAGAGAAAACAACTCATTCAAATCCAACTTCACTAAAGTCACACCATGAAACCCTTGATTTGTTCATGAAGTCTTGCAACAAAAAACCCTCATTGTTGATTTGTGATTCATATCATCACGCCATGATATTCTTGATGATTTATGCATGAAAACACAATGAAAATAAAAACATTATATCCAATTAATTTGTGAACAAATAACATCTAAATCAACTCTTAAATCAAGGACACTCAACAAAAAGATCATGAATGCAAACCCTCTCAATCTAGCAAACCCTCATTTTCGAAAGAAACCTCACAAAAATATAAATTTCTCAGAATTATATTGCTCTCTTTCATAAGTTGACTTTCTTGATCCATTTTCCTATTTGCATGGATGATAGCCAGATCTAATTTCACTTCTTCTGAACTGGAAGAAAGAGAGATTTGACCCAGCCTCAACAAATTGGGAGCCCAGTTCTGAACTGAATAGAGAGATATGACCAAAACCCAACAAAAAAGGGGGCCCAGTTCTGAACGGAAAGAAAATAAAAAACCTTCCTATATACATACCAGAAGGGCTGGAGAGATATATTTGTGACCAAAACTCAACAAAGAAGGGAGCCCTGATCTAGTTCTGAATTGGCTGAAGAAAATAAAACATTAAAACCTTCCTATACACATACCAGAAGGGCTCATACCTTGCTAATTTGTTTAAAGGTTGAGTTCATACCTAATAATTTGAAGCACCACATAGAAATTGAAAGAAGACAACACTGCCGAAGACAATTCCACGCTGCCAAAGACACTCCTCTTTCCCTTGTATGGTTGGAGCAGCTTAAAGAAAACACACGAAAAAAAAGCGGCAGATAGTGTTGACACCATCCCTGTTTAAGGCATTTTTTATCTCTGCTGAAGGTGTTTTTCTTGCAAATTAGTCAATCATTGCCACCCACATTTGGTTGTTGGTTGGCAGTCCATTGAAGACTGTAAAGCGCAAGGAAAAAAGATAAATTTAACCACATATCAATGCTGCCGCTGTTCTGTTCACCTGAAGAAGAACCATGTTTTAGCTTGTCCTCAAACGTCTTGGAGATTTTTCTTGTTTTTAACCCACATTCAACCTTCAATGTATTTCTCGTTTTAGCCAATGACGCAATGACAAAAAAAACTAACATCATACAATTCTAATGCAATAAAGAACAAACATCATACAGACTTTATTAAGTTTCTCAAAAACAACCACAAAATTACAAACTTTAGGTGGTCTTCAGGGCCTCAAACCCACTGCGTGTGTTCAGTTTGAGATTTTGTGACCTTATGGTATGTTTTTGTGACCTTATGCACAGGGCTGTCAATGATGTCTTATTATCTAGAAACAATTTATACAAAACCTTTTCACGGGTCTTCAAACATTGATTTAGCAAACTAGAAATACTTGGTTGCTAAATCTCATTCAGTTTGTTGATTAGGATCCACTTACCATAGAAGCTGGATGTTGATGTACGTGTCTAGTGTATTTCAAATTCATTATTTTGTTCTTCTGCGTGGGAATGGTAAGAAACAATCTTTAGAATGACTAATAGGTTCTTAAGATTCATTAGTAGGGTACCTATCTTTGAAATGGGGAGTCATGCCTGAAAGGTAGAGGATGCCATCCTGACATCCTAGTGGATGCCTTTCGTAATATAGTTGCCACACATCTTGAAAAAAATGTGTGTTTCCACTTTGGAGACGGGTACATGTAACTGAGAAGGGGTGCAAGAGACATTTTCATGCTGCAGAAGCCTCTGCTGCCGTGTGCCTTGGAAAAAATAATTTATGTTGCCTTTACCCTGTGATGCTAGATTCCTTGGTAAGTGCATCAGCTTCCACAAGACTCACCAAAATCATATCCAAAAATGATGACAAAACCAAAGCTTTCCTCTATTCCATGGCTAGCTTGTGGCTCAGGGAAAATCTTTGTAATAAAACGAGCTGTCAGTTTCTATTGTGTAAACTGTGAAGTATGAAATAATAAAATTGGATTGCAAAATAAGTTTATTGAGAATAGTAACTGAAGACAAGTATTTGATTGCAGTTCATATATTTGAGAAATAGCCCCTGAAGAAACCTTATTGTGCCAGCAATTGTTAGGCTCGGATCATATCAAACTTTTTTTAAGTTGAAACAACTTACTTAAAGCAGAATAAACTTTAAGTAAAATATGTATAAATGAATGCCAAATACCTTTGAGCATATGGATTACACGAGATTCCTCTTTTTAGGGATTAGTTCCACAAGCTCATTGTTATAGGATATTAGACCAATTTATACTAAAGGAAAGGTGATATTTACTGATATTTTAGAAATATGCTTAATTTATGCCTCTCATTTAAACAAAGGACAAGTCCAGAAATAAGTGGAGTAGAATGCACAGGGCTGTCAATGATGTCTTATCATCTGGGAACAATTTATACAGAACCTTTTCATGGGTCTTCAATCATTGATTTAGCAAACTAGAAATACTTGGTTGCTAAATCTCATTCAGTTCGTTGATGTTGATGTATGTGTCTATGTATTTCAGACTAATATTATTTTGTTCTTTTGCGTGGAAATAGTAAGCTGTTAGGTTCAACGACAGTTGAATGTCAAGTGGCTGAAATGAAGGGATGTTAAATATGAAAGGATTCATTTTCTCTAAGTTACTTAGAGATTGACACTGTGTGTTTACTGTTACTGAGATATTTAATGTGTTGAATATGTATTAACATTCTCTGCATGTTAAGAATTGATATGTTACGTTTTGATTCTTCAAAACTTCTGCTTCTACCATAAAAATATGTTACGTTTTGAATTGTCATTGGTGCCTCCTAGTATGTTTATGCATGATTGCACAATTAGTTACAATAAAATGAAATATGGGGTTTACCATTTGGAGAAAGTCACCTAACTTTACTAGAGAATATACAGGTTAGTATCTTCTACATTTTTGACAATTCAAGATTACTGTCAGGTAAAAATAGAAGTTCATCCTTCTTAGTTGCTTGTGGCGGTTCTTGAGGCGTTAGTTTCAGACGAATTTTTGACATTTGTTATTTTTGAAAGTGAGATTTTGCATACTGTCATTTTCTATATCAGAATTAGGTAGATAATGGTTTGATTTTTTGTTTTACTTTTTGAAGCTTCTAAAAGATTCTGTAACATTGGGCAGTATTGGTGTATTTTTATTTGACTCATTTATTGAATCTTTCTGTCATAGTTTAATTATAATAACAGTATGCTTAATTGTTCCATGTTTTATTGGCAGGGAAATTGATATAAATATAAATCATGGCTGATGTTGGTTGTTTGACATGCTGTCAATGTCTAAAAATGTTGGAAGCTTGAAGTTAGATTAACTTCAATGAATATGATATTTAAAATTTTAGAAAATGTTTGGAGTTCAAAACTAGAGAAAAGTTTGCACTTTTGAATTGGTTGTTAAAGTCAATTGACTTCAATAAATGTAATATGTAAACTTATTTGTTGTTTAATACAAATGTTTTTATTTGGAAGGGGTTGAATTGGTCCCCTTCCTAAGGCTGCAAGGAATGGCCATGACCATTCTTTTAGGCCTAGTGTCTTGTGTTCGTTTCTTTTAGTTTTCATATTATTTTTTATTGCATAAAACTTAACTTTGAAAAAAAATTAAAAAATTCACTCATGTCTAATGACTTGAATTTAAATGGTGCACTTAATTTTTTAAGTATAGAATATTCTTTAACCATAATACAATTTAGTTGCAATTAGCAAGTTGTAATAAACAATGTTGTATTATAAGAAAGTTATAATTTAAACATGTTTATTTAGTGTGTTTCACCTTGGAATCTATATATTATTTATGTAAAGTGTGTTTGAATATTGACATTCACTTTAATTTGATATACTTATTATTTAGGTAGATTTAACATTCACTCTAATTTCATATACTTAATGTTTGTGTAGTGTGGGTTTGAATTTTGGCATTGACTTATATTTGTTTCACTTTGTATGTTTTAAAATTGATATACTTATTGGTAACTTGTCACTTTAATTAAATATGCTTATTGTTTGTGTGAAGTGTTGGTTTGAACTTTGGCATTGAATTATATTTATTTCATATTGTTTGAACTTTGTCATCCACTTATTTGTTTGAACTTTGGAGTTCACATTGTTTAGTAGTGTGTTTCACGTTAGCATCCACTTACTGTTTGTGTGAAGTGTGTGTTTGAATTTTAGCATCTCTTTATTGCTTGAGTGAGCTTATGGGATTCATTTACTTATTTGATCTATTTACCATTTGTTGTTTTTACGTAAGTTTGAACTTTTGAATTTACTTAGTGTGAATTGAAAATTGGCATGTTTGAATTTTAATGTTTACTTTTGTGTGTGAAGTGTGTGTTTGAACTTTGGCATTCACTTGGTTTGAAGTGTGTTTGAATTTTACCTTTCACCTACATTTGATCCTCTTTGTGTGTGTGTGTGTGTGTGAACTTTCACATTTATTGTGTAAAAAGTGTACTAACTTTGTAGCGATTTTTTTTGTATATGTATGAAATGTGTGTTTGGACAAATTATGTGTGAAGCGAATGAACTAACTTTGTGCGAGGAGTGTGCTAACTTTGACATTCACTTTATGTGTGTGTTTGAACTTTGGTATTGTTGAAATTTAGTGATTACTTTATATGAAGTATGTGCTTGAACAAACTATGTGTCAAGTGATTGAACTAATTTTGTGTGAAGAGTTTTTTAACTTTGACATTCATTTTGTGTGAGGAAAGTTCCATTCACTTATACGTGTTTGAACTTTATCGTTTACTTTTTATATGTATGAAGTGTGTGTTTGAAAAAATGTGTGAAGTGATTGGACTAACTTTGTGTGAAGAGTGTGTTTTAACCTTGTGTGTATTTGTACTTTGGCATGTTTGAACTTGAGTGTTTATTTCGTGTCTGGCTGAACTAACTTTGTGTGAAGCATGTTTAAACTTTGGCAAGGGTTTACTTTTTGTGTGTTTTAAGTGTACATTCAATTTGTGTGAATTATGTGTTTGAAATTTAATTTTGATATAAACTTTGTGTGGTGTGTGTCCATGTGAAGTGTGTTTCCACTTTAGCATATTTTAATTTTGACATTCATTGTGTAAATTATGAGTTTGAAATTTAATTTTGACAAGCTTTGTGTGGTGTGTGTGTGTTTGAACAAATTCCAAGTGAAGTGTCTTTGCACTTAGCATATTTTAACTTTGACATTCACTTTATGTGTGTTTGTACTTTGACTTGTTTGAACTAATTTTGTGTAAATGAAATATGTTTGAACTTTGTAACATTCACTTTTTGTTTGTATGAATTGTGTGTGTGCGAATTCACTTTGTATGGTGTGTGTTTGAAAGTTAATTAGGGATTCACTTTGGATGGTGTGTGTGTTTGAAAGTTAATTTTTGTATTCATTGTGTGGTGTGTGTTTTTTTAACAAACTTTGGCATTCATTTCAACATGTGTGTGTAGTTGAAAGAACTTTGACATTTAATTTTTCTCTGTGTATGAATGAAATTCGATGTTCACTTAGTGTTTGTTGAATGTGATTGAAAGATTTGGCATTCACTTTGTGTGGAATGTGCTTGAAAGAACTAACATTCTTTTTTTGTGTACGAATGAACTTTGGCTATCATTTTATGTGGAGTGTACAAATGAACTTTGATGTTTATTGTGTCTTTGTGTGCATGAATGATGAATTTTGGCATTCATTGTGTGCATGAATGAACTTTGGCATTCATTATGTGCATGTTTGGAAGTTAACTTTGACATTCAGTTTGTGTGTGCGTTTGTAAGACAACTTTGTAATTCACATTGTGTGAAGTGTATGTCTGTATTTGAACTAACTTTGACATTCACTTTTTAACGTGTGAATGTATTTCAACTATCACTTTGTTTGGGGTGTATGTACAAAGATATTTTGACATTCATTTTGAGTGTAGTTTTTGAATGAACTTTAGCTTTCAATATGTGTGTGTGTGTGGGTTTGAAAGTTAGCTTTATCATTCATCATGAGTGCACATGTGAATAAATTGTCATTCTCTGTGTGCAAGGGTAGGTATATGTGTGTGTATAAAATAATTTTGACGTTCACTTTGTGTGAAGTGTATGTGTGTGTGGTTGAATGAACCTTAGTTTTCACAATGTGTATGTGGGAGGGTTTAAATGTTAGCTCTGACATTCACTATGTGTGCACGTGTGTGAATGAACTTCTACATTCACTACATATTTGTGTGTACAAAAATACTTTGTTTGAAGTGTATTTACAAAAATACTTTCAAACTTCAATCATGCTCACTTTGTGTGTACATGTATGTGTGTTTGAATGGAATTTGGCTTTCATTGCCTGTGTGGGGGTTTAAAAGTTGCTGTTGGCTTTCAATGTGTGTGTGTGTGGGTTTGAAAGTTAATTTTACTGTGGATGAACTTTGGCATTCACTATGTATGTGTGCATGAAAATATTTTAATGATCACTTTATGTAAAATGTATGTACAAAAATACTTTCAAATACTCATCAAACTTTGATGACCTTCATTTTGTGTGTACACATGTATATGTGTTTTGAATAAACTTTGGCTTTCACTATGCATGTGGATTTGAAAATCTGTGTGCGTGTGTGTGCATTTGGGTATGGGTGTGCGTGTGGGTGGGTGGGTGTGTGTGTCTGAGTGTGTGTAGGGGTATGTGCGTGAGCGTGAGCGTGTGACAGTGTGTGTGTGTGTGTGTGTGTGTGTGTGTGTGTGCATGTGTGTGTGGCGAGAGAGAGAGTGTGTGTGTGTGTGCGTCTTTGTGAGTGTGTGCATGATTGAGTGTATGTATGTGTGTGTGCGTGCATGAGTGAGTGAGTGTGTGTGTTTGAGCGAGTATGTGTGCGCCTGTGTGTGTGCGCACGCATGTGTGAGGGAGTGTGTGAGTACGCGCATGCGAGTGTGTGTGTGCATGCAGGAGTGTGTGTGTGTGTGCGAGCGAGTGTGCGCGTGTGTTCGAGTGAGTGTGTGTGAATGTGTGTGCATCCGTGTGTGTGGGTGTGTGCGTGCATCTGTGTGTGTGCGTGTGTGTGGGGCGGAGTGAATGTGTGTCTATGCAATTGTGCGTGTGTGAGTGTGTGTGTGTGCGCATGTGTGTGCGCCTATGTCTGTGTGTGTGAGAGTGAGTGAGTGAGTGAGTGAGTGTGTGTGTGTGTGTGCGCACGTGCATGCGTGTGTGCATGTGTGCGTGCATGTGTGCGTGCGAATGAGTGTGCATGTGCATGCGAGTGTGTTCGTGCGCACATGAGTGAGTGTGTGTGTGTGTTTCTGTGAGTGAGTGTGTGAGTGCGTGCGTGCAAGTGAGTGTGTGTGTGTGTGTGCTATGCACATGAGTGTGTGTGACTGAGTGTGTGCATGCGAGTGAGTGATAGGGAGTGTGTGTGTGTGCACGTGCAAATGTGCATGTGTGCATGTGTGTGTGTGTGCGCGTGTGTGTGAGTTAGTGAGTGAGTGTGCGTGCATGCATGAGTGTGTGCCTGCATGCATGTGTGTATGTGCACGCGCGCATGTGCGTGCATGCGTGTGTGTCAGAGTGAGTGAGTGTGCGTGAGTGTCTGTGCGTGCATGTGTGTGTGTGTGTGCGCGCACGCATGTGTGCGTGTCTATGTTTGAGTGTACTTCAACATTCACTGTGTCATGTGTCTCTTGAGTGAACTTTTGCATTCTTGTGGGTGTCTAGGATTGATAATAATAGGGCTAAGAAAAAGGACATATTGGATGAGATTCAATCTATTTGGGTGTCAAGCTAGATGACAATTTGCCTAAATTTATAGTTGTGCATGATGGAATCCAAGGATTGATATTTTTACATGTTAAAAATATTTGTGCAACTACATAAATTTCTATATCATTAATTAAATTAAAGTAATGACCATTGTTTTGATAAATTAAAGTAGATAGATATAAAATATACTTCTTAGAATATATGTGAGATATATTATTTTTAGTTTGTAATTTGTTCCCATGTTACTTTTGATATAATATAACTTGAATGAGACACTTCTAAAAAAATTGTATGTTTAGTTTGTATCAATAATTTAGATCATATTCCATGATCAATGATTTAAAGTATTGATGCAAATTAAACTCATAGTCTCCCTAGTGTGATTTAAAGTATTATTATATGTGAGATATGTTAATTTTATGGTGTAATTCATTTTCAACTATTTTTGATACAATATAACTTGAATGAGACACTTCTCACAAAATTGTAAGTTTAGTTTGTATCAATATTTTAGATAACATTCCATGATGTATCATTAGAATGAAAAAAAAAACGAGATCCATCTTTCTTCATCTTCAATATTTTAGATAACATTCCACGGTGTAATTCATTTCACATGGTATGATTTAAAGTATTGATGAAAACTAAACTCACAATATTTCCTAGAAAATCTCCATCATTTCATTAATATAATTAAATATTATGATTGTTAATATCTACCATAATAAAAATTATGATTTTTGGTTCAAAATTATGAGTTTGAGATTTGAGTATTCTAAATCTGATCACTGTGTTTATTTATAAATTTGATGGTAATCGTTTCCTATTTATTGCATTATATGTTGATGATGTGTTTATTTAGGAAGGTTAGCTTTTAGTTTTAAATCTTCAAAAAGGAAAAAATATCTAATTAAATAAATTAATTAGATACACATGAGTTCAAATTTGGAAGGAAACCAACTCTTATAGGCAGATGAATGATCCCCTTTGAATTTCTCTCTCCATCATCATAAGCTTTGATGGTTATGTTTTTGGAAGTATCAATACGATCCTCAAAGTATCCCAATTGTTTTATTAATTTCAAATATGTTCAATCCAACTCCACCATCTACTAGTATACATTTAACACGACATTGATTGATATACACTTCAATGTGAAGGGCATCGTGAAGAACTGTTAGTTACTAAAGAATGATAAACCATTTGAAGAACTGTAGGTGTAGGCCTCAATCCTTGAAGGCATAACTTTTCTTTAGTTTCATTAGTCATAACATTTATAGAAATATCCCAATCAATAGGTGTTTTTGGAATAAAAATTTGACCAATACACACCTAAATCATTGGACTTCCAGGATCATAATACTTAGGGACTGAAATATTACCAAGGATAAGATCTGCAAGCTATCCAATGTCTTGAACAATCTTTGCATCTTGTACACACACACATAGACACACTCACACTTACACGCACTCTCACTCACACGCATGCACACACACACATGCTCGCACACACCCACACACACACCCACCCCCACACACATGCACACACACACATTTGCACGTGCACACACACACACACACACACACACACACTCCCTATCACTCACTCGCACACACACTCACTCACGCACACTCGTGTGCATAGCACACACACATGCACACACACGCATGCACACATGCATACACACTCATGCACACACTCACGCACACACTTGCACACACACACACACACACACATGCGCGCACATACACATGTGCGCGCGCACACACACACACACTCCCTATCACTCACACACACACACTCACTCACGCACTGATGTGCATAGCACACACACATGCATGCACATGCACACACTCACTCGCATGCACACTGATGCAGCACACAACATACACTCAATACAATTTTGCCATTAACATGTGAGAGCCAAAGATTTGAAGACTGGAACATAAAAATTTTTTTATTCATCAACCCTGCTGCTACAATGAGAGAAAACTCTCTTATATCCAAGAAAAACAAAACAATCAAAAAATTACCTTTTTTGGCAGATTTCGACAATTGTTAGATTTTGCCATTTTAGGTAATTTTACAATCATATCTTGAAAATCCTATTTTTTCCCGAAAGCTTCCTAAAACTAAGGTAGGATGAAGTGCCAACTAATATTCTAAATTCGAAACATGAGTTTCGATTTATTACAAAAGCAACTTTTTAAAAATCTAGAAAAAAACACTAAATTGCTATTTTGAGGGCCAAGATGAAAGTTTCAAGCCCCGAAAAAGTGCCAAGACAGGGTCCAACCCACTAGGGTCAGTTGCGAAACCACTTTCCACCTCATAATGCATCCACCTGTAAAATCTCGTAGAAAACCCACATTCGAGTCAAAAGTTATGATCTTCGAAAGTTCCTGCATCATTCTCCTTTGGTTGAAAAGAACACAGCTCTTGCAAGTGAGAGTGTCTTCAAACTGCTGCCATTTGACTGGATCTAACCTCTACACTTCCCACTTTGTAATCCACGTGCTATCTGTTGGTGGCAATCCTTCCCACTGCACTAAATACTTGTAATGCCCTTGCTGAGTGTAGATAGTTTTCTTATCAAGAACCTGTGCAATCTTTTCCTTTTTATGGGGAATGTGGTGGTGCCATGCCACTTTTGGTTGACTATCTTCAGCATCATCCTCACCATGGAATGCATATAAATCAGAAATATTAAACACAGGAGAAATATCGAGATCATCTGGTAAACTGACCTCATATGCATTATCATTGATCTTTGTAATTCTGTAAGGACCAATTTCCTGTACTTCAACTTGTGGTATGTTCTAGTAGGAAACCGCTCTTTTCTCAAATATACCATCACTAAGTCACCTTCACTGAATGTTTGATGTCGCCTACTAGTATCCACTGTATTCTTGTACCTCTCATTACTGTCCTATAACTTCTGTCTCACTTCTTTCTGCAACTATTGAAGGTGTTCTGCAAATACTTCCCCATCATCACTGACCCTATCTTTCATTGGTAGTTGTACCAAATCTAGAACACCCTGAGGATTCCTGCCATACACAATCTGGAAAGGGGACTTTCTCGTTGATTTGTTAACATAACTATTATAAGCAAATTCAGCCTGGGGTAATGCCATGTCCCATTGTTTTGGCTTTTCTCCAACAATACACCTCAACAAATTTCCCAGACTCTAATTGAGTACCTCTGTTTGCCCATCTATTTGAGGATGATAAGCACTACTAAACTGTAACTTAGTCCCCATCTTCTTCCATAAAGTCCTCCAGAAATGACTGAGGAATTTGGTATCCCTATCAAAGGTAATAGTCTTTGGAACACCATGTAGTCAAACAACTTCTAAAAAAAATAACTCTGCTACCCTCGTTGCATCATTAGTTTTCTTATAGGCAATAAAATGAACCATCTTGGAGAACCTATCAACAACTACAAAAATGGAGTCATTACCTCGTTGAGTATGTGGAAGTCCCAACACAAAGTCCATGCTCAAATCTGTCCATGGTGCAGTTGGTACTAGTAATGGCATATACAACCCTGTATTCTATGAATGTCCCTTAGCCACTTGGTAGATTCTACACCTTGTTACATACTTAGTTATATCCCTTTTCATCTTTGGCCAGTAATATTTATCTTCTATCAAGGCTAACCCACTACTATGAAATTCTCTGATAATGTTTTCCCTCATAGAGCCAGCTGGTATGCATAGTGTTTTCCTTTAAATAGATACCCATCTTGCATAAAATATTCACCCCTAAAGTGATCCAAGTTACTAGATATTGGTACCTTCAATTGTTCCACAATTTCCCAAAAATCATCATTAGACTCATACAAATATTTGATGGCATCAAAACCAATCATCTTAGTTTCCATTGTGGTCAAAAGTGCAACACACCTACTTAACGCATCTGCAACTTGATTTTGTTTTCCAGACATATGCTTCAACACAAAATTGTAACGCTGCAAGAAAGAGACCCACTTGGCATGCCTACTATTCAACTTTTTCTATGTGTTCAAGTATCTCAGTGCAATATGGTCTGTAAACAATACAAACTCCTGGGGAACTAGATAATGTCTCCAATGCCTCAATGCTTGAACAATTGCATAAAATTCCAAATCATAAGTAGAATAATTCTTTCTTATGTCATTCAACTTTTCACTAAAGAAAGCTATAGGTTTTCCAGCTTGGCTAAACACAACACCTATTCCCACATGGGAGGCATCCCATTCTACTTCAAATACCTTATCAAAATTTGGCAATGCAAGTATAGGTGCTTCTATTACCTTTTGCTTCAAGTACTTAAAGCTCTCCTCAGCATCCTTGGTCCATACAAATTCCCTTCCTTTGGTGCAATCTGTTATAGGAGATACAATACTACTGAAATTTTGAATGAACTTTCGATAGAAATTTGCCAAGCCATGAAAACTTTTTACCTCTGTGATGTTTCTTGGACTAGGCCATTCTAGAATTGCCCTGACCTTCTCTAGATCCATTCTGACAGCATCTTTAGAAATAACAAAGCCTAAAAAAACCAAACTATCCTGCATGAACCTACACTTCCTCAAATTGGCATAGAGCGTCTCCTTCCTTAACACACCAAAGATGATCCTCAAGTGTTGTAGGTGCTCTTCTTTGCTGTTACTAAATACCAAAATATCATCAAAATAAACTACCACAAACTTACCAATGTAAGGTTGTAGTATAGTGTTCATCAATCTCATAAATGTGCTAGGTGCATTTGATAACCCGAATGGCATAACCATCCACTCATATAATCGATCTCCAGTCTTAAAGGCTGTCTTCCACTCATCCCCTTCTCAGATCCGGATCTAGTGGTAGCCACTTCGTAGGTCGATCTTGCTGAAATATTTGGCCCCTGCAAGGACATCCATCATGTCCTCCATATGAGGTATAGGAAACTGATACTTGATGTTAATCTTATTAATTGCTCTGCTATCAGTGCACATCCTCCATGTTCCATCTTTTTTTGGGGTCAACAATGTAGGTACAGCACATGGGCTCATGCTCTCTCTCACCACACCTTTACTTATGAGTTCTGTTACTTGCTTATTCATCTCTGCATGTTGTGTTGGATTCAACCTATAAGCTACTTGGTTGGGTAGAGTTGCTCTTGGAATCAAATCAATATGATGCTGAATATCTCTCTTTGGCGGTAGACCATTAGGCAATTCATTAGACTCTGCTACTTCTAGGGGAATTGAAATGTCTTCCTCTTCACCTTTTTTCACTACTAATGCATGGCAACACCCTGTCACCTTCATTTCTTTAACAAGATCTCTTTCAGACAACATGGTCTCACCTTTTCCTTCATCCTTGAGAGGCAATAAAATCACCTTAGAGCCATCCTTCCAAAAGGTGTATGTGTTTTTCTCTCCATCATGCATAACTTTTCTATCATACTGCCATGGCCTCCCCAATAACACATGACAGGCATCCATTGGGACAACATCACACCATATCTCATCCTGATAGATCTTCCCTATGCAAAACTTAATTATGCATCTTTTATCAACAGTGACTTCATTTCCCTTTTTAAACCATTCAATGCAGTACAGATGAAGATGTTTTTCACAGTGTAAATTCAATTTTTCTACCATTTCTTTAGAAACCATATTTTCACAACTACCTCCATCCACAATAACTTGACATACCTTGCCACCCGAAGTGCATCTGGTTTTGAAGATATTGGTTCGAAGCCATGAACCATCAGAGCTTTTGGCTTGTGTTTTCTTCTTTTCTAGAATCACCATTGCTCTTCTCATCATGAGACTTTCTCCAAAATCTGGTGGAACCTCTAGTTCCGTCTCTTTCACTTCATGTTGCGTTTGAATCAGGTTCACCCTAGGTTGTCCTCCTTGATTTCTTTCTTGCATGTTATAATTTGAGCATTCAAATGCCCTATGACCTTCTTCTCCACATCTGAAACAAGTGAAAGGCCTTCTCGGGTTTTCCCATCCTCTACCGCTACCATAACCTCAACCTCTTTGAAATCCCCTTCCTCATTCTTGATTCGGAGGATCTTGTTGAGTTACTTGTTTTTCCAATCCATGGGATGACTCTCCCCTGCCATAATTCGAACCTCCTCAAAATGGGGTTGATGTACCCCTTCTTCCTCCTCTATTCCTCTGATGGTACCGTCTGTTTTGTTTTTCTTCAGCCTTTAGAGCCAATTGGTAAGCCTCTTCCATACTGTTGAGTCGATGCATGCTCAATTCATCTTGAATAGAGAATTTCAGGCCATTCACATATCTACCAGCTATCTGTTCATCAGTTTCTTGATGCTCTATACATATAGACAACGTATAAAACTCATTTGTATGATCTTGCACATAAGAGAGGTTCTGCTTTAAATTTTGAAACCTACGAAAAAGGGTTTGCGCATAATCTATGGGCAAAATTTTTTCTCAACTTCTTCTCCATTTTATTCCATGTACTAATCTTATCCTTACCTTTCCTTGTTCGTTCCTTTTATTGCATGACCCTTTAATTTGGTGCATGCGAATTTCACCTTCTTTTCCTCTGTCATGGATTTCCATTCAAAAAAATTTCTCATGTCATTCAACCAGTCTATCAACTCCTTTGGTTTAAGACTACCTGCATAATCTAAAACATCTACCTTGATCCCTTCATTTTTCCCTTCTAAGGCCCTGAGCATCCTCTCTTCAAAAGCAACTTTTTAAAAATCTAGAAAAAAACACTAAATTTCTATTTTGAGGGCCAAGATGAAAGTTTCAAGCCCCAAAAAAGTGCCAAGACAGGGTCCAACCCACTAGGGTCAGTTGCGAAACCACTTTCCACCTCATAACGCATCCACCCGTAAAATCTCGTAGAAAACCCACATCTGAGTCAAAAGTTATGATCTTCAGAAGTTCCTACATCACACACTCACTCACACAAACACACACACTTGCACGCACACACTCACTCGTACGCACACATGCACACACGCACGCACGTGCACACACACAGACACATGTACGTGCATGCGTACACACACACACTCACGCACACATGCACACACTCGCTCACACACACACACACTCACTCACGCATACACATACACAAGCTCACACACATGCACATACTCTCTCACACACACTCACGTGCACACACACGCTCATACATTCACTCATGCACACACACGCACACACACTCACACACAGTCACTCACACACGCACACATACTCGCACACACACACTCATGCTCACGCACATACCCCCGCACACACGCTCACACACACACACACACTACACTCACGCATACACATACACAAGCGCACACACATGCACACACTCTCTCACACACACTCACGTGCACACACACACTCGCTCACACATTCACTCATGCACACACATGCACGCGCACGCACACACACTCACTCACTCACGCACACACACACTCACTCAGTCACTCACACGTGCACTCATACTCACTCGCACACACACACACACACACACTCATGCTCACGCACACACCCCCACACACATGCTCACACACACACACACTACCCACACACACCCATACCCACACGCACACACCCACCCACATTCACACCCATACCCACACGCACACACCCACCCCCACACACATAGATTCTCAAATCCACATGCATAGTGAAAGCCAAAGTTTATTCAAAACACATATACATGTGTACACACAAAATGAATGTCATCAAAGTTTGAAAGTATTTTGTACATACACTTCCCACAAAATGAAAATCATTAAAATTTGAAAGTATTTTTGTACATACATTTTACAAAAAGTGATCATTAAAATATTTTCATGCACACACATAGTGAATGCCAAAGTTCATCCACACTAAAATTAACTTTCAAAGTCACACACACACACATTGAAAGCCAATGGTAACTTTTAAACCCCCACACACAATGAAGGCTAAATTCAATTAGAAAACACATACATGTACACACAAAGTGAGCATCATTAAAGTTTGAAAGTATTTTTGTAAATACACTTCAGACAAAGTATTTTTGTACACACAAATATGTAGTGAATGTAGAAGTTCATTCACACACGTGCACACATAGTGAATGTCAGAGCTAATTTTTAAACCCTCCCACATACACACTATGAAAACTAAGGTTCATTCAACCACACACACATACACTTCATATAAAGTGAACATCAAAATATTTTTGTACACACACAAAGTGAATATAAAAGTTCATTCACACATATACCTACCCTTGCACACAGAGAGTGACAGTTTATTCACATGTGCACTCATAATGAATGCCAAAGCTAACTTTCAAACCCACCCACACACACATTGAAAACTAAAGTTCATTCAAACACTACACTCAAAATGAATGTCAAAGTATCTTTGTACATACACCCCACACAAAGTGATAGTTGAAATACATTCACATGTTAAAAAATGAATGTCAAAGTTAGTTCAAATACAGACATACACTTCACACAAAGTGAATGCCAAAGTTAACTTCCAAACATGCACATAATGAATGCCAAAGTTCATTCACATACACACAATGAAAGCTAAAGTTCATTCATGCACACAAAGACACACAATGAACATCAAAGTTCATTTGTACACTCCACATAAAATGATAGCCAAAGTTCATTCGTACACAAAAAAAAAGAATGTTAGTTCTTTCAAGCACATTCCACAAAGTGAACATCAAGGTTCATTCATAAACTCTACACAAAATACTAGCCAAAATTCATTTGTACACATATAAAAAGAATGTCAAATCTTTCAATCACATTCAACAAACACCAAGTGAACATCGAATTTCATTCACACACAGAAAAACTAAATGTCAAAAAGAATGTCAAATCCTTCAATCACATTCAAAAAACACTAAGTGAAAATCAAATTTCATTCACACACATAGAAAAACTAAATGTCAAAGTTCTTTCAACTACACACACATATGTTGAAATGAATGCCAAAGTTTGTTAAAAAAACACACACTGCACAATGAATACAAAAATTAACTTTCAAACACGCACTCCATCCAAAGTGAATGCCTAGTTAACTTTCACATACACACCATACAAAGTGAATGTCACACACACAATTCACACAAACAAAAAGTGAATGTTACAAAGTTCAAACATATTTCATTTACAAAAAAATAGTTCAAACATGTCAAAGTACAAACACACACATAATGTGAATGTCAAAATTAAAATATGTTAAAGTGCAAACACACTTCACTCGGAATTTGTTCAAACACACACACCACACAAAGTTTATGTCAAAATTAAATTTCAAAAACATAATTTACACAAAATGAATGTCAAAATTAAAATATGCTAAAGTGCAAACACACTTCACATGGACACACACCACACAAAGTTTATGTCAAAATTAAATAATTTTAAACACATAACTCACAAAATGAATGTCACACTTAAAACACACAAAAAGTAAACACTTGCCAAAGTTTAAACATGCTTCATACAAAGTTAGTTCAACCAGACACAAAATAAACACTTGAGTTCAAACATGCAAAAGTATAAATACACACAAAGTTAAAACACACTCTTCACACAAAGTCCAATCACTTCACACATTTTTTCACACATTTCATACATATAAAAGGTAAATGATAAAGTTCAAACACGTGTAAGTGAATGGAACACTCCTCACACAATGTGATTACCAAAGTTAAACCACTCTTCACACAAAATTAGTTCAATCACTTGACACATAGTTTGTTCAAGCACACACTTCATAGAAAGTAATCACTAAAGTTCAACAATACCAAAGTTCAAACACACACATAAAGTGAATGTCAAAGTTAGCATACTCCTAACACAAAGTTTGTTCATTCGCTTCACACATAATTTGTCCAAACACACATTTCATACATATACAAAAAAATTGCTAAAATTTAAACATACCAAAGTTCAAATATGCAATGAATGCCAAATGACACTTTTTACACAATAAATGTGAAAGTTCACACGCACACACAATAAGAGGATCAAATGTGGGTGAAAGGTAAAACTCAAACACACTTCAAACCAAATGAATGCCAAAGTTCAAACACACACTTCACACATAAAAGTAAACATTAAAATTCAAACATATAAAAGGTAAATGATAAAGTTCAAACACGTGTAAGTGAATGGAACACTCCTCACACAATGTGATTACCAAAGTTAAACCACTCTTCACACAAAATTAGTTCAATCACTTGACACATAGTTTGTTCAAGCACACACTTCATAGAAAGTAATCACTAAAGTTCAACAATACCAAAGTTCAAACACACACATAAAGTGAATGTCAAAGTTAGCATACTCCTAACACAAAGTTTGTTCATTCGCTTCACACATAATTTGTCCAAACACACATTTCATACATATACAAAAAAAATTGCTAAAATTTAAACATACCAAAGTTCAAATATGCAATGAATGCCAAATGACACTTTTTACACAATAAATGTGAAAGTTCACACGCACACACAATAAGAGGATCAAATGTGGGTGAAAGGTAAAACTCAAACACACTTCAAACCAAATGAATGCCAAAGTTCAAACACACACTTCACACATAAAAGTAAACATTAAAATTCAAACATATAAAAGGTAAATGATAAAGTTCAAACACGTGTAAGTGAATGGAACACTCCTCACACAATGTGATTACCAAAGTTAAACCACTCTTCACACAAAATTAGTTCAATCACTTGACACATAGTTTGTTCAAGCACACACTTCATAGAAAGTAATCACTAAAGTTCAACAATACCAAAGTTCAAACACACACATAAAGTGAATGTCAAAGTTAGCATACTCCTAACACAAAGTTTGTTCATTCGCTTCACACATAATTTGTCCAAACACACATTTCATACATATACAAAAAAAATTGCTAAAATTTAAACATACCAAAGTTCAAATATGCAATGAATGCCAAAGGACACTTTTTACACAATAAATGTGAAAGTTCACATGCACACACAATAAGAGGATCAAATGTGGGTGAAAGGTAAAACTCAAACACACGTCAAACCAAATGAATGCCAAAGTTCAAACACACACTTCACACATAAAAGTAAACATTAAAATTCAAACATGCCAATTTTCAATTCACACTAAGTAAATTCAAAAGTTCAAACTTACGTAAAAACACAAATGATAAATAGATCAAATAAGTGAATGTCAAAGATAGTTCACTCACATTTCACACACAAAAAATGAATACCAAAGTTCACTCACACACAAAGTGAATGTCAAAATTAGTTCGAACACATTTCACACACATAAAATGAATCCCATAAGCTCACTCAAACAATAAAGAGATGCTAAAGTTCAAACACACTTCACACAAACAATAAGTGGATGCTAAAGTGAAACACACTACTAAACAATGTGAACTCCAAAGTTCAAACAAATAAGTGGATGACAAAGTTCAAACAATATGAAATAAATATAATTCAATGCCAAAGTTCAAACCAACACTTCACACAAACAATAAGCATATTTAATTAAAGTGACAAGTTACCAATAAGTATATCAATTTTAAAACATACAAAGTGAAGCAAATATAATTCAATGCCAAAATTCAAACCCACACTAAACAAACAATAAGTATATGAAATTAGAGTGAATGTTAAATCCACACAAATAATAAGTATATCAAATTAGAGTGAATGCCAATATTCAAACACACTAAATACATAAATAATATATAGATTCCAAGGTGAAACACACTAAATAAACATGTTTAAATTATAACTTGCTTATAATAAAACATTGTTTATTACAACTTGCTAATAGCAACTAAATTGTATTATGGTTAAAGAATATTCTATTCCACTAAAAGAGGGGTAAAAATTTATTCAAACTAAAACAAAAGAAGTACAAAGTAAGGGCATTCCACAACCCTGTCAATCTCCACTAAGTGGTCTAACTTTTGAGACAAATCCGGGGGTAATTGACCCCTATCCACAGTGTTCCAATTTTACATTTGCTAAAGAATATTCTATACTTAAAAATTAAGTGCACCATTTAAATTCAAGTCATTAAACATGAATGAATTTTTTAATTTTTTTTAAAAGTTAAGTTTTATGCAATAAGAAATAATATGAAAACTAAAAGAAATGAACACAAGACACTAGGCCTAAAAGAATGGTCATGGCCATTCCTTGCCCCCTTAGGAAGGGGGCCAATTCAACCCCTTCCAAATAAAAACATTTGTATTAAACAACAAATCAGTTTACATATTACATTTATTGAAGTCAATTGACTTTAACAACCAATTCAAAAGTGCAAACTTTTCTCTAGTTTTGAACTCCAAACATTTTCTAAAATTTTAAATATCATATTCATTGAAGTCAATCTAACTTCAAGCTTCCAACATTTTTAGACATTGGCAACATGTCAAACAACCAACGTCAGCCATGATTTATATTTATATCAATTTCCCTGCCAATAAAACATGGAACAATTAAACATACTGTTATTATAATTAAACTATAACAGAGAAAGATTCAATAAATGAGTCAAAAATACACCAATACTGCCCAATGTTGCAGAATCTTTTAAAAGCTTCAAAAAGTAAAACAAAAAATCAAACCATTAGCTACCTAATTTTGATATAGAAAATGATAGTATGCAAAATCTCACTTTCAAAAATAACAAATGTCAAAAAATCGTCTGAAACTAACGCCTCAAGAACCACCACGAGCAACTAAGAAGGATGAACTTCTATTTTTACTTGAGTAATCTTGAATTAAGATTACTGTCAAAAATGTAGAAGATACTAACCTATATATTCTCTAGTAAAGTTACATGACTTTTTCCAAATGGTAACCCCATATTTCATTTTATTGTAGATAAATGTGCAATCATGCAT
This sequence comes from Cunninghamia lanceolata, assembly GCA_027924645.1. Classification (NCBI taxonomy): domain Eukaryota; kingdom Viridiplantae; phylum Streptophyta; class Pinopsida; order Cupressales; family Cupressaceae; genus Cunninghamia; species Cunninghamia lanceolata. Next base: position 2,880,287 of record BSBN01000893.1, on the reverse strand, counting down.
AAACATACTAGGAGTCACCAATGACAATTCAAAACGTAATATATTTTTATGGTAGAAGCAGAAGTTTTGAAGAATCAAAAAGTAACATATCAATTCTTAACATGCAAAGAATGTTAATACATATTCAACACATTATATATCTCCCCCTAACAATAAACACAGTGTCAATCTCTAAGTAACTTAGAGAAAATGAATCCTTTCATATTTAACATCCCTCCATTTCAGCCACTTGACGTTCAATTGTCGTTGAACCTAATAGCTTACCATTCCCACGCAAAAGCACAAAATAATAGTAGTCTGAAATACATAGACACATACATCAACATCCAGCTTCTACGTTAAGTGGATCCTAATCAACAAACTGAATGAGATTTAGCCCCCAAGTATTTCTAGTTTGCTATATCAATGATTGAAGACCCATGAAAAGGTTCTGTATAAGTTATAAGACGTCATTGACAGCCCTGTGCATTCTACTCCACTTATTTCTAAAATATCAGTAAATATCACCTTTCCTTTAGTATAAATTGGTCTAATATCCTATAACAATGAGCTTGTGGAACTAATCCCTGAAAAGAGGAATCTAGTGTAACCCATATGCTCAAAGGTATTTGGCATTCATTTATACATATTTTACTTAAAAGTTTATTCTGCTTTAAGTAAGTTGTTTCAACTAAAAAAAGTTTGATATGATCCGAGCCTAACAATTGTTGGCACAATAAGGTTTCTTCAGTGGCTATTTCTCAAATATATGAACTGTAATCAAATACTTGTTTTCAGTTACTATTCTCAATAAACTTATTTGCAATGCAATTTTATTATTTCATACTTCACACAATAGAAACTGATAGCTCATTTTATTACAAAGATTTTCCCTGAGCCACAGGCTAGCCATGGAACAGAGGAAAGCTTTGGTTTTGTCAAATATTGGGGTCCCATGTACTTTAAGGCGATAACAAGCCTGTCATCATTTTTGGATATGATTTTGGTGAGTCTAGTGGAAGCTGATGCACTTACAGTAATCTGAGCATCACAGGGTAAAGGCAACATAAATTATTTTTTCCAAGGCACACGACATCCATATTACAAGAGGAATCCACCAAAGCATCATTGACTTCTCCTGCAACATGAAAATGTCTCTTGCACCCCTTCTCAGTTACATGTACCTGTCTCCAAAGTGGCAACACACATTTTTTTCAAGATGTGTGGCAACTATATTACGAAAGGCATCCACTAGGATGTCAGGATGGCATCCTCTACCTTTCAGGCATGACTCCCCATTTCAAAAATAGGTACCCTACTAATGAATCTTAAGAAACTATTAGTCATTCTAAAGATTGTTTCTTAACATTCCCACGCAGAAGAACAAAACAATGAATCTGAAATACACTATACACGTACATCAACATCCAGCTTCTACGGTAAGTGGATCCTAATCAACAAACTGAATGAGATTTAGCAACCAAGTATTTCTAGTTTGCTAAATCAATGTTTGAAGACCTGTGAAAAGGTTTTGTATAAATTGTTTCTAGATAATAAGACATCATTGACAACCCTGTGCATAAAGTGGAGAGACACAAATAACCTATTTTAGATTGATCGGTACTACCATAAGGTCACAAAACATACCATAAGGTCACAAAATCTCAAACTGATCACACATTTTTCTATCTGCATCAGTGCAATAAATTTTCATGAGGGAGTTGAGTTTTTATAAGGATGTTGGGCCTCATTTAATGTAAGAGGTTCTACATGTAGTAGAGAGATCCAAAACATTGATGTTATGGTTATTACACACTAATATAAAATATTGTGAACTACAAACAAGACAATCTTAAATCAAAAGTATTAAGTTATTTAGATTCAAAAATAAGGACACAATCTAAATCACTGCAGTGGTGTAAGAGGTTTTATATCCAAAAGAGAGATCCCAAATGTCTGAGAATCTAACATAATTTTTTGACTGCAAACCAGACAACCTTTAATCAAAAGTATAAAATTATTTACCTCATAACAGAGAGGATCTAATCTGCATCAATGCAGTGATATTTCATGAAGGAATTGAGCTTCATTTCAATGTAAGAAACGTCATATATTGTGTTTTTAGACTGCAAAACAAAATAACCTTAAATCAAAAGTATTGAGTTATTTGCCTTCACAACAGAAAAACCTGATCATCACTCTCAGAAAAAAAATACAAAATACAGTGTTGGCTAGCATTGTCTTCTGCTTTATATTTATAATATGGGCAAATAAACTTACATATGTGACAATGGCTTAGCTCACTATTGAATACAAGCTTAGATTTCTTAAATAGAGATGACTGTTAAACATAAAGAGAAATCAAATTTAAGCTCATCTTATTAATATTTTTTCACTCTATAGTTAATAGACACGAGAATATTAAAATACCTCCTTAATTGCTTCATTTGCCATGCAATTATTTTTGTGAGTTTAACTCTTATTTCATTTGGCTTAACTCTATTTTTCTTTCACCAACTGAATGTTGGCTAAAACAAGAAATACATTGAAGGTTGAATGTGGGCTAAAAACAAGAAAAATATTGTGCCTCCAAGACGTTTGAGGACAAGCTGAAACATGGTTCTTCTTCAGGTGAATAGAACGGCGGCAGCATTGGTATGTGGTTAAATTTCTCTTTTTTCCTTGCGTTTTACAGTCTTCAATGGACTGCCAACCAAGAACCAAATGTGGGTGGCAATGATTGACTAATTTGCAAGAAAAACACCTTCAGCAGAGATAAAAAATGCCTTAAACAGGGATGGTGTCAACACTATCTGCAGCTTTGTTTTTCTTGTGTTTTCTTTAAGCTGCTCCAAGCTTTACGTTTTCAAGCCCAACCATACAAGGGAAAGAGGAGTGTCTTTGGCAGCGTTGTCTTCTTTCAGTTTCTATGTGGTGCTTCAAATTATTAGGTATGAACTCGACCTTTAAACAAATTAGTAGTGTATGAGCCCTTCTGGTATGTGAATAGGAAGGTTTCAATGTTTTATTTTTTTCAGCCAATTCAGAACTAGATCAGGGCTCCCTTCTTTGTTGAGTTTTGGTCACAAACATATCTCTCTCCAGCCCTTCTAGTATGTGTCTAAGAAGGTTTTTTATTTTCTTTCCGTTCAGAACTGGGACCCCTTTTTTGTTGGGTTTTGGTCATATCTCTCTATTCGGTTCAGAACCGAGCTCCCTTTTGTTGAGGCTGGGTCAAATCTCTCTTTCTTTCTTCCAGTTCAGAAATGGTCTCCCTTCTTGTTGAGTTTTGGTCAAGTCTCTCTCCCAGTTTAGAACTGGGCTCCCTTCTTTGTTGAGTTTTGGTCAAATCTGTGTGTGAGAGAGATCCTGTGAAGGACTAAGCAGAGTCATTAGAATGATTTGTTTATCTCACGATTGAGTGTTCAATCAGAGTTTGGAAATAGTTAAAATGGGTGGGTTCAGCTCTATTCTCTCTGTTAATTGTTTCCTCTAATTTGAGCACCCACAAGAAGAACCTAGGCATTTCCTTTTAAGCCGTCTGGTCCTTTGGCTTCACTCAGTACCTGGACCAATTCTTTGAGATCCAATGAGGTTGCACATTGATATGAAAAGGTTATTGATTATAGATAAGACAAGACACATTGAGGCTCAACAACACACTTTTTAGGCTACATCAGTGGTGCTATGGGCCTACCATGTCCACCATGGAGTTCAATCTCTGAAATATTCAGACAAAGAATCTAGTTTGATATGGAAAACTAGGGCCATATACATTGGACAAAATAAAAGATATGTTTGACAGTAGATTTCGTACCTTAAGCATAATCCAATTAGGTGCAGAATTGAAAACCTCCATAGAAACACGATCAGGATGCAGCACCAGAGTCTTCGACAACCGTCCCCTTCCATCTCTGAACCCATCGCCGGGTTCCTTGGGCAATTCAGCTCCATATGATCCCGACCACGACAATATAGACACAGGAATGTATGTAACAAAATCTAGGGCATACACATACCATCACCAATGTAGTAAGTATCTTCTGGTTGCATCTCCAATCATCCATGTATAGTTCTCCTCATAGCTACCTTCCTCCATACCCCATTGAAAGGTTGCCACAGACAACAAAACATACACAAAAATCCAAGAAAACAGAAAGCAAGTAAAGAAAAGATATAAGAAGGAAAAACCAAAAAATTCAAAACTAGAACTCACAAGAATAGGCATGGCCATGCTAAAGAGCAAAGCAAACCAAAAAAAAATTGAGTGAAGATCATTCTGCTCTGTTTCTGAAATAAACAATTTATGAATCTAACGGTAGCATAAGAAACAACGGCCATTCCATCGATGGCGTTGATTTGATTTCATCCACGGTTATAGATTGCGTGCCGTTGGGGGACGCTCCCCTGCCTCTGGTTATAGATTGATTAGCTTTTCAATTTTGCTCCTTATTAAGGATTACAAACTCAATTTAACTTCATCTTAATTTTGCATATTCCGTCATTTATCCCTGGTATAGTTATCATCTTTACCAAAAAAATGTTGGCAGGAAAAACAAAACAAAAGGGATAAAAGTGATCTTTGAATTTTTACTGCTGTAGGCATTTTGTTTGCACAAGACATCCTACTTTTTATTGTAAAAAATCAAGAGATTGTTGGTGTGGTTATGTAGCCACCATGTTAAATATAACTTAGCTTAATTTAGATTAAATTAATGATAGGTGGTGTCACATAATTTAAAAATAAATCTTAATTTTAAAAAATTAATTGTGTTATAGGTGTATAGGAGCACAATCCATGGTTTTTATTAAAAGTTGATGTGTCAGATTATTATATCACTAGATTGTGTTTGTAGGCCCCTTCCTTAGATAAGATTTCCTAAAAAATATGTGATTTAAGGTAAAATAGGATGTCCCACAAGTGCAAACACTATTGTGGCATTACCTAGTTAATGATCCTTTTTTATCTAGATACCAAAACATAAATCCTTAGGCACTTTTGGTTGGGTATGGAGAATGCCACATGTCAAGCGGGCCCTAGTAATCCTCCCGTGTCTCAAAAAGTGTGTTATAACAAATTGCAAGCTTGTTTAAGCCAAAGTCTAATGCCTTTCACATCTAGAATGTCTTAGAGGAGAATAAACCTTTTGAGGAAGATTTCCTAGACTTAGTGAAATATTAAATCCAATTAATTATTCATGTAAGGAACCTACAAGATAAATAAAAATAATGCACATAGGTATACACACAAAAGAGAGCAGCAAAATGCTTTATATTATCTTCGTAGTGTCACTTAAAGAGGGCAATCTCCCCATATAACATTCCCTCCAATTACAAATAACCAAGATAACTTCCACTTGAGAAGTTATTGTAATATAAGGGTCTTACTAAAGATAATTACTACTATCTGGTGCATGCACGATTAATACTTTTATTCTAGTTTACCACATGGGCAACATACAAAGCATATGCTCCCAATATAAAATTAACCAATAATTAATACCTATAGTAGAATGAGAGCTCATAATATTGCATTCCCCTTTAGAAAGATTTATCCTCAAATCTTGAAATTCGGAAACTTGGAGAATATTCTAGCCAAATTCCATACATGGCATCTTTAGGCGATAGACCGTTCCATTAGAATAAAGCCTCCTCAATAGAATAAGTGCAAAGTTGCTTGGTGTGTTTATCCAATATAGCCTTTGGTTTTAAAAAGATCGATCAATGCTCATCTAATGTGGGTAGTCATATTGGGACTCTTGTAGCATGCCCAATCATTGTATGTGCATTATTCTTGACATGCTCATATGTCTTCAAAAGACCTAAGTGACCCATAGTAGGTGACATATTCTCAATATGTAAAGTGTTATTTTTCTTCAATAATTTGTATCCAAGCTATGACCAATAGAACACATATGTTGAAGTATTACTTTTTGTTTATGGGAAAGAGCATTCTATTATCTATAATAATTGCAAATCAATAACTTACTCGCCTAATGTAGAATCCTTATAAACTATAATTAGTGAGTCATCAATTGTATTTGTAATTAAAAAGAATCTAATCCATGTTTATAATTTACATTAATTTTTTTTTTCAAATTTTTATGTTACACAAAAAAATTGGTTACAATCCTTCAGTGTCTCCACTTATGTGAGATTCAATAGTAACTAACATAAACTTTATTGAGTAAAACAAAAAAGAATTATTAATTGGAAAATATAAATATTATTTGGACATTAGACAACAAACTTCTTAATACACAATTTCAAATGAATTGTAAGTAACCAAAAATCTATATTTTTCTCTCTCTTTACTTTAAATGAAAGATAAGGAACAAGATACCTATTTGTCTCTTAGAAGGTTACTTTAACCAACCAACCATATTCATCTCAACAAGTAATCTTGAATGAATATCAAATGAACCACATATTTTAGTAAGACTTTTTGAAGAGAAACTATTGAAATGGTAAAGATTTTACATCATCAATGAGATAAATAATAGAAGCCAAAATATATTATTTCTCAAGATTATTTAAAAAAAATTATAATGGTTTTATAAAGATTTTAACTTTTTCATGCATTGACCACCAAAATACCTAACTCCCACTAATCTACTACCCAACAATCTAACCATAATAACATAACAATAACATTACATTTAGATATAACAAGGCACTAGCAAAACTATAGTGGAGGTGACTAGAAATATATTAAATGCATGGTTCACATATTATTTACTAACTAAAGATATAATATTTCTAACATTTGTCCACTAAGGTATATATAGTAAGGGCCTCCCAATGGGTCGCTTCCTCCCCGAAAAGAAGAAAAGGGATTGGGATCTAACAACTATAGTTCTCCAAAAGGAAAGAGACAGATGGATGGGCATCGTCATGTAAATAAACTTCTTCATATATTAGGAGTTGTCTATATAAAGTTAGAGGGAAGTAGTCAAGGGAAAGGGGCTCGATGACCCATGAAGTGAGAGCAGTAGATAGAGAGCCCCATTTTGAAATAAATAGTCTCAGGTTGGGTTGGGTTAGTCATTTCCATGGTTGGTTGAGTATCAAGGCCCTACAGGGACCGCCCTATATCTATTATATCTAAGAGCTAGCTATAGTTGGGCATTGCGTTAGATCCCCAGTTGGGGCATGTACTATAACCTATCTAAACTAAGATAGGGGGTCTGGGACCTACCAACCAATAGTACTCCATGTTTAACCCATCAACCCATCCCACTATTGAAAGGTATGGCAAACCAATCTTTCCTTTCCATACTGAGTTTAGCTAGGTGAATAAAAAAGTCAATCCATTGGAGGAGATATCTCATACATAATATAGATACTTAAGAGTTACCAGTAAGGAATGAGTATCAAAGTCATATCACATATAAAGAGTGGTTCTGCCATGTCTTCTAGATGTGATACCTCAGCCTTCCCCAACTCCTAGGCGAGAGCAACAGTGATTTGTACTAGTCATGTCGCTACTAGAATGGATAATCCCCACCCATGGCTCAACATCCCCATGGAAGCTTGGAGAAGTGCTAGAGTGGATCTTCACTCAATCCATTATGATCCAAAGTGAGCATAAGTCTTTAAGTATGAGGATTAAAGTTCCTTGTCTAAGTAGTAGATTATGTAGATCTAGCTATATTCACAATTACTAGAGGATCTTGATTCACAATCACTAGATTCACAGTCTATTGAGGATTTCGAGACCAACTTGATCATTCAGGGTGTCCCTCAAGGGGTTATGTCTTACATAACATTATATTTACATAATCAATCCCTAAGGCGGTGATGATGTTGCACCCACCCATTCTATTCTTTCTAGAAGGAGGTCTAATGGACAACTCCTGAGTGTGCCAACGAACAAAAACCTAGGTTGCAGAGTCTAGGTTGTACATATTTCCTAACTCCTAATAGTCAGTCAGTGATCCCAACTCTAAATATTCTTGTGAAACAAAAGGAGGGTGTTAGGGTTAGCTGGCAGGAGATATCAATTAAATGCAAATAAAGATTAAATAGAGGAATGCAAAATATACATAAATAATAACAACGAGAGACGATTTTAACATGGTTCACCCAAACACAGGCTACATCCACCAACAGAGATTCCAATATTATTATCCAGTAAATCAAACCGTTTACAACAGAAATCTCTGCAACTCAATATCGCTGCAAATGCTACATTACAAAATATCAACGGAAACCCTAACCCTTAGCCGTTTTTATCAAGACTTATGTCGGATACAAAATAGGGTTTTTTTTAATGTCAGCCAATAGAAAAATAACTCCTGACGCCTTTATAAAATAATAAAATAGGGTTTTTTGCTGCCCCTTGACCCCGTCTTGGGGGCGCTGCCCCCAAACCTCTTTAAATAATTTGGGGGGAAATTGCGTCGATAAAAGTAGGGAAAATTTAACCTTCGAGTCTGATTAGGCTCCATATAACAACAGAGGGGTCCTCCATCCTACTGACTTGTAAACCCATGACTAATCACACAACTCTTACTCAACATATTGGTGTTGTTACCTTAAGAATGTGAGGGCTTTATGATCAAAATGCATTATATGGATGCTATGACTTTAGGAGCGTAAAGGGTTTGGTAACACTAGGGAACTGTGAGATCCCTTAGATTAAATTATATCTGATGGTTGTTGCAACTCCCAAGGGACGATGATTTCAAGATCATGTTTGGGGTTACAAGGTCCACTAAATCTAAAAGGAGTGTTAAATTAAATATTAAGTCATAATGGTCAAATGGGTAAAAGTCTAGAACTATGTCACACTTTTGGCTAACTAAATAATTTCAAGAAAAACATTTTTGATAAAAAAGGTTTTGGTCAAAACCACATGGTAGCTATGTGGCAAAATGAGTTTCGGTTGAAACTCAAATTAAAATACAAAAAGGAAAAAATGTAGGTCAAAAACTATTTATAATACTAATAGTTTTGGTCAAACTAGTTAAGGCAAAATAGTTCAATTGGAACTATCTAGGTGGTAGCCCATGTGGTAGCCTAACCCCTCTTTTTGGGCAAATTCAATAAAAAGTAAAGTTCGGCTCCTAATTTCTCCCACTAAGGTTATTTTCATGAAAATATAAGAGTACCATTTTGTAGAGCTCAAAGTCTAGAATTTGAAAATATATTTTCAAAAATATTTATTTATTTTTGTTATGAATTTTTTAATTTATTGCAAGTAGGTCATTATAATCAAACATGAGGCTATTGGAAATTAAAATGTATAGTTTTAAAAAACTTAAAAAAATATGACACACTAGAGGAGAGAATCCTCTCTAAAAGGGTATTTTTTAATGATAAAAAATGTAGACAAAAGGTTACATCCCATATAAACAAGGATGTAATGGACATGTCACAACTCTTGAAAGTTGATGAATGTTATTCCATAACCCCTTGCAACATAAGATTTCTACTCAACCCTCTACATCGAAATCATGCTATTGTAATAATACTCCTTGTCTTGCTTCTAGGATCCTCATCCTACTCTATCATCAGATTTTACTTATGATGTGAGATGTGCTTAGTGGCTTGTTATACTCTTGTACATGCATGTTTGTGTGATGTATTTGTCACGTCTCATTTTTATGAACAATATGATTATTCTAGTTTAGTGAACAATTACGGTGATTGACTTTTACCTTAAGTAATATTGCATGAGTGAAGGTAATTATTATGAGATCTATTGATGAAAATTGGAAATTATTTTAAATGTTAAATATTGTAGACATGATTACAATGATTTGCCTCGGCTATGTTTTGGAGACACTAACCTATTGACGTCGAGTTGAGTGCAAATGGATGTAGGTACTCGTCGAAGATGAGAGCATGGTTGAGGTAGAGGTGTTCTAGCCACTTGGCAAGAACTGATTGGATGGTTTACCTTGATGCAATCACACACATCACATAGTTGCAAATGCATTATCGAATGGCTTTTTATGCATTAATGTGTGGTTATTAATCATTTTTGAATGCATGATGTGATTACTTAAATTTAATGTCTTTTCGAATGATATTTAAAAGATGTATTGTAGTTTATTTAAATAAATGATAAAATATTGTTTATAGATGTTTGGAATACAATATGTTCCTTAAAAATAAATAAATATATTAAATTATATATATAAATATGCAATATTGTATTGCATTTCTCTTCTTGATTATTTAATTGGATTTGTTTTAATAACAATAAGGGAGAGGGGCCAGTAGCCGCCCACCCTAACTTTGTGCACGTCAAGCACGTAGCTAGACATATTGAATTTTGACAAGTTTTTTTTGGTTTTTCTGTATGCGACCGAAGAGCTTAAAGCATTCTTTCAGCTTCTGGGCACTTATACATTTCCCTGTAGGATGCGTTATGTGCACATGGGTCAAAAAATGTTCATTTCAACATGTCACCCCATACATCCGCACCGATGTGCCGGTAACTGCTTGCCATCACATTTGTACACTTGTCTTAATTTAATTGGTGTAGTTAGGGTAAAATTGCAAATCAGGGCAAATGAATAAACAGCAATGATAAAAACCCTAGCAATGCACAATGAAGCACAAGACAACATAAAAATCAAAATAACAAATGTAAATGCAAACCGATCTCCATGTCAAACTTGATTTATCTCCATTGCTCTTCTCCACCTCGCATGAGCATGCAAGATTTTGAAGGATTATTGTTGGAAGAATGTTGGATGCTCACTTCTGCAGCATAACATTAAGATGAAGATGATATGAGGATGATAGTTGAAGGATGCAAGGGCTCTAATGATATCTTGACAGAATAAGGGTACTTGAAGCTCCATGCCTCTTAGAAAATCTGGCAGAATAAAGGTACTTGAGGCTCAATGCATCTTAGAAAATCTGACAGAATAATGTTACTTGAAGCTCAATGCCCTGCTAATGGCTTGTGAGGGAGTTGATTTATAGGAAAGGCTTGGTTCAAATGAATGGTTGAGATTAAAAAGCTAATTGATTGATGTGGACGGCTAGGATTGATTAGGTATTCCCACTCTTCAAGGGAGTTGTAGTCATTTGACAAGTGTCAAGGAGAATAGGGCTCATGTGTGCTTGTGTACATAAAAAGTACTACATATAAAAGATATTAAATAAAAGGCTATAGTACCACTTATTTTTTTTAAATGAAAGAGGCACACATGTCGGCTAAATGATAAGATAAATTAATTAAATAAATAAAATTTATTTAATTAATTGGAAAGTCGGCTTATAATGAAATGTGAGAACTTAATTCAAATAAAATATTTGAATTAGTTGGGATATGAGTTGGATATTAATTAAATAAATAAAATTTATTTAATTAATTGGATAGTGGGATTGAATGGGATTTTAATTAAATAAATAAAATTTATTTAATTAATTGGCTAATAGAATAAGTGGGGTTAAGAGTGGGATTTAGGACAAAATGCTACATGATGTCTAGGATAATGTTTTAACAAGGTGTTGTAGGACATGAACAAAGTTGGGACAAATTTGGGTGTCTACAATTGGTTAATTTACAAATGTATAGGTGCATTTGTGAACATGTATTGGTGCATTTGTGAACATATACAAATGTTGTGAACACATGTATTGGTGCATTTGTGTTAATTTATTTGGTTGGTATTTTACATGTATTGGTTCTTTTTAAAAATTCAATTGGGGGGTCAAGTGATTAAAAACATAGCGGTTATTGGGGCATTGACGACAACTGGCCCCTCTCCCTTAGTTAAATTATTCAAAATAGTATTATTATATGGAATAAAAGAATTAAAAATATATTTTTGTCACTCATGCGACAGTAAACTAACTTAAATAGCTAGTAATTAATTTAAAATAAAAAAGATTGTGAGTTTTAAATTGCTTTTATTTCATGCCAACTGAAATACAAACTTTAGTTTTAAACCTAAGAAGAGATCGCCAGAATTAGAGGGGAATAATGGGAATAAAAGAAAGATATCTAGGCAGAAAGAGATACCCACGATTTGTAGTGGAGAAAATTGGTTTTTCCTGAGTGACATAAGCAAAGAGGAATTGCAGCGATAGGAGAGAGAAAAGGGAGGTAGCGACAACAACTACAAATACTTCACCAATTGACAACTTATCCAGGTTTTTCATCTAGTTTTCCTTGCATTATAAAAACATTGATTTAGGTTGTCTTTAGATGGTTTTATCTGTTGTTTGGCTGGGTGATTGTAATTGTTTGGACGTTCCTTGTTTTGGTTGGCCATTTTCCTTTCCTGGCCGTTGACTCTTTTTCTGAGTCGCCCCCTCTTGTTCTTCCTGAGCGACTTGAAAACTTTGATCGACTTGCATCGATTGGATGTTTCTCATTATCTTGGCCGTCATTTTCCTATTATTTTTTGACTGCATATTCTTTCTAGCCATTTTTGCTAAGGAAATCATTTTCCTTTGCTGGTCGTCAACCTTCTTCATGGCCGATTTGACTGTGCTAGGGTGATCTGTATAGATCAACCCCTTGTTCTTGCTGCCGCTAGTTCTTAGACTCAACTATGGGTATTGAATTCCCTTCCTTCTATAGTTTTGACGTTAACTCATATCTATCCATGATGTTCGATCTGCTAAAAAACCAGATTGAAAACTCTTAGAAAAATCTCCAAATCACTGTTAGGTTTCCTTTGGCAAATATTTTTATGACTGTATTTTTGTTTTTATGCTGGCTGAATTGGATTAAGATGAGGAAATCGACCTCTTTAAGCTGAACAAAAACCTTTTAAAAGTAGACAAAAATCATATTTTCCTGTAGCTTCCTTTATGACTGCGAACTATATAAATACCTGTAGTAGATTACATGATCTTCTTGTAGCTCTGTTGGAAAACTTGTTTAGAACATTATATTGACTAAGATCAGAGACAATAGACTACTGTTTTATTTTCCTTTGAATGCTGAAAACCAAATATATATATTCATGACCGACAATTGATTAAACTATGATCAATGTTCATCTTTTTATTTCAACAACAGCTCCTGTCGTAGTTGCAACAGGAAGACTGTTTTATTGTTTTTAGACTTTCTGTCACTGTTATGACAACAAGATGAAATTATAACTTAGAAAGCCTTTCGTATGAAGATTGTGATTAAATTTTGGATTAGATAATATATCTATTTGATGTACTTATGAGTGCAATTGTGTAAGCAAAGATGAATGATTTGATTGGAAAAGTGTAATTCCTTGAATGTTATTTGGGAAAAGGAAATTTTAATGATTTATTGGTGAATTTGTCTTTTATTTTATTATTTATTTCTTGCTTCTTGGGGAAAGAAGTAAAATTTTCATCTAGGAATGTTATTGGGTTACTTTTGGGACTAGGATGCCGAATGTGGATATTCAGAGATGGCTTTTCCTCTTTTCAGGAATTGAACCAGGTTACTATTTAAGGATTAGATCTAATCAAGATGACATTGAAATAGATGTTTTATTGTCTAGAAAACTTATTATTGATATCTCTGCCACATCCTATTGTGAGACAATTTGCTTTTCATTATTTAGAATTATACATTCAGACATCAGGGTTGCATCAGGTGTTCCCTTCTACCAGTTGTTACCAGGTAGCTAGACATTTCGTGCAGGGCTGGTTTCCTTCGTTTCATGAAGGGGTCAGGGGAAGTGTAAATACTTCATGGTTGGGTGGAAAAGCACCCGGACCATGTTCCCGTCTCTCAGCTTGCAGGTGGTGGACCACTTGGTTTGTGCGGCTGAAGAGTGTCTTGATTTATTTATTATTATTGTACATGTTGATTGTACCCTATATTGGATGTATTATGGCCCATGCTTGCCAATGGATTATGTATATTATTTTATAGTGCTTGTTACCTGGATTAAGCACGCAATTTTTGTAAGATTTAATGATATTGAGATTCATATTAATGCGATTATCTTTTATTTGAGATATTGTGATTAAGCGGATTAATTACACCTTTTATCTTTGAAATGTTGTATCTAAGTGGATTATTTACATCTTTTTGTTTTGTATATTGCGATGTTGTATTTAAGTGGATTATTTACTTCATTTACTTTTGAGTTGGTTTAATGGCTTTTACATGTACTTGTGAGGCGTTACAATATTTTATATATGATTGAATGGTATATTTGTCCCCTTAGATCTTCCTTATTTTGTGTGACTGTGATTTGTACGCATGTGATTGTTTCCTAGGATAGTGGGGTGTGCCTAATAGTTTCATGTGGTTGGGTGGCATTAATCCATTGTTGGGGACTTGCAGATCATTTAGAGTAGCTTCATATCACATGAAAAATAGCTATCTCATCTCTTTTTTGTAATTTATTATTCAAGCAATTTTGAGAAAAAAATTATAATTCAGGACGTTGGTGTACCCATATGTAATCATGTAATTATTATTTAATTCTCCATGTTGATGGAATGTAATCCATCCACATAATTGATGATGGATCCATTATTACTTTAGTACGTCTTGATGTTGGTGTCAAACGTGCATGTCCTTTTGGAATTTTTTTTATCATTTTTGCAATGTGGTGGTAAAATGACATATACATCACTTACTTTGTCCTTTGGAATAAATTAAACCTACTTTCTTAGTAGTTGAGTAACATGTTTGTTAAAACTAAAGAAATAAATCAAATCAGTCTTTGTCCTCTATGGGGTTCCTAGGGTGGATATGCCCCTAGCTTGAATATTGTCCTTGTTATAGGTTAGTTATCCTTGTTTAGTAAGATTAGGTGTGTGCCTCTAGTGCTCTTGAATGTTTTATTATTTCCCACTTTATTGTCACCTCCCTAGTTAGAGTGTGCATTTGTCAAGCATGTTGTTTGGATTTTGGGCAAGTTGGGTGCCTAATGCTCAACTCCAAGAATCTATTCAATGTTCCAATGGTTTAAGTGGCCTAGATATAGATTTCTTGTTAAGAAAACCCTTGTTTAAGTTTGAGTAAAATTACTAAGTAAAGAATTCTTAATTTTTTATGTTCGAACATTTTGTGGGATAATAACACAAGTTTGGGACACCTACATAGTTTCAAGACTAAAGTGTTGAGATGGGACTATGGTGCATTCCGTTGGAGTCCTTCTAGGGTACTAGAGTCATCTTGGTGCATTTTAGTCTTCTTTTGCATTGCCATCCATTTGTCATCTGAAAATGGGCACTTCCTGATGTTTTTTAGAGAAAATTTATAAATTAAAGTTGTTCCCCTTGGTTTTCTAAGTCTTTCCATGTTGATACTTTGTTAGTGTTATAATTTAGAATGTATGACCCATTTGTATTGGGAAGCATGCCTTAGCAAAAAAACAACTAAGTTAGTCTTCTTCTTGTGCCACCATATTTGGTAAACCAATAATTGCATATTTTGTGTTGTAGGTCTTGGTCACAACACTTTGTGTATACCTTGGTGTACAATGTGACATGTGAATGTCACATTTCAAAAAAATTATCTGATGTTAGTTTAGTTAATGTCCTGGTGAAAACTCAGGGCATTACATTTGGTATCAGAGCCCATGTTGCAACATTGGGATCTCTTGTTTATATTCTTTCTTATGTGTTTGTTTGTGTGCTTGCTTAAGTTCCTGATGGTGTGTTTCTAGTTTCATGATTTTTTGTTCCTTGCATGCAATAGTGCAGTGTTATGAATTATCATGTATGTGCTCATCCATGCAGCTTGTTGTTAAGGAACGATGCCTCCTAGGCCCTATTACACTCCATAGGGAGGAAATGCCAACCCTAATTAAGAGTCACCTAAAATTCAAAGTGATTATTCCTCTATGTTAAGGTAAACTTAGCCTAAAGAGCCATTTGGTACACCACAGCTAGTGGTCCTACTTCAAGAGATTTTTGAAAGGTTGGGCCCTTAGTAGGGGAACATAGTTTGACTAATGGGAACATAGTTTGGTAGCTCTCATCCTTCTAAGGCAAGGAGAGAGGCTCAATTTAGAGATGGTGAAAGGGAGCACTCTAGGAGCCCACACTGGTCTAGAGTGGAGGAGGCACCCTTTTAGGAGTTTCCCCATAGGGGGATAGGTAATTGGTGGATGAGAACAATATGATAGTAGCCCATATGAGAGATCTTCTATGGGCACATACACCAACATCTAAGGGTTCTACAGAAGGATTAGAGGCTGAGAATTAGCTCTTTTCCATTGATATATTTTTTATGATGCATCCATATGGTAGTAATACCAAGGCTTAATGTTCCATCATGCACTTACGCGGGTTTGCTTCCACCTGGTGGTGTCAGGGAGAGAAAAAGCATCACTTGAATATTTCTATAATATCATGGGAGATCTTCCTAGAGAGGTTTCATTCATGATACATTTTTTTATCATTGTTTATAGTGTCATATAGATGAGCTCCATGAACTTCGACAACTAGGCATATTTGTTAGATAGTATGAGAATCACTTGTTTTAACTTAAGAAGTATGCAAGCTCAGTAGATGATGAGGAGATTCTTTTGTAGATATTTGTGAAAGCTTTGGGCTCTTATAATAGTAGTGGTGTTTGAGTGATAGAATTGAAAACCGTAGAAATTACTATTGAGAAATCTAGAAGAACTTGGCTAAAGGCCATGGTGGTCAAATAGGGGTTAAGGTAGTGGTCCATTTTCAATCAAGATATAGGATTTGGGGTCTCAACCCCAACCCAAGAGATATTTTAGGGAACCTTCAGTACCTTCCAAGACCTTTTAGTAGTGGTAGCAACAAAGGTAGAAGCATTAATAGGCCCCTCAAAGTGGGCAAGGTTCTTGTGGAATTCCTTCTTAGAATGGTTTGTGCATTGTCATAGGGATTTCCTTTCCCAATAATAGGCTCAAGGTGGCTAGTCCAGTTCTAGTTGTTCGAGTTTCTACTATTCGAGTGTACCTCAATTAGCTCCAACTTAGGTTGTAGGACCATGTTTTACTTGTGGTTGGGAAGGTCACTTTGCAAGATCTTTCCCTCAAGATTAGTGGCCCCTGGTGGTCAAAGTGTTGCTGCATTAGAGTTGACAATGGGAGATGCTGACAGGTCTCATAGAGTTTTTTTGTAGTAGCTAACTATTAGGTAGAGCATTAGGTTATAGTTGTAAAGACCATAGGTTTGTTGGAAGGTGTTTGTGCTTCTATTTTGTTTCATTTTGGTGCTTCAGACTCTTTTATTTCCCCATCCTTCGTAGAGCTTTAGAGTCTTGTGGTAGTAAGGTAGGATGATAAATGGTAGGTTGAGTTGGCTAAATGTGCTAGGGTGGTTGTAGACTCACCTATGAGTGGTTGTATATTGGATCTTGGAAATTTCACCACCACTATTTATTTGTATGTCCTACATTTGGGACCTTACGATATTATCCTTGGTATGGATTGGCTTGAGGCTCATTAAATAAGAATCGATTGTCACCATAAGGCTATAGAGTGTGTGGATAATCTTGGACATCAATTTGAGATAGTGAGGGTGCAAAGACCCATATTGTTATGCCCACACTTGCTCATGAGCATAAACACTGACACAAATTTTTTTCTTCACAACTCTACTATGACTTAACCATACTACACATGTGGTAGCACAACGCGAACTCTCAATATCATAGCATATACACACAATGATGTGTATGTTGTGTCACATGAGAGAAGGACCTATAAAGTTTGTGGTGATGAGGAATACACTTTGTTCACAACCCAATTAATTAATTTTCTTAATCCCATTAAAACTACTATATGAGTTTGCTTAAATTTTCTTTAATCAAACTTATAAAATAATTGACAACTAGTTCATCTATTCAAATGGTGATTAATAAATCAAAATTATCAAGTTCTCACAAGAGCATTTGTCACCTTACATGTATCAATCCTTCACCCTAGATAACATACAAGAAATTCAATTATGTTAGAATTTGTTAAGGCAAAATGCCTACAATCTAATTACAAATCTAGATAAACAGAATAATTGCTATTCTATATTCAGTATTGAGATAAAGTTACAATAAGCAACATACATATATAGGCCTCTTGGTTGCATGAATCAAGAAGATGACATGCTCAAGAGGTAGGAGTTAACTCTCAATCACTCTTAATCAAGAGGTGAGTTAACTCAGCCTAACTAAGAAGTCAAAAATTGATCTACCAATGAGTGGATTAGTTCACTCAACCTAACTAAGAGAGAGGTTGCCTTGATTGAATAGAGGTGACACCTAACTACCATCAATCAAGAATTGATGAGGTAGTGGTGGAACTTGTGTATCTCAAGTCAAGGTGTACACATGTAATTATTAGCTACTTAGGCAAGAATAATTAAATATTCATATTATCCTAAGTAAACTTATTAAATAGGTGCATTATCACACGTAGGATATAATATATCCTAGGTGAATAAAATATTACACCAATAGATTATCTAAAAATAAATTTATGACTAAATAAATATAAGATTACATCATTTAATTGTTTTACTAATTAAATCATAGTAAATTTTAATCTCTTCTTCACCTCTAACATTTCAATTTGATTTAATAAAATATTTTGATTAATTGGAAGGTTTCAAAAAAGAAAATTAAATTTGCAAGAGTGCAATTGGGGCTTATTTAAATTTGCACTCATACTTAATGTCATTTAATTATTTATTTATCATCTTATCTATTTAATTGTCTTACAATAAAGTCACAAAATAAAAATGACTTAATTTATTAGTTATTAAAAATGTTCACAAACTAATTATCTCATATCCAAACTATTTGTTTTAACTAGACACCTTGCTTGGGTTAAATAGAATGAAAAACTCTAACTCATTTTGACTGTTATAATTCTCTATAGATTTTTTTTATAAGTTGTGGTGTTAGGACCCACTCCCAATTCAATAAAAAATGAAAATGAAGATAACAATTTCAGACCCAAATTAGAGGAGCACAGAGAATAAATAAACTAACTTATAGGAAAATAATAAGCATAAAGAAACCAACATGAGACTAGGAGCAAGTAGATAGACCTTCTAAGAAAGATATCTGAAAGAAGCATGAAGAGACAAAAACTGAACATAACCAATCATCCTCTAAAAAAAAAGAACAAGCCATTAGGCCCATTTGGTTACACCCTTCCTTATACTCCTAGTAATAAGAGAATCCATGGTCCATTGAGTGCCCTCCTCAGTAACATACCTTCTTTATAGCCACTGGTGAAAATGAGCTCGTAGACCATTTTTTTAAAATTAAATACTTTTACAAAACAGGAACCTGTTTTGTAAAACGGGATCCTGTTTCATGATCCCAGGTTAGAAATCCCGCTATGGAGTGGTATCCCGTTTTGAATTTAGTCTTGGGATCCTGATCCATAATGGGATCCCTTCTTATAAATAATGATATCTCATTTTATAAATAACAAGTATAAATAGAAATCAATAATATCTCATAAAAATGGTAAGTTTATAGTTATTCATTAACAATAGGAGGCCATCATATGTTATTAATTACCTCCTAAATACATTTTAAAAAATAGAATATGTAAAATGAAAAGTGTACTATCAATTAATTATAGGTAGGGGGCTGAAACAACCGATAATTAACCTAGAACAATAGTTCATCAAAATGTGGCCCTACAAAACTAGATTTCACATCACATTAATAATTATTTATTTTTTCAAAGGTAGACAAACCACATCTCATTGTCAAGGGATGATCATAAAATCCCCTTAAGCCACTAATAATAGCACTAATCCCCTTGAAATATACTCATTGTGAAGGGATGATCGAAGAGGATGTAGATGGTACAACTTGAAATCTACATATTAATCCCCTTAAGCCACTAATAATAGTCAAATTGATCATTCACATTTGACCAATTTGTATAATGTTAGATGCTTGAAGTTTTTACAAACTTGTTAAATATATATATATTAAACTTGGTCAACTTAAGACAAAATCATTCCATTAGCATGGTTTATGGACCTAGGAAAGATGACATGGATTAAGAGGATTTAATAAAATTGCTTAAGGCCCATCCTAAAAGGATGTATATGGTTTAGGGTTTAGGGATTGGTGCAGGAGCACCTACCTGACAGCTGGCCTCCATGAGGCAGTTAGTTTGTTATAGGTCTGGTTAATGTTTCCAAGAAGGTCTTATAAGACCAATGCATGTAATAAGGTCATGTTGACCATACTTTACTATTTTTAGATAGTTTGTTTGGACAGCTGTTTAGGTTGTTAGTTCGGTTGGATCCTCCCAGCCGCTTGGAAGCTCCCAGCCACTGGGAATCAAGTGGTAGTACTCGCAAGCAGATCCTATTTATGTATTAGGATCGGTTGGTTTTAGAGATAGATACAGATTGAGATATAGATACAGATTGAGGAGCTAGGTTGCACAGAGTGAGACAGAGAGAGAGACAGAATATTGTATTTGCATCTTTTGAAATCAATAAAGAGATCCTATTTGTGTCAACTCTCTGTTTGGATTCCATTGTGTAATCGAGTTGTTGTTCTGGTGGTTTCATGGATTCACTGATCCATTCCACCGGTTGATTCGTCGAATCGGTGGAATGGCTATGTACAGTAGTTTAGGATTTAGTTTGCATTTTTTGTTTGTTCACATGTATGTTTGCAGGATCGCAATCAAGAGGTGTTGAGAACCCTAGCATGGGTATGTGCTAGGTCGTGCTGGTTGTTAGAGTCTGGAAAGTTGTCCAGGAAGTGGATCGGGTCACCTCAGGAGGTTCGGCGGATTGAAAATTCGCTAAGGTTGGAAAATCCATCGCAACGGCATCATCAGGATATTTCTGTGGATATCCTGCAGTTACTTCAGGCATCGTCTGAGTAGTTGGAGGTGAACATGATGCAGTAGTTTGCATAAGGTGAATGTGCGTTGGGGTGATCATCGCAAGGTGTTGCCGAGGAGGAGCGTATCGGCATAAGGAAGAAGATCGGGTTGATAAAACCATCGCGGGCCGATAATGTTATGTTTGGCCGACAGCAGGATATTGGAGGAGCTGCATATGACGTCATCGTCATCAGGATAATCGTCATCAGGACATTCCGAAATAAGACCCGATAAGTCATATCCTGATGCTGCTTGTTTAAGTAGGTCAGATATCGGGGTGACGTAAACATCGAAGGAAAGGTGCGTGAAGTGTCGTCATCAGGATATATGGAGGGAACCAGATATTTTATATCCTGCTGATGAACATGATGTTGAACATCATGATGCTGCAGAAAGCGTTTGGTGGTAAGATGAATAGTGAACATCAGGAGGATGTTTGCGCTTGCCGAATGTGATGATGCTGTTGATAGCCGAATATGATGATGCTGCTGACAGGCGAAAGGTCGAAGGTTTGTCCGCAGGAGGATATCGGTCGGCAGAGAAAATATGATGATGCTAACAGTGTTAAGGGAAATATGATGATGATGATGAAGGGTTGCAGACATACATGCTGTATGTCAAGGTTTTAGTGTGGATGCCTCTGCATCATAGTGGTATCAGAGCTCAGCAAAAGGTCTGGGCTGTTGTGTGTTGATTCTGTCACTGAAAGGACAGAGGTAGAGAAGTGAGAGGTTGACAAAATGCCTCCGAAAGGTAATGGTACTGCAAGGGAATTGCAGGAGATGAAGGAAAAACATGCCAGAGAGATGAGGAAGATGAAGGAGCTTGCTGAAGCACTTCAAGCCAGGCTTGTAGCCTTAGAGAAGAACAAAAAGAGGGAAGTGGACGACAGTGAATCAGAAGAAGATGAAGATGCTGTTGAAGAGTATGAAGAGGTAGCTGAAGGTCTGGATGCTGAAGACCAGAGATCTGCAAAACTGTTAAAGGCAGTACAGAGTGATAAACCTAAGGTAAAGGTTGATGTTTCCAAGTATAATGGAAGTTTGAATGAAGATGAGTTACTGGATTGGATTGCTGCACTTGATAATCACTTTGAATGTGAAGATGTTGCTGAGGATCAGAAGGTAAAGATTGCAAAGACCAAGTTAGGAGGTCATGCTTTGGTATGGTGGGATTATGTACAATCCGAGAGAAGGAAACAAGGGAAGTCAAAGATCACTTCATGGGATAAGATGGTAGCAAGGATAAAAGGTAAATTCTTGCCTAGGGATTATGAGATTCAGATGTTTAAGAAGCTGCAATTTTTAAGGCAGAAGGAAATGGATGTGAAGGCATATACTGAGGAGTTTTATAAATTGAGTATGAGGTCTGGTCATCATGAGAATGAGGTAGAAAAGGTGGCTAGGTACTTGGCTGGTTTGAGATTGAACATACAGGATGAGTTAGTTTTAGCTAACCCTAAGAATGTGGAAGATTGTTACCAAATGGCAATCAGGATTGAAGAAAAGATGAATAGGAGACAAGATAAGTCCATGAGAGGAAGAGGAAACAATATGAGGGGAAGAGGATTAGCCCCTACAACAAGGCAAACCAATGAGGGTCAAGAAGACACTGGTAAAGGACAGGGACAGTCTGATTTCAGAGGTGGATGGAAAGGTAATAGAGGCAGATTTGGAAGTGGTAGAGGTTCTACTACATTTTCAGGAAAGTGTTACACCTGTGGTGAGTTTGGTCATCCATTTTTCAAATGTCCAGAAAGCAAAGGTTCATCATCCAGAAATGATAGAACGAATGACAAGAGAGTACAACTTGTGCAAGAAGAGAAAGTAGAGGAATGTGTACAAAGTTTAAACACTTATCAAGATAGAGTTCTTGACAATTATGGATATCCTGAGGAGGGAGAAGCATTGATGCTAAGGAGAACTAGTTTGCAGACATCAAAGGA
The DNA here is from genome assembly GCA_027924645.1 of Cunninghamia lanceolata. Taxonomy (NCBI): domain Eukaryota; kingdom Viridiplantae; phylum Streptophyta; class Pinopsida; order Cupressales; family Cupressaceae; genus Cunninghamia; species Cunninghamia lanceolata. The sequence goes on along the minus strand of BSBN01000893.1, from coordinate 2,857,595 downwards.
TATGATGCAAAGAAGAGCTCTTTTCAAGACCACATGCAAGAGCAAAGGTAAAGTATGTAAGGTTGTCATTGATACTGGTTCAACAGACAACATGGTATCTCAGGAAATGGTGGATAAACTGCATTTGGAAAGGATTCCACACCATCACCCTTACAAGGCATCTTGGGTGAGTGATAGTCAATCACTTTTTGTCTATGAACAGGCATATGTGGATTTTCAGATTGGAGCATATCAGGATAGAGTTTTGTGTGACATTTTGCCCATGGAATGTTGTCACCTACTGTTGGGTAGGCCATGGCAATTTGATAGAAGGGTACCGTATGATGGGTATGCTAATACCTACACCATCAAGAAAGATGGGAAAACTATTATGTTGATGCCATTGCAGGAAGATGCTGCAGCACAGGGGGTAGCCAAAATCATTTTAGTGGGAAAGAAGGAATTTGTGCAGAAGCCTATACGAGCAGGCATAAAGGCAGTTGAGGACATTGCAGGGAAAGGAGTTGTTAAGGACAACAGTTTGAAGACAGTTTCAGTTTTGACTGATAGAGGTCAGCAGCAGGTTCAGAAACAGGTTTGCAAACAGCAACCAGTTGAGAAGATTGACAAGGATGTTGTCATAGTTGGGACTATTGTTTGTCCTATAAAAGTTGAAAGAAAGACAGAGTTGAACATTGCAGAAGTTCAAGAGGCAGTTCAGACAGAGGTTCTGGTTAGACAACCTGACAAACACAAGGTATGTGAGAGAAAGGCCTACATTAACAGGCATGAGGATTTACTTGCAAGAAAGCAAGTTACAGTTCAGAAGTCTTGGAGCAGCCGAGAGCCAGCAGAGGACAAAGCTGGAACAGGTCAAGACACTGCAAAGGCAAAGTGTAAAGGTGGAGGACTTCCACAACCTAACTCATGGGACATGAGTTCTTTTCTGTTGGGGAGTATGGTGCAGGAGCACCTACCTGACAGCTGGCCTCCATGAGGCAGTTAGTTTGTTATAGGTCTGGTTAATGTTTCCAAGAAGGTCTTATAAGACCAATGCATGTAATAAGGTCATGTTGACCATACTTTACTATTTTTAGATAGTTTGTTTGGACAGCTGTTTAGGTTGTTAGTTCGGTTGGATCCTCCCAGCCGCTTGGAAGCTCCCAGCCGCTGGGAATCGAGTGGTAGTACTCGCAAGCAGATCCTATTTATGTATTAGGATCGGTTGGTTTTAGAGATAGATACAGATTGAGATATAGATATAGATTGAGGAGCTAGGTTGCACAGAGTGAGACAGAGAGAGAGACAGAATATTGTATTTGCATCTTTTGAAATCAATAAAGAGATCCTGTTTGTGTCAACTCTCTGTTTGGATTCCATTGTGTAATCGAGTTGTTGTTCTGGTGGTTTCATGGATTCGCTGATCCATTCCACCGGTTGATTCGTCGAATCGGTGGAATGGCTATGTACAGTAGTTTAGGATTTAGTTTGCATTTTCTGTTTGTTCACATGTATGTTTGCAGGATCGCAATCAAGAGGTGTTGAGAACCCTAGCATGGGTATGTGCTAGGTCGTGCTGGTTGTTAGAGTCTGGAAAGTTGTCCAGGAAGCGGATCGGGTCACCTGAGGAGGTTCGGCGGATTGAAAATTTGCTAAGGTTGGAAAATCCATCGCAACGGCATCATCAGGATATTTTTGTGGATATCCTGCAGTTACTTCAGGCATCGTCTGAGTAGTTGGAGGTGAACATGATCCAGTAGTTTGCATAAGGTGAATGTGCATTGGGGTGATCATCGCAAGGTGTTGCCGAGGAGGAGCGTATCGGCATAAGGTAGAAGATCGGGTTGATAAAACCATCGCAGGCCGATAATGTTATGTTTGGCCGACAGCAGGATATTGGAGGAGCTGCATATGACGTCATCGTCATCAGGATAATCGTCATCAGGACATTCTGAAATAAGACTCGATAAGTCATATCTTGATGCTGCTTGTTTAAGTAGGTCAGATATCGGGGTGACGTAAACATCGAAGGAAAGGTGCGTGAAGTGTCGTCATCAAGATATATGGAGGGAACCGGATATTTTATATCCTGCTGATGAACATGATGTTGAACATCATGATGCTGTAGAAAGCGTTTGGCGGTAAGATGAACAGTGAACATCAGGAGGATGTTTGCGCTTGCCGAATGTGATGATGCTGCTGATAGCCGAATATGATGCTGCTGACAGGCGAAAGGTCGAAGGTTTGTCCGCAGGAGGATATCGGTCGGCAGAGAAAATATGATGATGCTAACAGTGTTAAGGGAAATATGATGATGATGATGAAGGGTTGCAGACATACATGCTGTATGTCAAGGTTTTAGTGTGGATGCCTCTGCATCAGGGATTAGGGTTTAGGGTTTAGGGTTAAGGGTTAAGTGTTAAGGGTTTAGGGTTTATGGTTTAGGGTTTAGGGTTAAGGTTAAGGGTTAAGGGTTTAGGGTTTAGGGTTTATGGACCTAGGAAAGATGACATGCGGATTAAGGGAATTTAATAAAATTGTTTAAGGCCCATCCTAAGAGGATGTAGATGGTACAACTTGAAATCTACTCATTAATCCTCTTAAGCCACTAATAATAGTCAAATTGATCATTCATATTTGATCAATTTGTATAATGTTAGATGCTCGATGTTTTTACAAACTTATTAAAGATCTATATATTAAACTTGGTCAACTTAGGACAAAATCATTTCATTAGAATGGTTTATAGACCTAGGAAAGATGACATGGATTAAGGGGATTTAAGAAAATTACTTAAGGCCTGTTCTAAGAGGATGTAGATGGTACAACTTAAAATCTACTCATTCATCCCCTTAAGTCACTAATAATAGTCAAATTGACCATTCACATTTGATCAATTTGTATAATGTTAGTGTTGAACAACCAAAATATTGAGAGGAGGGTTGAATCAATATTCTCTGAAACCACTTAAGCATTTAGACATTCATTCCATATAGCATATTTAATTTGCAGTAAGAAAGGAGAGCATGAAAGCAACCATTAAAACATATAACACATGAACACCAAATTTTTATGTGGAAAACCCAAAAAGGGAAAAACCACGGTGAGGATTAGCTCATATTATATTATAATGTAATTGGTTACAAAAGGTCGACTCACTATCCAAAAGAGAAGTGCTCATTGCAGGTGGCTCACTGCCAAAGGACTCACTATCCTGAAAGACATAGAAGAAGGGGTGGCTCAAAAATTCTAAACTGCTAGTAATGTATCTGACTTATGCTGAAGATACAATTCCACTGAAGCTCAGAATACTAACTGAACTCACTACATCATCACCATAATCTTATCTTATCCTTCTCAGCATCAGATTTTTCTCACACACATACACACTTAGTTCTTTCGCATCCACACACCTCACACAAGAAATCAATCTTGTTTATATACTGCATTCAAGCAAAACATCAACTAGGTCGGCATGATAGATGAACTGTGTGACTTCTTGACCTGTCAGCCGAAAACTCAACTCTATATGCTTTGCGGAGAGAACTAAAGCATGTAGCACATTCAGATAGGTCGGCATAACCTATAATTACTCCCATAACTTTTTTCCATACATGACATAACTTCACACAACCTCAACAACTTTGGGTCGACACCATTGGTGAAGTAATCAATAGAATGAACTAACTGTTGAAAGAAGTTGATAAGGTTGTTCAGATGACAACTACACCTTCATCAGTTGAAGAAGTAGAAGAATTGTTTCTGCATATTACTGGGCAGATACAAATACTCAACTTTGCCAAGAAGCATTGGGACTATGTAGTGTTATATCTGAAGAATATATACAAGGAGATTCTTCCTACCAAATAATAAGGTTCATATTTTGAGCTCTTGTACATTTTTTAGAAGAAAACAATTTTTGTGATAATATAATATTTTGATTTACATATTAAAGTATAGGAGTAAAACAATAAGGGGGAGTATGTACATAGAAAAAAAAGATCAATTTTGAGATAGGGGGAGAAGTTTTGATCTTTAGATATACAAGTGGTCCCTTTGCCATTGATGACAAAGGGGAGACATTTTGGCATATGTTGCCATCAATGACAAATGAGAATATTGTTGGCAACATAAGCATGATGATGAAGAGACTGATGAACATAACAATGAGTAGTGTTGTCATTGATGGCAACAAAGTATAAAGATATAGTTGTGTTGGTCCGGAGAAGCTGCTAAGTGTGATGTGGAGGAGAATACACCTTAGCACATCTATCTAAGTGTATTGTAGAATCCCTCTATGACTACATTGATATCCTTCCATTTTGGTGTTCCGCACTCAGACACAAATTGCTGAAGTTTTTCCTAAGGTATTTGCAGTATAGAACCTAAGACAGGATTGTAGTATTTTAGTCCGCATTGCTCAGCTATGAAGAACCTTGCTATGTGGTTGTAAGGTATTTTTGGTGCATACTAAAGGAGTCTAAAGCCAAAGTTTTAGGTCTTGAAGCCCTCCATAGGGAAAGATAGAGTTGACAGAGTATTGGAATTTGTAATAACAGTGTAATGACAGTATTAGTGGTATACTGGAATGCTCCGCATTCCATCGCATATGGATATTTTGCTATGTGGTTTTGAGGACAAGTTTATAGATGTTAGAGACATGTGCTCTCCAAGTGGTAAGCATTTTGGTGGTCTATGCATTGAGTTGTGAACTAACAGTTGGTTCATTCTATTGATTACTTCAACAATGGTGCCAACCCAAAGGTGTTGAGGTTGTGCGGAGTTAATTCATGTATGGAACTGTATGCTCAAAATTTCAACCTCGGTTGCCTAGGGCTATCAGGTCAGATGTCGGCACACACACGGACCCTTCCCTCCTTACCATGGGGTGATCTGCCATGTCACTCTCTGTCTCGTGGAAGTAGCCAGTCGAGAGGAGGCGAGACACAACCAAGGTCTAGCTTGTTGGAGAGATGGACTTTGCGGAGAGGGGTAGGCATGTCCTGGGGCCTTTGTTGTTGTGTGCTAATGTAAATGTTTCATTTAATGACTGTTGTTGTAGAGATAACCCTATGACCTAAAGGGTCACTAGTTACTCTACGTCTATTAGGGTTTCTACTATTCCACCTCTGTGTGGGTAAGTTGTTACTTTTGTTGATGGCTTCTTATCTTTCAATCTATTGGATGATTGTGCATTGTATATAAAATGCCTCTAGTTGTAAGACAAATGGATCTTGTTGAGGTCTTGGATTGTTTCCATCAATCTCGCCAAGGACTTCCCTCACCCACTCACCTCTTAATCTTGGGCACATTCATGAGCCAAGACAAGGGATATGTGTATGTGGACTAACCTTGACTAGACTTTAGGGTTTGACCTAGGGTTTTAGACTTTGACCTATGAATTTTGTTCACCTTGTGATATTATCAAGGATTTGACTTTTGTTGACCTTGTGATGATATCAAAGGTTTGCAATGTATCTAAATACCTAATATTTTTGTTCTTTTCTATATTTTTATGCATGCAAAGCTATGTGAAGAGCAAACTTGTTTTTTTGTGCTTTTTTGGTATTTTTGGAAATAAAGATGCTTTTAATCTAGGAAAGGAAATGTGAATGCAATTTAGAATGAATCTAACCTAATGCAATTATGCTATTTTTTTGGGGTTTTCAAATGTTTTGAAGAAATTAATCTAAAAAAGGAAATTGCAAGTAATTGAATTAAACTAAGAATGTAAATTACTTCTAAGATGCTAGATCTAACCTTTCTATCAAGGAAAAAGTAATAAATTACCAATCCCAAGAGCAATTTTAATTTTCTAATTACTACAAATTGACAAAAGTATAGAGGAACCTAAAAAGAGAGAAGATTTGTGTGACTCCACTACCCTCAGAAATCCTTGATGGCAACCTTGTATCCTCTTAAAGCAGCGGGAAAACCTCTTGATGACAAGACAACACAAAGAAGAAAAAGAAGCTTGTAGACGCCTGAAGAAAGCTCAATGGGAGATTTTGATGAGCACAATGGCGTTGATTGAAGTAGCATAATGATGCTTGAAGATCTTTATGTGAAAGCTTGATGAACAATGAATAAATAAAATTACCTTCGTCCTGTGTGAGCATGAGAACGCTGATTGGAGAGAAAAAACTTAGCAATAGCTATGTGCATAATGAATTTGCCTCCCTTTATGCTTAAGGGAGGGGGGTATTTATAGGTTGGAAGAATGGGATTGATTGAGAAGTTAACTCAATTGATTGAAGAGTTAACAAGGATTGATTAGGGAGTGAACTAGATTGATTACCCAGTAAACTTAGTTAATTAGGGAGTGATAAATCAATAATAGCTTATCACTGAAGAGGAATTAGAGTTGGAAGAATGCATGAGAGAGAATGAGTTGTTAATTTTAGATCAAATGGATTTAATTTTGCATGTGTGGGTGCATGAAATAGTCAATTCCATATTAGGCATCAAAAATCATGTGAACTAGAAGAAAAATAGGTGAAAATGGAGCTATTTTGAGTGAGAAACTCTAGTTTTTTCATGGTTGGAAACGTGACAGGGTTGCCCCTTTCACCAGTAGGGTCACCTGGGGGGAGATCCTACAAAATGAGGGTCACCTAGTAGGAGATCCAGAAAGAAAGGGGTCTGAGAGGAAATGCATGATGGGAGATGGAAGAGAAGATGAAAAGGAGGTGATCTACCTCCAGAAATAGGTCAATCATGTGCAAGAATCCAAATCTCCACTGCAGGATCTCTTGGGGGGAGATCTGGAAATAATAGGGGGAGATTTGGATTGGTTGAGTGAAATTGAAAACTAAAAGTGGGAGATGGATCCGGGGGACCTCTAGAAGGCTTCTAGGGGTTGGAGTGTTGAAATACATCGGACAACTGAGAGGGGAGGTGAATCAGTTGTCAAAAATTTTAACTGCTTCTACACTTTAAAAGACTAATCACTTGTCCAATGTTAATGTGATTAAACCATGAAATCAAAGACTTAAACACAATTGCAAGATCAAACACAAGAAACACCAGATTTTTATGTGGAAAACCCTGTTAAGGGAAAAACCAAAATGGGGGTTAATCCACAATAATATATAAGTTATACCAATATAAAAAATTAGAGGCTCACTGCCCAAAACTCACTGCTCAAAGAGGCTCACTGCCAAGGGTTTGAATTGAGATGATAGCATCTACACCATGCCAAAGTTTAGTTCTATTGAAGTACAAAATAATTCCTCTACTCTGCTCTGCCTTCTCACTTCTTCACTTATCTTCGCATTTTCACACAAGGACATATTTTCCATCACTTAATTACAAGTATATATATCATTCATCAACCTTGGAATGTACATCAATGTCAGCATTACATTCATCAGCCATTGGAACAATCTCCAAGGTTGGTATTATATAAACATATACAAAAATAGGTCTGGACCTAATACAAATTAGCTAAGGAAAAGATGTAAAGCTGTAAGAGGATCACACCAAGCCTTAGCTAGAACTCAAACCAATCTCCCATGCCATGACACCCTTCTTCAATCTTCAATGCAGCTCCGCAATTAGTGGAAACAACTGAGTCGGCTAGGACTGGTGTTCACACTAGGTTAACTGGGAACAATCTTCAATTCTGATCTGAAATACTCCTCGTGGACCAATGCAAAGATAGGAACATGATTAGGAGACATCCACAAGCATGTTGAAGTCACCATGAACATCCACACAACATTTAACCACTCGAACCATGAGATTTCTCTAAACGGAGCATAAGAACTCAACTGTCATCAATTGTCATTAAAGAAAGATCACTTGCAGACCGCTAAATCATGAACCATTGCAATTGTAGGTGCATATCATCATCCCAGACATCATTCTAGAACCACAAACTGAAATACATAACTGTGGAGAAATGTGGAGCAAAATACTTTCTCTTGGACACCAGTGAATGAACAAAAAAAGTAGGTTTTATTCTGGTGAACACAACTTCCTCAATTCTTCATACCGGAGGCTCAAACTCAGAATGTAGCATCTTCAGATATGCCTCTAAATATCTTTCAATTTGCAGACCAAGATATTCAATCAACAAGAAATGCGGAGCAATATTCTGCACTGTTCTTTTATCTGCAACACATTGAATCTTCCAGAGGAGCAAATTCTCTCAATATTCTCAACATATAACACTTCTAAACAAATAACAGAACATGATACAATTGACACCAATGAAAACAAAGATATGTTGACATCAATGACAACACCGATTAGGCACATACTTGCAACAATCTCCCCCTTTGTCATTGATGGCAACATATGATGTGAAAAACTATAACAACCATCTGATGGTGATAAGTTGTCATTGATGCCAAAAGTATGTTCAGTTGCCATTGTTGTTGACAGGAGTAGGAGACATCATCTCATGTGTTCTTTCTATTGTCATATCACAGCTTGTTTAGTATGGTAAAGTGTTTGTCATTCAGATTGAGTTACATCAGGATGTCAGTGATGTGTTTCAGGATGTTGATCATATAGGAGCTCAAATGGGTTACATGCATGTTCATATTGGTGTTACAATGTATGATTGATCTTGGCTTGACAAAGTTCACTTGCTTCAGTTTTACAAGACCAGTGCAGATCAGGTTGAATATGATGTGGTGTGTTAGTTGAAGTGTTGAACAGCTTGCATTTTATATATATATCAAAAATATCAAGACAGAGCAATGAAATGATCTTTACAGATGCAGATATCAGTTGAGTTTGTGATGAGGTTCATTGTTTACAAAACTCAAGTTGATATAGATGACATGATATATAGTGGTTTACAGTTGCAAAGATAATATAGTGTTTGTAATGCTAACTTGTTAGTGTTGGAGACAGTTGTTCTTGTTTGTCATATTGGTCTTTTTAGGATGTGTTCATCTCATGACATTTGTTGCAGTAAAGTTGTTAGCATTGCTGTGATCTTATCTAATATCATAGTCTCTTGCAAGTGATATTCTTGTTTCATGTCTTAATCAATTTGTCAGTAGTCTTCATGCTTGCAGTGATCTTCATGTCATTCTCAGGATCTTTCTTGTTGAGACTACATGGATGTTGATTGTTCATGACAGTTAGTTTCATGCAGGAGACCAGGAGATGTAGATATAATTTGATGTTGGTCATTGAAAGATTCATGACAAAGTTGATAATGATGTTAGATTAGATGTTAGTCATTGACAAAATTTGGGAGTTGCTTTATGTCTATCATAAATATTTTAGATCATCTACAAATTTCTATGACCTAACACCTATTCTTTTTATTCCCTAAATAGTTCTCTTTTTAATCTTAACTCATATTTTTCTGCCCATCCTCTTGGCATACACTTTATGATATGTTTTGAAGTTGACTTGTTATATCAGGTCACTACCACTTAAACTGACCTGCTAAAGAGGCATTAATACGTCAATTGTGACCGGTCCTTTGTAAAGTCACCAACTCTTCAAGTCTTCACATGAACTCACGGGTGCCAAAGGAGTCAAAGGATAAAATTTGAAGAAGTGCGCAAGGTCAAAAATCTAAGGATAAGTCTAAATGAATGATGAGCGCCAAATGTGGAGTTTATGCCTTAAGTATTGAATTTTTAAAAGACAAAATGGGCACGGGTTTAAGGAGAGCTCGATGCAAATGTTTATTAAATTTTCATTCAAAATTTTTGGGAGAGCACAATTTTATAATAAAAGACCTTCAAAAGAAGAAATACCTCGGAGTACATTGGCCTTAAATTTTCGAAGGAAAAAGGCATTTTTTTGGAATGCTTTATTTATATAAAGCATATGTGGTGGCAAAAATTTATGCCTTGTTTTTAAAAAGTATTTTTTTTAGGAAATTTGTTTAAATTTCTATTTTTTTAAAAAAGGCTTGAATTCATTATAGAATGTATATTGAGTTTTTCAAGGAGCCTTTATAGGAGATAGTTGATTTTTAAAAAGCAATATTTTTGGGAAATTATTTCTAAAATGCCATTGAAGATTTTAGTGAAGGTGAAAGGTTTTCTGAGGAAGATTGAAGGATTGAATGATGTGAGAAAATCAAGGATTTTATTGCAAAGAGAATATGAATTATTTTTTGTTTATACACAGATGTTTGCAAATTGAAGAGTCCTGAGGAATATGAAGGTTCATACATGAAGGCAGATTTATTGAAGACATTTTTAGAAAAGAATTTGAAGAAAATATTTCCAGAAAGATTTTTTGAGAAGAAGAAGAAGTTCAACGGATTTGAATGAAAAAGATTCAATGGATTAAATGAAGGAGTTTGTCTTCTTGCACATGGAGATCAGATTTGAAAGAGATTTTATTTTTCTATTTCAAGAGCAACTTATTTTTTATTTACAGAGAAGATTAAGAGTTTGGGAATGTGTTTTTGCAGAGAAGGAGAATGATTTTTGAAGTTATATGAAAAAACTTATGCAGAGAAATATTGATTTTATTTTTTCTTGCAGGATGGAGAAGAAGAAAATGAATGGTTATGAGATTAAAGAAAAAATGATTTTATTTTTCTTTCTAGATTCTTCATAGATGAAGAAATACATGATGTTTTTATGCAGGCAATGTTGCAGAAGAGAGAATGTGAAAGGTCATTAAATTTGTATATAATGAAGTTTCAGGTATATTGGTTTGTGAGTGAGTGATATTGTGCAGATGAATGATGAATTAACAGGATCAAATACAAATACATAGATTGACAAGATTATCAAAAAGACAATATGCAATTGCAATGATAATCAGGTGTATGAATCATGAATTTGATTGAACAAAGACATTAAGACTAGTATGCAGTGTTGTTGAGTGTATCCGGATGTAGGATTGATTTTGAACAGAATGGACATTTGACAGACACATGAGAGAAGAAATGTTTTGTATTGAAATAGAGAAACCCTCTGAATTCTTGTTTTTAGTTTGTTCTGTATTAGGGGTTGGTGCTCCTTGAAGCTGGTGCTTCTAAACAGTATGCCAGTGAGGCTTACAGGTCAGTGAGACCTTAACATTTGTCAGTGAGACACGTATTGTAGCCAGTGAGGCATGTTTTATTAGTTAAGCCAGTGAGGTAGTTTTGGAGTGGGTTTTCTACCCCTGGAGGGTTTTCCACTCATGCAATTCTTGTGTCTTGATTCATATTGATCATCTCTCTATGATTGTATGTTTTACTCATGAGTTTTGTTTATGTGTTTGACAAAGTTATGTGCATATGTGTTTGACAATTCAATGATAACTTTCTCACCTTTATGCTCTGCAAGTTAAAGTTATAAAAAGATTTGAGAATTCACACAACACTGATTCACCCCCCCTCTCAGTGTTGTCCTTGACTCCTACACCATCAAGACAAGATTCTCCTCCTATCTCCTTACACATCTACATTCCTTCCTCTCTGAGTTTTTCACATAATTTCTCTCCCCCTTTTAACATCAATGGAAAAGGACACACGCTTGCAATCTACTGCTCTGAACCAAAATCTCTTCTAAACTCTCTCCATCTGACTACTCCCCCTGAGAAGTAGCCTGTACAAGCATCAATTCAGATTTGGAGGTGGAACTCTAAGCACCACCAGACTAATGCACTCTTGTGCATCTTAATTTGGAGTAGGAGGGGTGAATAACCCCCAACTTTTCTCTGAGATACTCAAAAGTATCCTTAGGCAGAGGCTTGGTGAAAATGTCTGCAATTTGATTTTGTAGATATATACTCCAACTTGACCTCATTCTCTATCACCTTTTCTCTCAGAAAGTGATATCTTATGGATATATGCTTTGTCCTTGAATGCATTATTGGATTCTTTGATATGTTTATGGCAGTTGTATTATCGCAAAAGATTGTAATTGGATCTTTATACACAACTCTGATGTCCTTAAATATCTGCTTCATCCATAACACTTGAGTGCAACTATATGCTACTGCAATGTATTTTGATTTTGTAGTAGATAGAGATATCGAGTCTTGTTTCTTGCTTAACCAGGATACTAGCCTTTTTCCCAAGAAGAATGCACCTCCACTTGTACTTTTCCTATAATCCACATCTTTGGCCCAATCTGCATCAGTGTATGCACTGAGAGGGAAATAATTGTCTTTTGGGTACCACAAACCATAATCTATTGTGCCTTTCAAATATCTCAGTATTCTCTTGATTGCCATCACATGTGACTCTTTAGATTCTGCTTGAAATCTTTCCACAAGACAAACTGCATGCATTATGTCAAGTCTAGTTTGGGTTAGATAAAGTAATCCTCCAATCATAGATCTATACCTTTTCTGATCTACCATAGGTGAGTCATCATTTTTGCTCAAATTACAACTAGTTACCATGGGAGTGCTTACCGGTTTAGAGTCTTCCATCACAAACTTCTTTAACAACTCTTTCACATACTTAGACTAAGAAATGAAGATACCTTTATCTGATTGATTAATTTGCAGACCTAGAAAGAAATTCAACTCACCAAACATGGACATTTCAAATTCATTTTGTATTTCCCCAACAAAAACCATGCACATACCTTCATTGCCTCCAAAGATAATGTCATCAACAAAGACTGCAACAATTAGGATTTGTTCATCATTGATCTTGAAATAGAGATTATTGTCAATAATACCCTTACTGAACCCTAATTGTATTAGATACTTATCCAACCTTACATACCAAGCCCTGGGAGCTTATTTCAATCCATACAATGCTTTCTTCAATCTACACACCATGTCACCTTGATCTGATGATTGAAATCCTTTCAGTTGTTCAATATAGACTTCTTCTTCCAATTCTCCATTCAAGAATGTAGACTTCACATCCATTTGATATAGCTTGAAATCTTTGTAGGCTACAAATGCTAAAAACATTCTTATTGCTTCAATCCTTGCCACAGGTGCAAATGTTTCCTCAAAATCTATTCCTTCAACTTGAGAGTATCCTTTGCATACCAACCTTGCTTTGTTTCTTACCACTTCACCATTCTCATTCATCTTATTCTTGAAGACCCATTTGGTGCCAATTACATTTTTATCTACTGGTCTGGGAACAAGATCCCAAGTTTGATTCTTCTCTATCTACATTAGTTCTTTCATAGCCTTTACCCATTTCTCATCATTACAAGCTTCATTCACAGTCTTAGGTTCAATCTTGCAAAATCAAACAAAAATTTACTTATTCTTCTGCAACTTTTCTTTTGGTTAGAATTCCTTTGCTCTTATCTCCTATGATTTGATCTTCAGAATGATTTAGTTTTACATACCTTGGTTTCTTGGTGACAATTTCTAGATCTTGTTCCTCTTCATATGAACTATCTTCATGCTGCACTAGTTCTTTGCTTGTTGAAACATCTGGTTCATTTGATTCATATCCACTTGATCTTGAACACTTTTCCTTTCTTTCATCAACTTTGACATTTGCACTCTCAATGATCTTCAACCTCTTATTATAGCACTGGTAGGCCTTGCTCTTGGTGAAGTAACCAAGTAAGATTCCTTCATCACATCTAGCATCAAACTTTCCTAGATCTTCTTCTCTTTTGATATAACATTTGCTACCAAAAACTTTGAAGTATTTTACTATAGGAACTTTTCCATACCACAACTCATAGGAGGTTTTGGTACTATTTCCTTTGACTTGAGCTTTGTTTAGAATGTAGACAGATGTGTGAATAGCCTCTCTCTAGTATACATCCGGTAGGTTAGCCTCCATCATTGTTCTAGCAGCCTCTTCAACTGTTATGTTCTTTCTTTCAACAACTCCATTTTGTTGTGGAGTCCTAGGTGCAGATAGCTATCTTTTTATCCCTTGCTCTTCACAAAAGAAGTTGAATTCATTCAATGTAAACTCTCCTCCTCTATTAGATCTCAAACATTTGATGTTCAAATTTAGCTCATTCTTAACCATTGCCTTGAATCCCTTGAACTTATCTAAGGCTTCTACTTTTTCTCTCAAAAAGGTAACCCAAGTCATTCTAGAATAATTATCAATAAGCAACATAAAGTACCTGTCTCCTTGTAGACTTCTTACTTTGGTAGGTCCACACAAATCTGTATGTACTAGCGCCAACAATCCCTCAACAAATTGATCTTTTCTCTTAAAACTTGTTCTTGTTTGTTTCCTAAATTGGCACTCCTTGCAAATAGGATTAGCAGGCTTCACAAGTTTAGGCAAATCTCTAATAGCCTGTGCAGAACTTATCTTCACAATGTTGTCAAAATTGATGTGACACAACCTTCTATGCCATAACCAACTTTCATCAGTCTGAGCCAACAAGCAATAGTTATCAGTTCCTTTCAAGTGATATATATTACCTCTAGTCTTCTTACCAGTTGCAATTACTGTTCTAGAGCTTACCATGATCTTGCATTCATTGTCCTTGAATCTCAAATCATAACCTTTGTCACACATCTAACCAACACTCAAAAGATTGTGCTTTAATCCTTTCACATATAAGACATCTTCAGTATTATGCTTGCAATCAAAAGAAATAGATCCTTTTCCACAGATCTTACCAGTTGTATCATCTCCAAACCTAACCAGTCCTCCATCATATCTTTCCAAACTTACAAACTTACTTTTGTCACTGGTCGTGTGATGAGAGAATCCACTATCAATAACCCATTCATCTTTGTCTTTCACAACCTGAGCAGCCAATGCACTTTCCTCTACTAGTTTTTCTTCCTTCACACAACTAGCAGGATTAGTAGACACAAGTTCTTCTTTAATAGCAATGAACAAGCATTCATTTTTGGAAGTACTAGCATTATCTAATTCATCATCTGTTACTACTTCATCATCAATATCTTTAACATAATAACATTTATTTGGAATCCTAGGTCTATTTGTAGATCTCTTGGGAACTCTTTTAGGACATCTGGAAGCATAGTGACCAACTTTACCACAAGTAAAACATTTGAAAGGTAGTTTGCCTTGGAACTTACCGGTACCTCTAGGCAGACTATTGACAAAATTAGCTTCAATTTCCTCAAGCTCATAATCTGGTTCAACCTTGTACTTTTCATACCTTGAAGTCTTTTATGAAGTGCTGGTCTTGAAAGTAGTCTTTATTTTTGGAAGTGAATCACCAAGTTCTCTCATTTCAAAGGTTGTTAGCTTCCCAAGCAGCTAATCTTTTGTAATCTTTATTACAATCATTACTTCTTCAATTGCAGCCACCTTATGACTATATGATTTAGGCAATGATCTCAGAATTTTGTTCACAACTTCAATATCCTCAATTTTTCCTCCCACACTTCTAATGCTACTTACAAGTTCATCAAACTTTTTCATGAAAGATGTTATGTTGTCATCTTCTCTCATCTTCAAATATTCATATTTCACCTTCAAACTTTGCAACTTGGCACTGTTCATTGATTCATCTCCTTCATACAGATTCTTTAGCTTTTCCTAGATTTCATAAGCAGTTTCCAGCTCCATGATCTTTGTTACTTCGGTGTCAGATAAGGCGCTTCACAGGGCATCTTTGGATTTTATGTTTTTGACTCAAATTGCTTGATCTCATCTTCAGTTTGCAGACCATTCTGTGGTATTTCATACTTATTTTTGGTTATTTTCCAGACACTATAACCCAAGAAGAGGAGATCAGTTTTCATACGGATCTTCTAGACAAAGTAGTTCATTCCATCGAACCATGAACTTTCCTTCTTATATGACATCTTGTATCTGCCTCAAGCGGTCAAGCTTTCTTCCGATGAACTTGGCTCTGATACCAATTGTTGAAATACACTGTACAACTGAGAGGGGGGGTGAATCAGTTGTCAAAACTTTTAACTGCTTCTGCACTTTAACACACTAATCACTTGTCCTATGTTAATGCGATTAAACCATGAAAGCATGAAATCAGAGACTTAAACACAATTGCAAAATCAAACACAAGAAACACCATATTTTTACGTGGAAAACCCTGTTAAGGGAAAAACCACGGTGGGGGTTAACCCACAATAATATAAGTTATACCAATACCAAAAATCAGAGGCTCACTGCCTTTAGGACTCATTGCCCAGAGCTCACTGCTCAAAGAGGCTCACTTCCAAGGGGTGGCTCACTACCAAGGGTTTGAACTGAGATGATAGCATCTACACCATGCCAAATTTTAGTTCCATTGAAGTACAAAACAATTCCTCTGCTCTGCTTTACCTTCTCACTTCTTCACTTATCTTCACATTTTTGCACAAGGGCATATTTCCCATGACTCAATTACAAGTATATATATCATTCATCAACCTTGGAATGTGCATCAAGGTTAGCATTACATTCATTGACCATTGGAACAATCTCCAAGGTTGGTATTATAAACATATACAAAAATAGGTCTGGACCTAATACAAATTAGCTAAGGAAAAGATGTAAAGTTGTAAGTGGATCACGCCATGCCTTAGTTGGAACTCAAACCAATCCTCCATGCCATGACACCCTTCTTCAATCTTCAATGTAGTTCCACAATTAGTGGAAACAACCGAGACAGCTAGGACTGGTGTTCACATTAGGTTAACTGGGAACAATCTTCAATTCTAATCTGAAATACTCCTCGCGGACCAATGCAAAGATAGGAACACGATTAGGAGACATCCACAAGCACATTGAAGTCACTAGGAACATCCGCACAATATTTAACCACTTGAACCATGAGATTTCTCCAACTGGAGCATAAGAACTCAACTGTCATTAAAGAAAGATCGCTTGCGGACTGCCAGATCATGAACCATTGCAATTGTAGGTACATATCATCATCCTAGACATCACTCTAGAACCACAGACTGAAATACATAACTGCAGAGAAATGTGGAGCAAAATACTTTCTCTCATACACTAGTGGATGAACAGAAAAAATAGGTTTTACTCTGGTGAACACAACTTCCTGAATTCTTCATACTGGAGGCTCAAACTCAGAATGTAGCATCTTCATATATGTCTCTAAATATCTTTCAATCTGCAGACCAAGATATTCAATCAACAAGAAATATAGAGCAATCTTCTGCACTGTTCTTTTATCTACAACAAATTGAATCTTCCGGAGGAGCAAATTTTCTGAATATCCTCAACATATAACACTTCTAAACAAATAATAGAATAGGATACAGTTGAGACCAATGACAACAAAGATATGTTGACATCAATGAAAACATCGATTAGGCACATACTTGCAACATGGAGAGGATGAAAAACATAGGGGAAAGGTGAAAACTCACCTACAATACGCATACAAGGCTTAGGAACAAGGTCGAAAGCTTAGAAAATGCAAATTGACAAGTGTCGCAAAAGTGTTGAAAAGTGTCGACGATAAAGAGAGGGAAAATGACAAAGAGGAAACAATACAAGACAAGGAAGAAGACACAACATCAAGAGGTCTGCTGCTTAGAGGACATTATTTTACACTTACATGTACATGACAAGGATTAAAATCATCATAGGTGTCCTCATGGAGGCTGTGCATGATTTTTGTGCTTACATATTTGCCCCCTCGGGGACGGTAGTCTACATGAAAGGTAGGTACCGTTCCCGAACTAGGCCTTATTTGTTGTCAATTTTTTCACAATTGTACCTATAATAACTAGTATTAGTCCAACATTTAAATATGTCAAAATGAATAATGAAAACTAAAATGACAAACTTACCATAGATCATGAGAGTTCAACAAGTTGTTTGCCTTTGTCGGTGAGACCTGTAGGAATGAATGCATGCAAAAAGATGCATAAAAGTAAAAACTAGTCTAAGAATGCATAAAAGAAACTAAGCTAAGGGCAAACAAAGCAAGCAAATTTGTGAGATCTGAACGAATTGGCAACGAAATCGATTGTGTGAGTAGTTGTTGGGAAGGTATCATTGAGGAGATCGTGAAGATGGCTGCCTCTTCTTCAGCTGTGGAGAATCAGGTATGCAAACAATGAAAACCCTGTTGATATGCCCGAACAACTGAGAGGGGGGGTGAATCAGTTGTCTCAAAAACTTAAACACTTCTGCAATTAAACATTAGTCACTTATCCACAATTATTATGATCTAACAATGAATGCATGAAATTAGAAACTTAACCACATATACAACATCAAACATAAGAGACACCAAATTTTACATGGAAAACCCCAAGGTTGGGAAAAACCATGGAGAGGATTAGCTCTCAATATATAATGCAATCTTGAAATAATGATGTTTAGGCTTGGTCACTCCATGGGCTTAAACATACTGGCTCACTGCCATGAAGAATAACTAGGACTAGCAGGCTCACTGCCTCAACCCTGAACCTAGAAAGATTACAATAAGGGCTATTAAACCCTGAGGGTTGTTAAACCCTACTGCCGGCTCACTACCATGATCAACACCTTTTTATGTTTGCGATTGAAGTACAATAATTCCTCTGCTCTGCTCTGCTTCTTCTCTACTCTGCCTCTTCTCTGCTCTACCTTTTGGACCTTTCTTATTATCTTTCCATCTTCGCTCAATGATAACTTTTTCATAGCTCAACTACAAGTATTTATATACTTCATCAACCTTGGAATGATCATCAAGGTCAGAATTACAATCATCAACCATTGGAGCAATCTCCAAGGTTAGCAATACAAGCATTTACAAAATAGGTCCTGACCTATTACAACATTATGCAAAGAAAAAGAAGTAAGGATGTATGCGGATCATGCCATGCCTTAGCTGGGACTCAAACACGATCGTCCACACTTCAACAGACTTCCATGATCTTTAAAGGATCTCCGCAATTACTGGAATTAACCAAGTCAGCTAAGACTGGTTACACATTGCCTTATCTGGGAACAATCTTCAAACACGATCTCAATTCCTTAACGTGGACCAAAGTCAAGACAGAAACATGATCAGGAGACATCCACAAGCATGTTATAATCATTAGGAGCAACCACATCAACCTTAACCACTTTAACAATAGGATCTTCACACTGGAACACATGAACTTCACTATCTTCAACTGTCATAAGAGAAGGATAGCTTGCAGACCACTAGAACATGAACCACTTCAATTGTAGGCACTTATCATCATCCCAGACTTCCCTCTAGAACCACAGAGAAAAATACTTTATTGCGGAGGAATGCAGAGCAAAACACTTTCTCCTTGTCACCAGAGAATAATCAGAAGGAGGAGGCTTTACTCTAGTGAATGTAACTTTCTCACAACTTTACATCAGAGGCTCAAACTTAGGATTTAGCATATTTAGACATCCCTTTAAATAACTTCCAATCCACAAACCAAGATCTGCATCCAGGAAGAGATGTGGAGCAGTCTACCAGACTATTTTTTAGCATGCAACTCTTTGTCTATACTGCACTTCACTGTAACTCACTTGATTCTTCTAGAGAGGCCAATTTTATCAATATCCTCAACACACAAGGCTTCTAAACAAGTAATATAATAGAACACAGTTGACACTAATGACAACAAAGATATGTTGACATCAATGACAACATCGATTAGGCACATACTTGCAACAATCTCCCCCTTTGTCATTGATGGCAACATATGATGTGAAAAACTGCAACAACCATCAAGACAAGATTCTCCCCTTTTCTCTTTACACACCTACACTCTTTCTTTCTACAAGATTCTCCCCCTTTCTCTTTGCACATCTGCATTCTTTGTCTATCTACGTTTTTCACATGACTTCTCTCCCCCTTTGACATCAATGGAAAAGGGCACATACTTGTACTATTCTGCTCTGATCCAATCTTTCTTTTGAACTCTTTGACTACTCCCCCTAAAAAGTATCCCTAAAAGGCATCAATCCAGATCTCTAAGTACCTCCGGACTGATGCACTTTTGTGCATCTTAGTTTAGAGCAGGAGGGGTGATAACCTCTAAATTTTCTCTGAGATACTCAAAGGTATCCTTAGGCAGAGGCTTGGTGAAAATGTTTGCAATATGATCTTTGGTAGAAACATACTCCAACTTGACTTCATTCTCTATCACCTTTTCTCTCAGAAAATGATACCTCATGGATATGTGCTTTGTCCTTGAATACATCACTGGATTCTTTGATATGTTTATGGCACTTGTGTTATCACAAAAGATTACGATTGGATCTTCATACACAAATCTGATGTCCTTCAAAGTCTGCTTCATCCATAACACTTGAGTGCAACTTCATGCCGCTGCAATGTATTTTGCTTCTACAGTAGACAGGGATATTGAATCCTATTTCTTGCTCAACCAAGATACTAACCTTTTTCCCAAGAAGAATACACCTTCACTTGTACTTTTTCTGTCATCCACATCTCTGGCCCAATATGCATCAGTATATGCACTGAGAGTAAAGTCACTATCCTTAGGGTACCACAAACCATAATCCATTGTACCTTTTGAATACCTCAGAATTCTCTTGACTACCATCACATGTGATTCCTTGGGTTCTTCTTGAAATCTTGCCACAAGACATACTGCATGCATTATGTCAGGTCTAGTTTGAGTCAAATAAAGTAATCCTCCAATCATAGTTCTATACCTTTTCTAGTCTGCCATGGGTGAGTTATCATCTTTGCTTAACTTACAACCAGTTATCATGGTGTGCAAACTGGTTTAGAGTCTTCCATCCTAAATTTCTTTAACAACTCTTTCACATACTTAGACTGAGAAATGAAGATACCTTTATCTGATTGACTTATTTTCAAACCTAAAAAGAAGTTCATCTCTCCAAACATGGACATTTAAAATTCACTTTGCATTTCTCCAGCAAAAACTAAGCACATACCTTCATTGCCAACAAAAATAATATCATCAACAAAGACTACAACAATTAAGATTTGTTCATTATTGATCTTGAAGTAGAGATTGCTATATGTAGTACCTTTACTGAACCCTATCTGTATCAGATACCTATCCAACCATGCATACCATGCCCTAGGGGCTTGTTTTAATCTATACAAAGCTTTCTTTAATATGCATACCATGTCACCCTAATCTGATGACTGAAACCCTTCCGGTTGTTCAATATAGACTTCTTCTTCCATCTCTCCATTTAAGAAAGCAAACTTCACATCCATTTGGCAAACCTTGAAATCTTTGTAGACTGCAAAGGCCAAAAACATCCTTATTGCTTCAATCCTTGCCACTGGAGCAAAAGTTTCTTCAAAGTCTATTCCTTCAACTTGAGCATATCCTTTGCACACCAACCTTGCTTTGTTTCTTACCACTTCACCATTCTCATTCATCTTGTTTCTGAAGGCCCACTTTGTGCCAATAACATTCTTATTTGCTAGTCTGGGAACAAGATCCCAAGTCTAATTCTTCTCTATTTGCATCAATTCCTCTTCCATAGCCTTTGCCCAATTCTCATCTTTGCAAGCCTCATCCACAGATTTAGGTTCAATCTTAGAAATCAGATAGAAATTTACTTTTTCCTCTGTAGCTTTTCTTCTGGTTAAGATCCCTTTGCTCTTATCTCCTAAGATTTGATCTTTAGAATGACTAAGTCTTACATACCTTGGAGATTTGGTAACACTTATCGGAGCTTGTTCTTCTTCATATGAGTTGTCTTCATGCTGCACCACTTCTGATTCATCCGATTCATATCCACTTGATTCTGAAGACCTTTCCTTACATTCATCAACTTTAACATTTGCACTTTCAATGATCTTATTCGGCCTCCTATTATAGCACCGGTAGGCCTTGCTCTTAGTGGAGTAACCAAGGAAGACTACTTCATTACATTTAGCATCAAACTTGCCTAAATCTTCTTCTCTTTTGATATAACATTTGCTACCAAAAACTTTGAAATATTTCACAGTAGGAACTTTACCATGCCACAATTCATAAGGAGTCTTAGAACTGTTACCTTTTACTTGGACTCTATTTAGGATATATACAGCGGTGTGAATTGCCTCTCTCCAATAGGCTTCCAGAAGATCAGCTTCCTTCATCATGGTTCTAGTAGCTTCTTGAATTGTTCTATTTTTTTCCTTTCAACAACTCCATTTTGTTGTGGAGTTCTAGGCGCATATAGCTATCTCTTTATTCCATATTCTTCACAAAAGAAATTGAATTCATTTGATGTGAACTATCCTCCTCTATCTGACCTCAGACATTTGATTTTCAAATCCATCTCATTTTCAACCATTGCCTTAAATGCCTTGAACTTATCTAGAGCTTTAGCTTTTTCTTTAAAAAAGGTGACCCAAATCATTCTAGAATAATCATCAATAAGCAACATGAAATACCCGTCTCCTTGCAAACTTCTTACTCTGGTAGGTCCACACAAATCTGTATGCACTAGCTCAAGTAGTCCTCCAACTGATTGGTCCTTGGTTTTGAAACTTGTTCTTGTTTGTTTCCCAAATTCACACTCCTTGCAAATAGTATTAGTAGGCTTCACAAGCTTATGCAGATCTCTGACAGCCTATACAGTACTTATCTACATAATGTTATCAAAATTTATGTGACACAACCTTCTATGCCATAACCAACTCTCATCAGTCTGAGCCAACAAGCAATAGTTATCAATTCCTTTCAGGTGATAGATATTACCTCTGGTCTTCTTACCAGTTGCAATGATTGTTCCAGAGCTTTCCTTGATCTTGCATCCATTGTCCTTGAAGCTTAAATCATAGTCTTTGTCACACATCTGACCCACACTCAAAAGATTGTGCTTTAATCCTTTCACATACAAGACATCTTCAGTATTATGCTTTCCATCAAAAGAGATAAATCCTTTTCCATAAATCTTACTAGTTGTATCATCTCCAAACTAGTCATGTGGTGAGAGCAGCCATTATCAATAACCCATTCATCCTTGTCCTTAATGACATGAGCAGCCAAAGCACTTTCCACTATTTTTCTTCCTTCACACAGCTAGTAGAATTAGTTGATACGGGATCTTCCTTAATAGCAATAAACAAGCATTCATTTCCAAAAGTACTAGCATTATCTTGTTCACCATTATCTGATACTCTATCATCATCAAAATCTACAACATAATAACACTTATTTTGGATCCTAGGCCTATTCTCATATCTTTTTCTATTTCTTTCAATTCTTTCAGGACATCTGGAAGCAAAATGACCTACTTTACCACAAGAAAAATATTTGAAATGTAATTTGCCTTTATACTTGCCGGATCCTCTTTGCAGTCTGTCCACAAAGTTGGCTTCAATTTCATTAAACTCATCATCAAACTCTACCTTCTACTTTTCTGATCTGGAAGTTCTTCCAGGAGTACTGGCTTTGAAGGTCATCTCAACTTTCGGCAGAGCATCACCAAACTCTCTCATTTCAAAGGTAGTAAGCTTACCAAGTAGCTGATCCCTATCAACTTCTTTTACTTGCATGAATTCTTCAATTGCAGCTACCTTGTGACAATAGGACTTGCATAGAGATCTGATAATTTTCATCATAATTTCCTTATCATCAAGAGTTCCCCCCATGGATTTTATCCTTGTGACAAGTTCATCAACTCTTTGCATAAAGGCTGATATGTTTTCATCTTCATTCATCTTCAAACTTTCATATTTCACTTTTAGACTTTGTAGCTTCGCTTCCTTCACAGAATCATCTCCTTCATACAAATTTTTCAACTTTTCCCATACCTCATTTGCAGTTTCAAGATCCACAAATTTTGTCAATTTTGAGTCGGTTAGTGAGCTTAGCAGAGCATCGTTTGCCTTGACATCCATCTCATAATCTTTGATTTCATCTTCAGTTGTCAGACCATTTGGAGGCATGGTGTATTTTGTTTCTGCAGATTTCCATACTTTGTAGCCAAGACAAAGAAGATGGCTTTTCATCCCAGCCTTCCAGAGAGCATAATTCGTTCCATCAAAATGCGGTGCTTCCTTCTTTAAGACATTTTAGACCTTCCTCAAGCTGTTAAACTTTCTTCAGAGGAACTTGGCTCTGATACTAATTGTTGATATGCCCTGGACAACTGAGAGGGGGGGTGAATCAATTGTCTCAAAAACTTAAACACTTATGTAATTAAACATTAATCACTTATCCACAATTATTATGATTTAACAATGAATGCATGAAATAAAAAACTTAACCACAGATACAACATCAAACACAAGAGACACCAAATTTTACGTGGAAAACCCCAAGGTGGGGAAAAATGACAAAGAGGATTAGCTCTCAATATATATTACAATCTTGAAATAATGATATTTAAGCTTGGTCACTCCACAGGCCTAAACATACTGGCTCACTGCCATGAAGAACAACTAGGTCTAGCAGGCTCACTACCTCAACCCTAAACCTAGCAAGATTACAATAAGGGTTGTTAAACCCTGAGGGTGTTAAACCCTACTGGCTGCTCACTACTAGGCTCACTGTCATGATCAACAACTTTTTATGTCTGTGATTGAAGTACAATAATTCCTTTGCTCTACTCTGCCTCTACTCTGTTTTGCCTCTTCTCTGCTTTGCCTCTTCTCTGCTTTGCCTTTTGGACATTTCTTATATCTTTCCATCTTCTCTCAAGGACAAATTTTTCATGGCTCAACTACAAGTATTTATATACTTCATCAACCTTGGAATGATCTTCAAGGTCAGCATTACAATCATCAACCATTGGAGCAATCTCCAAGGTCGACAATACAAGCATTTACAAAATAGGTCTTGACCTATTACAACATTATGCAAAGAAAAAGAAGTAAAGAGGTATGCGAATCATGCCACGCCTTAGCTAGGCCTCAAACATGATCTTCCATGCTTCAAAATGCTTCCATGATCTTCAAAGGATCTTGACAATTACTAGAATTAACCAAGTCGGCTAAGACTAGTTACACACTGCCTTATTTGGGAACAATCTTCAAACATGATCTCAAATCCTTAACGTGGACCAAAGTCAAGATAGGACCATGATCAGGAGACATCCACAAGAACGTTATAATCATTAGGAACAACCGCACGAACCTTAACCACTTTAACAATAGGATCTTCACACCAGAACACACGAACTTCACTGTCTTCAACTGTCATAAGAGAAGGATAGCTTGCGGACCACCAGAACATGAACCACTTCAATTGTAGGCACTTATCATCATCCCAGACTTCCCTCTAGAACCATAGAGAAAATTACTTTATTGTGGAGGAATGTGGAGCAAAACACTTTCTCCCTATCACTAGAGAATAATCAGAAGGAGCAGGCTTTACTCTGGTGAATGTAACTTTCTCACAACTTTACACTGGAGGCTCAAACTCAGGATTTAGCATCTTTAGACATCCCTTTAAATAACTTACAATCCACAAACCAAGATCTGCATCCAGTAAGAGATGAAGAGCAGTCTACCAGACTAATCTTTAGCATGCAACTCTTTGTCTATACTGCACTTCACTGTAACTCACTTGATTCTTCTGGAGAGGCCAATTTTCTCAATATCCTCAACATACAAGGCTTCTAAACAAGTAAAAGAATAGAACACAGTTGACACTAATGACAAGAAAGATATGTTGACATCAATGACAACACCGATTAGGCACATACTTGAAACAAACCCCTTTTCTAAACCCTAGGTTAAAGTTTGTGAAAAATCTCTTGAATTTGTGTATTTTTGGTGATTCTTCTTGTTGCATTGTCTTTGTTTCATTGTTTAGAGTAGAATAGGTCTTTTGTTTTTTGAAATCAGCTGAGAAATGGAGGTTTTAGGGCATTTTTAGTTTGAGGGATCTCCACTTAGGGTTGCTCCTTTTGTCAGGCAGGTCAATCAGGGGGAGATCTATCTGGCAATTAGCTCGCTTGGGGGAAGATCCTATAGACAACAGGGTTACCCGGGGGGAGATCCTACTGACATCTGGGTCGCTTGGGGGGCAACCTTGTTGGGTAGATTCTGCTTGAAATTTTATGTTTTCTATCATTCGTAACACTCTAATCTGACTTGATTTAACTACCGTATTCACCTATTTATTGCAATTTTTCATGGGTTATACATTTTTTTTGTGTGATGTTTTCTACAAGTTTTATGATTTTAAGGATTTTTGCGAGTTTACGAGATCTAATCTAAAGTTATTTTTGATTTTCAGGACATGCACATAATAAGGGTGCCACTAGCGGAGAGGTCCTAGTACATGGCAGCAGCCCACACCATGTGGTGCCTCTATGAGGGCTCGTACCCTATAGACTACACAAGTCTATGCAATACCCTACATACATATTTTTTTTAAATCTAAAAAAATAAATAAAAAATAGATTATAAATAAATTACCTCGTATATCCCTACACAAATTTTGACACCAAACAATTTTGCAAAGTATTATTCTTACATAGGGAATATTCCTTAAGATATGTATGACAGGGTAGGAGGAAATTTTTTCTCAGGCTCTAGGTCAAGTGCTCCAAATTTGATGAAATGATAGTCAATCTATAGGTTCTTAGGGCTTCTGGACATGATGGTAGGGTTAGGTTTAACCCAAAATGCTTTGAAAATGTGGCTACCTTCCAAATCTGACAACTACCTCCCAACTTCAAACCCTTGTAGATCTAGCCTTCAATGCCCAGTTTAGACAAATCCAAAGGAAAGACTGACTTTCTGGGACACCCTAAACTCAATGGTGAGATTATAATTTTCTCCAACATGAACCAAAATGAAACTACAATACAAATCTACAAAGAAGAAATCCTCCTAAATTTGGCATTTCTATCAAGTTTTTATAATTCTATAGTCCATCATTTGATGCATGAAAAGAACATACTCAAATTTTTAAGAGAAACCAAGATTTTCAACCTAGAGATATCTCAAAATAATAACATGAAACAATCCCACAAGCTCTGATACCATGTAATAATTGGTATAGAATATTCTATACCATGGAAGATTTGGCTATGGATGTAGCCACCCAAGATCTAATAGCTTTAATGAAAGCACAAGAGACCCAAAATGAAAGAATAATTCTATTCTATCAAAGGATACAATATGCATACATTATGTACATACATGATTATACACAAATATTACAATGAGAATCCCTTGGTAATATAGACCAAGGTGAAGCATAGGACAATGTAAGATTATGAAAAGTGTCATAATTGTATTTCATCAAGACACAAAAAGATAAATATCCTAGGTATGCCCTAAGTAAACTTAACTAGACAAGTGCAAATTGGACCTAATGTGGAACTGATTACCTTTAATATATCCCATTCACACCATCAATCATAAGAGCTAACATAAACAAGGAATAAATAACAATAGGAGGTGGATAATTAGAAATAAGAGATGTAACATAAAAGATGAAATGAGAATTGGAGGTGCATAATACAAAACACGTAATTAAGAAGTTAAAGTGTAAGGACACATGAGCTAAATGGGTGAATAGGCAAGGGGATCACAACATACAAGGCATAAGAAGTACATTACTAGTGTAGGTCTGACATGGTGCACATTATTATAATGTGAGCTTATTTTTTAGATAACTTCATTTAGCATCATGGATAATCTCCACAAGAACATTCTCCTAGCCTTGAATGATGCAAACAATTTGCATCTCTCACGACAATTTCTCTTACAACAATCTTGGAGATAAACTTCATTGCATTGTGACAATCAACACATAGTTGAAGGTTCTTAACAACTCTAATAGTTGTTCTAGGGGGGTCTCTAACAAACCAAAAGAAATTTCCAACTTTTCACTATGGTGGTAGAGAAGTAATTCTTTTTCCTCCTTTTCCACATCACTAAGTAAATGTATTGAATATGGAAAATACCTTGTTTCCTTCATCTCCCAAGTCAATTTCTCCAACTTTACATAGATCTCCTATGTTTGTGAATGTGATCTTTCTCCTACACAAAAAGCACATACCATTTTATGGCCAAGCGAATCCAACTACACCTAAGAATCTTTATAATTCCTTTATCTTTCATCAATCTCCTTACCATTTGAACTTCACACCACCTCCCCGCTTCTTCATGGTTGTTTGAGAGAACATTTAGGTCAGTATATTTTTAGAGTCGAAATAAAAAATTAGCGTTGATGTAAATACTTCTAAGCCTATATTTATATGTGATTTGCAACACCAAGAAAATACATCCACACAACCACCACATGTTTAACTAGCATCTTAATGATAAAGTTGAGGGTATCCTCAAGATAGCTAGCATGAGCAAGAAGGTCAACCATGCACACATAATGATCAATTGTAGGTGTATTGCAATAAGGGTTACTCATGTGATTGAAGCATGTGCAACCCTCATCCACTAAACCTACATGATTGCATGCACATAGAACACAAGCAAAGCTTATAATGTTGGGATATGTTCCAGAGTGCTTTGTTAATTCAATGATTTTGAGAACATCCTTGCAAAATCCATTTTGTGCATATCCCAAAAACATTGCATTCCATGAGACTATATTTCTTTGAGTCATTTTTTCAAATAGTTCACATTCCTTGTCTATGCTTCCACATTTTCCATACATGTCTACTAGAGCGTTTACAACTATAATATCTAACAAAATTCCCCTTCCATTATGCTTTGATGGATGTCCATATGCTGTTCCAAAGCTCCCATTTTGGCATAGGCAGGGAGGATGTTTGCTTTACAACTGCCAATTTCATTTTATTAAAAGTTTCTAAAGCCTTGCCAACAAATCCAATTTCTACATATCTTGCAATAATGGCATTCCATGAGACAACATTTCTTTGAGGCATTCTGTCAAATAATTCACATGCCTTGTCTATGCTTCCACATTTTGCACACATGTCTACTAGAGTAGTAGCAACTATAACATCTGACAAAATTCACCTATCCTTTACGCTTTGATGGATGTCCATACCCTATTCCAAAACTCCCACTTGGCATAGGCTGGGAGGATGGTGGCAAAGGTTTCTGGCTTTACACCAACCAAATGCATTTTCTTGAAAGTTTCTAAAGCATTTTCAAAAAATCCATTTTGTGAATATCCTACAATTAGGGGATTCCATGAGAACACATTTTTTTGAGGTATTATGTCAAACAGTTCATGTGACTTGTCTACACTTCCACATTTTGCGTATCCTGAAATCATGGCATTCCATGAGATTGTAACAACCAATCCATTTAGCTAGAATAAAATAATATTATTCTAATAAAATAGTGCGGAAAATAATTTTTTTGAGAAATATTACAACTTATGAAATAAACTTTTATTAATATAATAAAAAAGATTCATTACATCAGCTAATCAAATATCTTAATAAAAAGTACTAAGCCTTTACAATGTCTAGCCATATAAGCTCTTACAAAGGAGAATCGCACCATACAATTTCTTCGATACCATACCAATTCTTCGACACTGAACCTAGCAGTGAGAGAGCATTATCAAGGTGATTTACCATCCAGCCACAAGGCTCACGCCTCTCCAGTCTTACTCTTGAATGGAGAAGCTCAACCCTTCACGAGGGGTCTAGCAAATTGAAGCCGACATGCGTGAAGGAATCTGGTGCAACATGATATATTTGTCATCTCTAGCATGTGTCAAATTCATATTGATCTATTATCATGATATGACAAAGAGAGAAATAAAACATCAAATAGTAACTACTACTAATTTGACTAACAAGCTTTGAACAAAGCATCTTTTAAGCCGTTGATTGGGTAGATATGTTATGAATAGAAACC
This sequence comes from Cunninghamia lanceolata, assembly GCA_027924645.1. Taxonomy (NCBI): domain Eukaryota; kingdom Viridiplantae; phylum Streptophyta; class Pinopsida; order Cupressales; family Cupressaceae; genus Cunninghamia; species Cunninghamia lanceolata. Next base: position 2,828,073 of record BSBN01000893.1, on the reverse strand, counting down.
TACCCTTCTCTGTAGCTCCATATTTGGCACCCATCCATGTTCTTTATCTAACTCAGCATACAGAAAAATAGGAATAGAAAATACATTTTCAACACAAAAACATATAACATCCAACGATGTATGCAAGATCGCAAGATAGGTAACTTACATATGCAATAAAATTACATACATTTTCTCAAAGAAACATTCAAACAATTGAAGGGAAAACAATATCATGCAATTGAAAACATAGCCTCACAAATGGTTTGTATGAACAATCAACATTAAAAATGCATTCATGAAAGTATGATATTCTATAAGTCAAGTCATAGATTGATAAGTTTACAAAATTGTTCAAGTGGGTATGCAACCCTTTCTAGGGTCTAGTTCCCTAGATAGTTTCTCGTCGGCTGCCAGCCACTCAGGTGAAACAAGGATAAATTTCTAAAAGAGATAAAAGATTCAAACAAAAGATTAAACATATAGTTAAAAAGGAAATAATTGATTTGAAGTGTATTTAATAAGATTCACAAGATCCCATAGCTTAATCAAGAGAAGTTCTAACTCCCATAAGCCTATCAATCTGGCAGACATTTAACTTAATTCCTAAACTATGTTCTATCCGAAGATACAAGAAAAATGTCGAAGTTGTTATCATTTTATCATGGTAAAAGGAAAATTATCTCCCAATAAACAATAATTCTCTAACTCATTAATGAGTTATTAACAAAACATATAACTATCTTTGGCATTCAATGAGTGAAGGGTAGACAAAACATCCTTTATTGTTCTAATTCATATGAATAAAGTATATCCCAAATTCAAAACATATAAGGCTTCATAACCTATCTAAAGGGATGCTTCTATCCTTATCCTTGGATGCTATTTTACTTAGTACCAAAAATAAAGTATAATATGACTAATACCTTACCCATTTCGAAATCAACCCTAAATTCTCTTTCTGTGTTTAACATGCTAATCACTAAGCAAGCACTAAAATAAGCTAAGTTTCAATAATGAGATTAAGGTAAAGGCCCTAAGCACTATGTTTTACTCAATAAGGTGAGGTCTACTAGCTTACTGCTAGGTTTAAAAATTTATTGCAACACAAATAATCATGGCATACCTAGTGAAGGATGTATTTAATAGTATGATGTAAAAAAGCATTTAATATTCCTATTGCTTGTATTTGTAATAACATATACTCAATCCAAAAGCTATCATTTATTTAGCACCATAAGAAATAAGAAATCATTTTCGATTTGAAACATAAGTATAACATTTAAATCTTAATTCCTTGCCACCCCAATATGATTGATTACTCCTACGGTTCCACGGATCTTTGGACTTACTAATTGCCTAGACCGATGCGAAGTAAAAAAATAGGCTCCACTAAATGAAAGGTTCTACCAGAGGAATCATAGATAAAACACACACATTGTTTGATAGAATGTCTAAAAAAGTCATTTAACAAAAAATAATAATTACAAGATATGCACAAAATGGATTTGTTGTAGGCTTTCAAGAAAACACAAGTAGGTGTAAAGAAAATCCAAATTCTATGACCTCTGCTAGCATCCTCTCTACATGCACCAAACTGGGAGCTTTGGAATAGGATATGGACATTGATCGAGACATAATGGAAGGCAGATTTTTTTAGATATTATAGTCGAAAATACTCTCGTAGACATATATGCAAAATGTGGAAGCACAGACAAGGCACATGAACTGTTTGATTGAATTCCTCAAATAGATGTCATCTTACGAATTACAAAGATTGCAGGATATGTGCATTATGGATTTTGCAAGGATCCTCTCCAAAATATGCGATGAGAGCTGAACATACTTCAATCACATGAGTAACTTGTGTAGGGGCACCTAGTCAAATGATGTAAATATGGTATAATGTTGAGTTTTTGTGTTGTAATAAGGTCTATTTAGACCATGTCACATGTTTTAAGTCTCATGGGGTCAGTTTAGGAGAGAAAAACAAGTTGCAAAAATGACATGTTTGGTGTGCTCGAAGGAAGTTGAAGGGTCAAGTATTCCAAAAGTCTTTGGAATCAGTTTTTTTTTTGAGGGAAAGTATGTAAATATTCCAGAAAAGGTTTGAAGCCATGTTCTGAAGACATTTCGAGGAAAAACAACTGCTTTTTCTGCATTTTCTAGTGTTTTTCTGGTGTTCCTGTGAGTTGTACAACCCAGTACAGTACCGTCACGGTCCAAAATGAGTTGTATGTGGTAGGGATGTGAGTCTAGTTTCATTTGATCTTTGTTTGGTCTCTTGACATTAGATTTGGAGTGTGTTAGAGCTCATTTTGTAAAAATTGTCTGTACAACCTAGTGAGCTAGGGTTTGATAAAAAAGATGAATTTTTGACCCATTCCACTGGTGGAAAAATCTAAAAATTGGTGGAATGGAGGTATTTAGGTTATTTTTTTATGTTTTTGGTGTTTGCAGGAGCAGGGGATGGAGTTAGAGGCAAATTTGATGCAGCCCTAGCCTAATATCTCTATGTATTAGGCTTGTTTGAGTAGATAGAAGTAGGTTTTTGTAAAAGGACAATTTGGGTATTGTTCTAGTTGATAAAAATGGTAGTTTTAGACCCCATGTGACCTGAGGAAAGTCTTGGATTACAGTTTTGTTGTTTGGAGATAGTATTTCATATAGTTGCTTTGTAAAAGAGGCCTAATTTAACCTAATTGCAGAGGAATACTTAATTTTAGAGGGTGTTGTTCCAAAATAACCCTACCCCCAAACTTGATATGTTAACAAGAGGCATAAAGGGTACTTGGAATGGTGATTTGTTTATGGGTTTGAGATCTTTTTCAAAAGTTATGAGGAAATTTCTTGTTTTGGAGTACTACTAGGGGATTGTAGAGTTTTGTGAGAATCCCATCAAGTTAGGTGTCCAAAATTGGAAAATTTGTTTAGTGATGTTTGTTTTGACAATTCCACCCTGCTCTGCATCAATTGGTATTAGATCTATAGGTAAAAAAAGTTGAAGTTTACAAAAACAAAGATGCCTCCTAAAAGCAATCCAACGGCCAAAGAAGTGAGAGAGCTGAAGGAAAGCATGCCAGGGAGTTGAGACAAGTAAAGGAGTCTCAAGAAGCTGTCCTAGCTAGACTTGTAGCATTGGAATCAAACCAAAGGAGAGGTGTGGTCACTGGAGACCAAAGTGATGAAGGGGAAGAGGAAGGGGATGAGTATGAAAACCCTCAAGAAGTAGTCCAAGAGGAAGAGTTGGACCTTGATGAATTGAAGATGACCAACTTGTTGAAGGCTATGAAGGGAGATAATCCTAAGGTGAAGATACAATTGCCCATGTATGGTGGGAAGTTGGATGGTGAAGAGGTGCTAGGTTGGATGGATGCACTTGACAATTATTTTGAGTATGAGGAGGTAGCAGATGATCAAAAGGTGAAATTTGCTAAAACCAAATTGAAAGGTCCTGCCTTGACTTGGTGGAATTATCTGTAGGAAGAGAACTTGAGGAAGGGCAAGACAAAAATCCATTCATGGGACATAATGGTAGCTAAAATCAAGAGCCAATTTATATAGGGTGATTATGCAATACAAACATTTAGGAAGCTACAAAACCTCAAGCAAAAATAAATGGATGTCATGTCTTATACTGAGGAGTTTCACAAGTTAAGCATAAGAACAGGTCATGTTGAGGATGAGGTGGAAAAAGTAGCAAGGTACATAAATGGGCTGAGGTTTACTACACAAGATTAGTTAAGTCTTAATCCTCCAAGGACAGTGGAAGAATGTTTCCAAATGGCAATCAGGGTAGAAGAAAGATTGAATAGAAGGCAACAAAAACAAAGTAGAGGCAGAGGAAAGAACTTCAGGGGTAGAGGAACATTTGGAGGAAGAGGACGGTCTCAAAATCCACAAGGAGAGACAAGTGGTCAGCAAGAATAGAGATTAGATTTTAGAGGTAGATTCAGAGGTAGGAGATCAAATAGTAGAGGCAGATTTGGTGGTCAAGGTAGAGGCTCCAATACATTCTCAGGAAGATGCTATTAATGTAATTAGTTTGGCCATCAAGCTTGGAAATGTCCAGATAAGCAGCCTTCTACCTCACATGGTGGAGAAAGGAGAACTCAATTGGTGCAAGAGGAAGTTAGTGAGAGTATCAACTCTCCATCTCAACCTGTTGTTCTAGAAATTGGAGACTCTAATGATCGGGAGAACATTGCTCAAGGTTGCTGTGGTGAAAGAGCCTCCACAAAGAAAATCTATGTTTAGAACCACCTACAAATCTCAAGGTAAGGTGTGTAAAGTTGTTATTGATTCCAGTTCCATAGATAATCTAGTTTCTTTAGAGATGGTTGAAAAGTTGAAAATGAAAAGAATCCCACACGCCACTCCTTATAAGGTATCCTAGTTGAACAAGGGTGAACAAGTCCTAGTTAATGAGCAAACATGGGTAGAATTCAACATAGGAGGGTATAAAGACAAAATATTGTGTGACATCATCCCAATGGATGTTTGTCATTTACTTTTAGGGAGAATACGATAGAAAAGTTAAATATGATGGACAGAAAAATACTTATGTGATTGACAAGGATGTGGTATCATTCACTCTTATTCCACCGAAAGATGAAGGTGTAGATACACAAGTTGGATCTAGTGTAATGCTAGTTGGGGAAAATGAGTTTTTGAAAACCATGAAAGAAGAAGGAGGTGAAGGATATGCAATTGTAATAAGACCAAAGTCTGTCATGACAGCAGTAACCAAGGTTGATGAGATACCTAGTAAGGTCCAAGCCTTGTTGAACAAATATAGACATAGTGGTAGATGAGCTCCCTAGTTCTTTTCCACCAATAAGGGATGTGAGCCACCATGTAGACTTTATTCTAGGAGCAAACCTACCCAATAAAGCTGCATACAAAATGACTCCCTAACAGAATGAAGAGATAAAGAAACAAATACAAGAATTGCTTGACAATGGTCTCATAAGGGAAAGTTTAAATCCATGTGTTGTCCCCATAGTTTTGGCACCTAAAAAAGGTGGAGATTGGAGAATGTGCACCAATTTAAGGGCAATTAATAAGATAACCATAAGGTATAGGTTTTCCATACCAAGAATGGAGGATTTGATGGATTATTTAGGAGGGGCTCGTTACTTTTCTAAGATTGACCTCAAAAGTAGCTATCATCAAATCAAAATTAGAGAGGGGGATGAGTGGAAAACTGCTTTCAAAACCAATGAGGGGCTATATGAATGGATGGTAATGTCATTTGGGCTTTCAAATGCACCAAGCACTTTTATGAGACTAATGAATGGAGTTTTGAAGCCTTTCATAGGTAAGTTTGTAGTTGTGTACTTGGATGATATTCTTGTGTTTAGTAAGACTAAAGAGGAACATTTGCAACATTTGGACATGGTGTTGAAAAGGCTGAATGAAGAAAAGTTGATGATCAATTTGAAAAAGTGTGAATTCATGAAGGAGGAGTTGGTCTACCTTGGTTTTGTGATTTCAAAAGGCACTTTGAAGATGGATCCTAACAATGTGGAAGCAATTCTCAGTTGGCCTACTCCTACATCAGTCAATGAGGTAAGAAGTTTCCATGGCTTAGCTACTTTTTATAGAAAATTTGTGAAGAATTTTAGTCATATGGTCCCCAATCATTGACACAATCAAAGGAGATAAAAGGAAAAAAGTTTATATGGACTAAGGAGGCAGAAAAAAGTTTCCAATATTTGAAAACAGAGTAGCACAACAACCTATCTTAGCATTTCTTGATTTTAACAAAGTTTTCACAATATAATATGATGCAAGTGGGTATGTAATTGGGGCAGTTTTAAGCCAAGAGGGCAGGCCTATTGCATTTTTTAGTGAGAAGCTCAATGAGGCAAAGAAGAAGTATTCCTCTTATGACTTGGAATTGTATGCCATGGTCCAAGTATTGAAAAAGTGGAGACACTATCTCCTTCCAAAGGAATTTATTGTTTTTACTGACAATCATGCTTTGAGTTTCTTGAACAACCAAGACAAGCTCAACCATAGACATGTGAAGTGGGTGGAGTACCTACAAATCTACACTTTCACCATAAAGCACAAAAAAGGGTAGTCAAACAAGGTGGCAGATGCTATGAGCAGAAGACAAATGTTGGTGCAAGAAATTCAACTCCAAAGTGTGGGAATAGATGCCTTGAAAGGTATGTATGAAGGAGATGATGATTTCAAAGAGGTATATGTTGTTTGCGATCAGTTTAAAGGTGTTTTTCATGAAGAATACTCTAATTTTCTGTTACAAGATGGATTGTTGTTTAAAGGTGCTTAGTTGTTTATTCCAAAGTGCTCTATGAGAACTAACTTGATAAAAGAGAAGCATTGTGGCAGCTTAGGAGGACATTTTGGGGTGGATAAAACCTTGGAATAGGTAAGGAGATATTACTTTTGGCCAAAGATGCAAGTGGATGTTAGAAAATTTGTGGAAAATTGTGTAATTTGCCAAAGAGCCAAGGGTTCTAGTTCAAATGTAGGTCTTTACCAACCCTTGCTAATACCTAGCAGACCATGGGAGTCCATCAGTATGGATTTTGTGTTAGGTTTTCCAAAAACTCAGAGGGGGTATGACAGTGTATTTGTTGTGGTGGATTGGTTTAGTAAAATGACAAATTTCATAGCATGCAGAAGCACCAATGATGCCTCACACATTGCAGGCTTATTTTTCAAAGAGGTGGTCAGGATTCATGGGCTACCATTGACTATTGTATTAGATAAGGACTCAAAGTTTGTAGGTCACTTTTGGAGGACCCTTTGGAGAAATTTGGGTACAAACTTAACCTTTTGTACTGCCTATCATCCACAAACAAATGGGTAGACTGAAGTGGTTAATAGATCACTTGGAAACCTTCTGAGATGCCTCATAAAGGAGCATGGACAACAATGGGATTTGATCCTTCCACAGGCTGAATATGCCTATAATGACTCTATCAATAGAAGCATTGGGAAAAGCCCATTTGAAGTGGTCTATGGACTAAAACCTAGAGGTGTGTTTGAGCTCAGGGATCTGAGTGGAATGGAGAAAAGGAGTGCTGAGGGAGAAGAGTTTGAGGTGGCTATGAGGAAAGTGCATCAACAAGTTAGAGAAATTTTTTTAAAAAGTGTTGAAAAATATAAACACCATGTAGATTTGAAGAGAAGAGATGTTCAATTCAAGGTGGGAGACTTAGTACTAGCATACCTTAGAAAGGAAAGGTTGCCAAAAGGAAAGTACACAAAGTTGCAAATGAAGAAAATTGGGCCATGTAGGGTGGTCCAAAAATTTGGAGCTAATGCCTATGAGATAGAACTCCCTCTTGGAGTGGCTATCTCCCTAATTTTTAATGTTTTTGATCTATATCCTTTCAAGGGATCTGTGATTGTAGGTATAGGGGCTGATACAGATGTTGCTGATGAAGATTGGGTCAAGGATTTACCACCTACTGAGCCATTGAAGCTTGAATGCATTGTGGACACAAGGGAAGCCAAAAGAACAAGACACAAGGTCTACCATGAGTACCTAGTGAAGTGGCAAGGTCTACCAATGGAGGATGCCACCTAGATGACAGAAGATGATATCAAGAAGCATGGCACAACAGTTCAAGACCTGATCTCAAGTGGGGCTTGAGAATTTGTTCTCCCCGAGTGTATGGTGTAGGGGCACCTGGTCAAATGATGTAAATATGGTATAATGTTGAGTTTTTGTGTTGTTGAGTCCAATTTTGTTGTAATAAGGTCTATGTAGACCATGTCACATGTTTTTAGTCTCATGGGGTCAGTTTAGGAAAGAAAAACAAGTTGCAAAAGTGACATTTTTGGTGTGCTCCAAGGAAGTTGAAGGGTCAAGTATTCTAAAAGTGTTTAGAATCAATTGTTTTCTAAGGGAAAGTATGTAAATATGCCAGAAAAGGTTCGAAGCCATGTTCTGAAGACATTTTGGAGGAAAAACAATAAACTTACTCTACTTTTTTCTACATTTTCTAGTGTTTTTCTGGTGTTCCTGTGAGTTGTACGGCCAGTACAGTACGGTAACAGTCCAAAATGAGTTGCATGTGGTAGGGATGTGAGTCTAGTTGCATTTGATCTTTGTTTGGTCTCTTGACACTAGATTTGGAGTGTGTTAGAGCTCATTTTGTAAAAATTGTCTGTACAACCTAGTGAGCTAGGGTTTGATAGAAAAGATGAATTTTTGACCCATTCCACAGGTGGAAAAATCTAAAAATCAGTGGAATGGAGGTATTTAGGTTACTTTTTATGTTTTTGGTGTTTGCAGGAGAAGGGGATGGAGTTAGGGGCGAATTTGATGCAGCCCTAGCCTAATATCTCTATGTATTAGGCTTGTTTGAGTAGATAGAAGTAGGGTTTTATAAAAGGACAATGTGGGTATTGTTCCAGTTGATAAAAAAGGTAGTTTTAGACCCCATGTGACCTGAGGAAATTCCTGGATTGTAGTTTTGTTGTTTGGAGATAGTATTTCATATAGTTTCTTTGTAAAAGAGGCCTAATTTAACCTAATTGTAGAGGAACAATTAATTTTAGAGGGTGTTGTTCCAAAATAACCCTACCCCCAAACTTGATATGTTAACAAGAGGCATAAAGGGTACTTCAAATGGTGATTTGTTTTTAGGTTTGAGATCTTTTTCAAAATTTATGAGGAAATTCCTTGTTTTGGAGTACTATTAGGGGATTGTAGAGTTTTGTGAGAAACCCATCAAGTGAGGATTCCAAAATTAGAAAATTTGTTTAGTGGTGTTTGTTTTGACAATTCCACCCTTCTTTGCATCAGTAACTCTTATTGCATTATGACTATAGTTGATTGTTATGAGTGCATGGTTAACCATCTTGACAATTCTGTCTATCTTGAGGACACCCTAAACTTTATCATTAAAACCTGTGTCGGATGCATGAATGTGTTTTCTTGGTGCCTGTAGAACACACATGAATTAAAGATTCAAGGGAGTATACATTTAAAAAATCTTATTATACTAGAAGGATTTGATGGAATGACACAATGAAGGTCATACCAAACTCACAAGTTGAGTGCTAAAATGGATTTATTAAAGACTCAACAATTATGGTTAGCATGTGTTAAGCCCAATTCCATGACCTTTGCTAGTGTATAGTCGAAGCAATCTTAAAGAACAATAGGAATTATATTGAGGTGCAATCTATAGGAAATAAATCCAAATGTGGTAGCACAGACAAGACACGTGAATTGTAATCAAAATCCAACGAATCAAAAAATTCAGGATATGGACAAAATGAATTTGTTGATGAGGCTTAGAAATTCTAAGCAAATGAAAAGGTAGGTAAAACTAGTTGCCACAACTATAGTGTGATGCTTAGTCAAAACATAGAGATTGCATGATGAATTCCTCAAAGATGTTGCCTCATGAAAATAACATGCAGATTCTCATAGGAGTTCAGATCCAAAAATTGACTCAGCATTTAAGGAAATCGAGAAAGAATATAGTAGGTGAATAAGCATAATAGATTGGAGAAATGTAAGTTGAGGTCTATATTGAGTGCATAAAATAAAATGAATCCCTTACCAAGACCTAAAGGATATCCCAACAATGGCTGAAAACATAAATAAAATAATTTAATTTTAATTTCTTTTCACAAAAGAAGAAATCATAAGCATTTTGAAATAATGTATACCTAGGTTTATCTCTAAGTCTCTTCCAAAATCTAAATTTCTCAAAATCTATCTTTTCTCCACACTTTGGTTTTCTAGACAAATCTACTTTTCTTCTTTTTCGACCCCCCTTGCTTTTTCGACATTTTCTTTTTGGAAGAAAGAATGACCTTTTATTTTCTCTCAAACTCCCTTATATAAGATATGCATTCGAAAAAATAATAGAAACGACAATTAATGCCAACTATCTTTTCCTCCCACTCACTTTCCAATTTTCTAATTTTAGTTTCACATAAAGCATTGAATCCCAAGATTCCCTCTAAAATTTAAATTCCTTTATGACAAGAAACTGCCATTTCACCTTATGATAAAAAATAGATAAAATCAAATTAAGAGAATGCATAGGAATATTTCCTGAATATAAATTAAAAAATGCATTTATTTCTAATTTTCAATTTGCACTAATTAATCTATTTATGACTTAATAATAGAATAATTACTCTAAATGCAAGTATTTTTCATACACATATATATTAATGCAAATACAATGAATCCAATGCTATTTGACTAAGTGTTGTGTGCACATGTCCCTTCAACACAAGTTGTCGTCAGTCAACTAAACCCTCTTTTCCTCGATGATACTCTCTCTGTTGAGAGAGAGGGAGAGATTGTTCCTATCACACACACGAGTTGAAATTAGTTGACAGTGGTTTAAATAATATTTAAATTCATAATTAATTATTGAAAATAAGGGTTGTGACAGATATGACATCTCTTTGAGGTATTATGTCAAATAGTTCATGTTCTTGCTGCACTCACATGCCTCAATTCATACTATGAAAGGCAAGCAAGAACAAGCCATCACATAAGTTGTCTTCTCACACCTTTTCAATGGACCACACAGAAGAAGATACCTACTCTGCACTAGCGAAGGATTTGAAAATAATTCTCAACAAATGAGTACTTAAAACCTCATATTACGTGTTATTATAAATTCCTGCAATAGCCTTAGTGAGTACTTTTCCTTTTTGATGGCTTGTACTACTATGAAACATCATTGCCAACAGTAGATCATACAAATAGATACCTTTCCTTGAAAAAGAATGAAAATCTTAGAGAAATTAGAGAAAACTACTTATGGTAATTTTCATTTTCTTAAGATTATAAGGAGGAGGTTGTTTGATAGAATTTTCTTCAACTTTCCCCATGTAGGTTTCTCTAGAAGTGAATGGGATGCAAAATTTATCAAGATTCTTAAATTTTATTATCTTTTACTATCACAATGGCAACTATCTCGTACAAAATAAGATTTTTTAGGATCAGAGGAAATTTCTTTAGCAACGTGGAATAAAATATGTAGATATTTCTAATTAGAATATAAGGTTTTCACAATCCATGATACAATCCATATTGGTAATGTAAAATTGTTTATAAACAAAATTGTGTAATAATTTTTACCATTTAGGTTCAGCGATCCATCATCAAAATAATAAACACAATTTTAAATTTCTCCTCCAATTCCTTACATAATCCAACTTTCTTCACATTTTAAACTTTTATATATGTTTTAGCTTCTACAATCTTACAATAAATCGTATAACCTTAAAAATTAATGTCAAATATTACTACACAAATTTCTCCAAAAGAGTTTTACATCAACTTTTTTTAATGTTTAAGTTTTATGAATGATAAAATCTGATTGTTAGGTAGAAAGCACACTAATTTGGTGGATATATGGAGATGTTATTCAAGAATGCAAGGATAATTTATCCTGGGTACGTTAACAAAAGAGGAGCTAAACTAAAAATTCTTGAACTACTGCTCATATGGACCAGCTAGGTCTTGAACCTAGGACCTTTCATTTGTTGCTAGAGTCCTCTACCAACTGAGCTATTGGCTCCTTGTGGCCAGTTCATTGTCAATCTGGGTGTGGCTTACTTCCAACACCCCCTTAAGCCATACTATAGGTGCTTGGGGCTCCTAGTCTGGCTCTGATACCAATTGTTGAGTTGTTGTTCATATGGATCAACTAGGACTCAAACTTAGGACTTTTCATTTGTTCCTGGAGTTCTCTAGAAACTGAGCTATTGGCCTCTTATGACCAATTCACTGTCAGTCTGGGTGTGGAGCTTACTTCCAACAAAAGTCAACGGGACTTTCATTCTAGGAGAGTGTTGTACTTATATGTCCATCCTAGGGTAAAATTATCACTACAACTAGCTCTCCTCTTTTATCCTTTGGTTTGTAGGTTTCAATATTGCATGTGTAGTGGGTCAATGCACAAAGATGGGGGACCAAAAAGTGGCCACAACCACTTGTTGGTCCCATATGAGCTATAACACGAGCATGTTATAACGCACTCACATTATGGCTTAGTATTACCGAGCCTAAAACGTGAGCACATTGTAACGTGCTCATGTTTTAGGTTAGTAAGAAATCAAAATAAAAGAAGAAAAAGTGAAACCCACGGCTCATTTGAAAAAAATAGCAGCAGGTTTCACTTCAGCTACCGCGAGTGCATTATAAGAAAGATTGAATCAACAATTTCACCATGCCACCTTGCCAATCCCGCTCTCAAGGATGTCATGCACGAGGTGTAGAGGGTGTAGTAGTTGAACAAGGTAGGGTTTGATTGTTTTTTTTGTGAATTTAAAAAGAAATTTTTAATTTTGCAATGTTTTGACTAGATTTTTATCTTAAATTTTCAGCCAATGAGCCACCACAAAACCCTAATCCAGTAGAGGAGGCTCAAAACAACTCCCCTCAAACTGAGGAGAACCCTCAAAATCCCCCACCTTCACATCCTCACCATTAAAGAGACACACAATAAAACTATTTAGGGTGAATTGAAGAAAACAAAAAACAACTTGAAACCCTAATTAAAACATTAAATACTCCAAATGCAAGCACTGATCACAAGAGAGCCCTACCAAAGCCATCAGAGGTCATTGTTTCTCATATTGAATTAGTGATAAACCAAATCACCAAATGGAATGACTATAGGGAGAGGAGTCGACAATACTATGCTGAAAAATTGTCTTACAAACAAGTTAAGGATAAAAAACTTACAAAATCTCAATTATGTTCAAATTTTATAAATCCTAAAACTACCCAAACACTAGAAGAGAGTTGCAAACAGTTCTTAATTCATTGGTGTGTGCATGATGGTATATCTCAAAACTTTTGGGATAGATGGTACATGGTCTTTGATGAGCATCCTTGTAATAACAATGAGGTGCCATAATATTTAATGAGGAAACTCTATTGTGAGTTTGTCCTCAACCAAATTCCTAATTACTTTAACATTCAAGAGTTCCAGGGTAGAGGTGGTGGCTCTTTCCAAGATAGATAGGGGCACATTGAGACCGAAAACACATACCTATACACCTCATGGGGCTAGCACATATCTCACTCCCTTGGACTTTGAAGGAGAGTGTTGAGATGGAGACATTGCATTCATTAAGTTCTCTCACCTAGTCTCTAGCACAACATGGCAATGATCTTACCCAAGCTGATGTGGGTGAGAGTAGTAGGTGTCGTTGGTCCCCACATCATTGCAGTTCATGTGGGAACTTGTGTGATTATGGGCCCCAGGACTCTCACCATTTGGGAAATCTAGATGATGTTATAGAGTGTCAGGATGCTGTAACGTAGGGGCAACAATTAGTGATGGACACATCCATATTGGATGATATTGCCCTCACATATGTCGTCTTGCAGGAAACATTTGGTATTGGCTTCCAAGTTATTTTTTACAAGGTTCAACTTGATTTAATATATTTGTATTTGAAATTTCTAATTAATTATATGAGTATCTATATTATAAGTCAAAATTAATGTATGTAATTGTCTGCACTATGAAATTCCAGGGTCAAAGTATTCATCATGCATCTGTTAGCCATCTAGTGCAGGGTTATGAGAGGAGGTCGAGTCAATAGGTATGTAATTTATCACAAGATCATAAATATAATACATATATCATTAGTAATATTATTTAGTGACAATTTGATGATGAACAAGGAGCTTCACCACCACCACCATCACAATTTCCTTGCTCCCCTACATGCAGGAACACTTTCACTGAGGTAAATTTTACCATTTGTAATCATTATGAATTTAAATAATGTTATGTATCTATTTTAGTCAAATAACCTTGAACTCTATTTTTAGATGTTGAATATGGAGACTCCTCCTCATCTTCGTCAGTTAGCGGAGGTGGCCATTGCTGTAGCTATTTTGTCTACAAGTCCTTTGACCAAGGTATGAGCCAGTAACATGTAAATGTCATTTTGCATTTCTTGTTTTTATCTCATGTCATTTAATGTACATAAATGATATTCATGTTTACTCAATTTTCCTTCTTCATGATTCTCATAGGAGATCACAACTCCAACCCATCTAGCTAAGGATGAAGAGAGACAAAAAATGATTGAGAGGGATCACCAACTAGTAGTAAGTGATTGATTACATGTGCCATGTTATATATTTCATGTTTTCTATATTAATGTGGACATTGTTTTATTGTATTAACAGGTGGAGCTTCAAAAATCTCTATCGAGGAGGTCTAGTCAATGGGAGAGAGAGGATGATTCATTGATTGACTCTCCATCTTCATGGACAAGAAAGGACCATCGATTATTTGATAGAAATTCATAGGAAATTTTATTTTGGGATATTTTTTGTATGCCGAGATGGCTTTGTATACATACTTTTGTATTTTACCGATGTATATCTTTGTATATGCTTGTATGGTTTTGTTTGTACATGCCTATAATATGGCTTTATATATACATTATATGTTGTTTTCATGACATTATGTATATGACATTTTACATTAAATATAATATGATGACCAATTATGGTTACATGATAGATATTGTATCATGCTTAAAAGTTTTGATATTGCGTACATGTTCTTCAATGTTTCCATGAAATGATATTATGTTCAATTTTAGTTCAATATATGTGTCAAGTATGGTTTGATTAATTCAAATATTTTGATAGCATCCTTGTAAAATACATTTTGTGCATATCTTGCAATCATTACATTCCATGAGACTGCATTTCTTTTAGGCACCATGTCAAATAGTTCACGTGCCTTGTCTATGCTTCCACACTTTACATACATGTCTACAAGGGCAGCTACAATTACAACATGTGATAAAATTCCTATATCCTTTATGCTTTGATGGTTGTCCACACCCTGTTTCAAAGATTCCATTTCACAATAGGTAAGGAGGATGTTGGATAAAGTTGTGGATTTTGACTTGACACCCACCAATTGCATTTTCTTGAAAGTTTCTTTAATACCTTATCAAAAAATCTATTTTGTACATATCTTGCAATCATTGCATTCTATGAGGCAACATTTCTTTGAAGCATCATGTCAATAGTTCACATGCCTTGTCTATTCATCCACACTTTGCATACATTTCTACAAGGGCAGCTGCAAATACAACATCTCACAAAATGCCTATATCCTTTATCCTTTGATGGCTATCCATACCTTGTTCCAATGATCCTAATTTGGCACAGGCAGGAAGGATGCTTGCTATAGAATTTGGTTTTACATGTGCCAATTGCATTTTCTTGAAAGTTTATAAATCCTTTCCAAAAAATCCATTTTGTGCATATCTTGCAATCATTGGATTCCATGAGACTGTACATTTCTTTGAGGCATCATGTCAAACAATTCGCATGCCTTATCTATGCTTCCACACTTTGCATACATGTCTACAAGGACAGCTGCAAATACACCATGTGATAAAATTTCTATATCCTTTATGGTTTAATGGCTCTCCACACCCTGTTTTCAAGATCCCATTTTGACATAGGCAAGGAGGATGTTGGATAAGGTTGTGGAATTTGGTTTTACACGTGCCAATTGCATTTACTTAAAATTTTCTAAAGACTTTTTGAAAAAATCCATTTTGTGCATATCTTACAATCATTGCATTCCATGAGACATTTCTTTGAGGCATCATTTTAAATAGTTCATGTGCCTTGTCTATGCTTCCACACTTTGCATACATGTATCCTAGGGCAGTTGCAACTACAACATCGATCAAAATTCCCATATCCTTTATGCTTTGATGGATGTCCATACCCTGTTTCAAAGATCCCATTTGGGCATAGACAAGGAGGATGCTAGCTAAGGTTGTGGAATTTGGCTTTACACCAGCCAATTCAATTTGCTTGAAAGTTTCTAAAGCCTTATCAAAAAATCATTTTGGGCATATCTTGCAATCATTGCATTCCATGAGACAACATTTCTTTGAGGCATCATGTCAAATAGTTCACGTTCCTTGTCTATGCTTCTACACTTTGCATACATGTCTCATAGGGCAGTTGCAACTACAACATCTAACAAAATTCACATATCCTTTATGCTTTGATGGATGTCCATACCCTATTTTGAAGATCCCATTTGGGCATAAACAAGGAGGATGTTGGCTGAGGTTGTGAAATTTGGCTTTACACCCACCAATTGCATTTTCTTGAAAGTTTCTAAAGCCTCGTCAAAAAAACATTTTGTGCATATCTTGCAACCATTACATTCCATGAGACAACATTTCTTTGAGGCATCATGTCAAATAGTTCACATGCCTTGTCTATGCTTCCTCAATTTGCATACATGTCCCATAGGGTAGTTGCAACTACAACATCTTACAAAATTCCCATATCCTTTATGCTTTGATGGATGTCCATACCCTGTTCTGAAGATCCCATTTGGGCATAGACAAGGAGGATGCTGGCTAAGGTTGTGGAATCTGCCTTTACACTCGCCAATTGCATTTGCTTGAAAGTTTCTAAAGCCTTATCAAAAAACCATTTTGTGCATATCTTGCAATCATTGCATTCCATGAGACAACATTTCTTTGAGCCATCATGTCAAGCAGTTCATGTGCCTTGTCTATGCTTCCACACTTTACATACATGTCTCATCCGGGCAATTGCAACTACAACATGTAACAAAATTCCTGTATCTTGTATGCTTTGATGGATGACCATACCCTATTCCGATGATTAGATTTGGGCATAAACAAGGAGGATGTTGGCTAGGGCTATGGAATTTGGCTTTACACTTGCCAATTGCATTTGCTTGAAAGTTTCTAAATCCTTATAAACAAACATTTTGTGCATATCTTGCAATCATTGTATTCCATAATACAAAATTTCTTTGAGGCATTGTGTCAAATAGTTCAAATGCCTTGTCTATGCTTCCTCACTTTATATACATGTCTCATAAGGTAGTTGTAACTACAACATCTTACGAAATTCCCATATCCTTTATGCTTTGATAGATGTCCATACCCTATTCCAAAGATCCCATTTGGGCATGACAAGGAGGATGTTGGCTAAGGTTGTGGAATTTAACTTTACACCTACCAATTACATTTGCTTGAAAGTTTCTAAAGCCTTATAAAAAACATTTTGTACATATCTTGCAATGATTGCTTTCCATGAGACAACATTTCTTTGAGGCATCATGTCAAACAGTTCACATGCCTTGTCTATGATTCCTCACTTTGCATACATGTATCATAGGGTAGTTGCAACTACAACATCTAATGAAATTCCCATATCCTTTATGCTTTGATGGATGTCCATACCTTGTTCCAAAGATCCCATTTGGGCATAGACAAGGAGGATGTTGGCTAAGCTGTGGAATTTTGCTTTACACCTGCCAATTTCTAGAAAGCCTTATCAGAAAAACTATTTTGTGCATATCTTACTATCATTGCATTCCATGAGACAAAATTTCTTTGATCCATCATGTCAAATAGTCCACGTGCCTTGTCTATGCTTACACACTTTGCATACCTGTCTCATAGGGTAGTTGCAACTACAACATCTCACAGAATTCCCATATCCTTTATGCTTTGATGGATGTCCATACACTATTTTGAAGATCCCATTTGGGCATAGACAGGGAGGATGTTGGCTAATGTTGTGGAATTTGGGTTTACACCTGCCAATTGCATTTGCTTGAAAGTTTCTAAAACCTTATAAAAAAAACCATTTTGTGCATATCTTGCGATCATTACATTCCATGAGACATCATTTATTTGAGCCATCATGTCAAATAGTTCACGTGCTTTGTCTATGCTTCCACACTTTACATACATGTCTCATAGGGCAATTGCAATTACAACATCTGACAAAATTCCCACATCCTTTATGCTTCGATGGATGTCTATACCCTATTCTGAAGATCCATTTGGGCATAGATAAGGAGGATGCTGTCTAAGGTTGTGGAATTTGGCTTTACACCTACCAATTGCATTTGCTTGAAATTTTCTAAAGCCTTATCAATAAACATTTTGTGCATATCTTGCAATAATTGCATTCCATGAGACAACATTTCTTTGAGGAATCATGTCAAACAATTCACATGCCTTGTCTATGCTTCCTCACTTTGCATGCATGTCTCATAGGGTAGTTGTAACTACAACATCTGACGAAATTCCCATATCCTCTATGCTTTGATGGATGTCTATACCCTATTCTAAAGATCCCATTTGGGCATTGACAAGGAGGATGCTAGCTAAGGTTGTGGAATTTGGATTTACACCCCCCAATTACATTTGCTTGAAAGTTTCTAAAGCCTTATAAAAAAATCATTTTGTGCATATCTTGCAATCATTGATTCCATGAGACAATATTTCTTTGAGCCATCATGTCAAATAGTTCATGTGCCTTGTCTATGCTTCTAAACTTTGCATACATGTCTCATAGGACAGGTGCAACTACAACATCTGACAAAATTCTCATATCCTTTATGCTTTGATGAATGTCCATACCCTGTTCGAAAGATCCCATTTGGACATAGACAAGGAGGATGCTAGCTAAGGTTGTGGAATTTGGATTTACACCTGCCAATTGCATTTTCTTGAAAGTTTCTAAAGCCTTATTAAAAAAACCATATTTTGCATATCTTGCAATCATTGCATTCCATGAGACAACATTTCTTTGAGACATCATGTCAAACAGTTCACGTGCCTTGTCTATGCTTCCACATTTTGCATACATGTCTCATAAGACAGTTGCAACTACAACATCTAATGAAATTACCATATCCTTTATGCTTTGATGGTTGTCCATACCTTGTTTAGATGATCTCATTTGGGCACGGACAAGGAGGATGTTGGCTAAGGTTGTGGAATTTGGATTTACACCTACCAATTGCATTTTCTTGAAAGTTTCTAAAGCCTTATCAAAAAATCCATTTTGTGCATATCTTGCACAATCATTGCATTCTATGAGACAACATTTCTTTGAGCCATCATGTGAAATAGTTCACGTGCCTTGTTTATGCTTCCACACTTTGCATACATGTCTCATAGGGCAGTTGTAACTACAACATCTGATGAAATTCCCATATCCTTTATGCTTTGATGGATGTCCATACCCTGTTCCAAAGATCCCATTTTGGCACAAGCAAGGAGAATGTTAGCTAAGGTTGTGGAATTTGGCAAGAAAACTTGATATGCATCCTTGAATTCACTCATAATTCATAAATTTATCATACAATTACCTATGTGGGCCCCATTAGTGATCTCATAACATTAGTGAAAGGTAATGGCCAAGTAGGTAATGACCTCTAGTAGCATCGACCCACCCATTCGATGTGTTAGTGTAGTCGATTCGACCCCACAAGGTGGGAAGAAGAAAATATGCCTATTGGAACCTTTTTACTGCTCTCAAATGACACATTTTGCAAGAATGCATACGTTGTTTGCATGATCAAATGGTCTGGATTTGACCAAAACAAAGACAGGGTACTATAGAGGGACCCAATGTCCACCTGTAGGCCCAGACAGAACATTCGTAGGTGCCATAGATTGAGAGAAAAGGCAGGTGAAAGTTTTTCAACTTTTTTCTCTTTAGGCTCTTTAGAGACTCCTGGTGCAATGTAGCCTGGAATGATTGGGAGACCTAGGAAATGAACCAACGCCTTCAGTAGCATCGACCCACCCACCACGACGTGTTCGTGCAGTTGGTTCGGCCCCACGAGGTGGGAAGAAGAAAATATGCCTATTGGCACCTTTTCACTACTCTCAAATGACACATTTTGCAAGAATGCATACGTTGTTGGCATGGTCAAATGGTATAGAGTTGACCAAAACTGAGATAAGGAATTGTAGAGGGACCCGACATCCACCTATAGGCCTAGACAAAACATTCATAGGTGCCATAGATCAAGAGAAAAGATAGGTGAAATTTTTCAACCTTTTGCTTTTGGGATTCATTAGAGAGTTCTGGTGCAATGCAGCCTGGAAGAATCATGAGACATGGGGAAAAAATGCGGTCTCCACTAGCATTCACCTGCCTACCTAGACGTGTTGGCATAGTCGGTTTGGCCCCATGAAACAAAGAATGAAAAATATGGCTCCTAGAAAGTTTCTATTGAATGTTAATGATGCTTTTTGCAACATTTCATACATTGTCACCACAGTCAAATGATTTGGAGATAATAAAAACTAAGAGAGGTTATTGTGAAGGGACTCTACATGAAGTTGTAGGTTCAGATGGAATATTCATAGCTGCCATGGATTTCAAGTACTAGTCCACCATAGTTTGGCATTTTTTGCACTTAGGTCTCTTAAGAGACTTTGTCGGAATAGTGTAGCTTGGAAGGATCAGAAGACCTGTGGAACAAACTGAGGCCTCCCCTAGCATTCACCTACCCACACAGACATGTTGGCGCTATTGGTTTGGCCCCATAATGCATGAAATGAAATTTATGCTCGCCGATAACTTTTCATTGAACACAAATGACGCTTTTTGCAACTTTGAAATATTGTTGCCATGACCAAATGGAATGAACATTTCAAAAATTGAGAGAGGTTATTGTGGAGGGACCATACGTGACCCTGTAGGTCTAGACGAAACATTTCTAGGTGCCACAAATTTTGAGAAATAGTCTAGCAATTTTTGGCACTTAGGGCTCTTAAGAGAAAGCACGGGCATAGTGCAACCTGGAATGATCGAGATAGTTCATGTGTGAAACATGACCTTGCCTAGCGTTGCTATCTGTTTGGTCCCACAATGCATGAAACAAAATTTATGCTCACCAACAACTTTTCATTAAACACAATTGACGCTTTTTGCAACTTTTGAAATATTGTCGCCATGACCAAATGGAATGAATGTTTAAAAAATTGAGAGAGGTTATTGTGGAGGGACCCTACATGACCCTCTAGGTCTAGACAAAACATTCCTAGGTGCCACAAATACTGAGAAACAATCCGTCAAAGTTTGGCAATTTTTGGCACTTAGGGCTCTTAAGAGAAAGCGTCGGCATAGTGTAGTCGGGAATGATTAGGATAGTTGAGGTGCAAAACGAGACCTTTCCTAGTGTTCACCTGCCCACCTGGATGCATTGGCATTGTTAGTTTGACCCCATGATGCATGACACAAAATTTATGCTTGTCGACAACTTTTCATTGAACACAACTAATGCTTTAAAGCAACTTTTGAAATATTGTTGCCACGACAATATGGAATGAATATTTCAAAAACTGAGAGAGGTTATTGTGGAGGGACCCTACGTGACCCTAGAGGACATCAATAGAAGACACACTAGAGGACATCAATAGAACTAAAATTAGAGGACATCAATAGAACTGAAATTAGAGACATGATCATACACATATACAAATATAAATCATCTATACATATAAATGCACAAAAAAGTTAGTGTACATAATTATACACATAAAAAATAGTGTTGTACATAATCATACACCTAAACAAGAGTATTGCATATAAGTATCTCATAAGAGACATGATTGTAGAGAAGGAACAAAATTTTACTTATACAAATATACAAATCAATTGTATATATTTATAAATGATCATGAAATTACCAAGTTTTTTCATTTACAATCAATCCAATGAACCATTTGGGTCTGATCTACTCTTTATTGTGTCAAGTATTGCCTCGTGGTTAGACTCATGAACCTTCCACAAGGTCCTGTTTAATGGTCTACCCCCATATTTGATCAAATGAATGTTTGATGCCACAACAAGGTTAGAATAATGAAGAATCTTCCTATGTGTGTCAAAGTCCTCGAACAACTACACATCAGACTTCTTCATTGGGTACCTTCTAAGCCATGTTCTAGTAACAAACACTGATCTTGTAGGGTACTCAATTTTTTCTCCATCTATAATAGGGACATCTAATTTCTTTTCTACCTCAACACAATGACACAAACAATAATATGTTCCTTCTTCATTATCTTTAGTTGCAATAACTATATATACATGCCCTGCATTGATATGTGCATTCAGCTCGATGAATATAGTCAACAATACAAAAATACTACAAAATAAGATGGAATATTTAATTTTATTAAATTTGAATGCTAATAATACCTAGTTGACTAGATCTGAAACATGGTCGAAGTCAACTGATGATTCAATCTCTATGAGTTGTAGTGTTGTCGGGAGTCGATACGTGTCAATCGGGCTTAGGCTTCTTGTAGACCATTCATTGACCCACTCCTTTGACTCACATTCATACCAAGCTTGATTTGTACATGAAGAACAAAAGCATACCATCTGTTGTGTATGAATACTCCATGAACCTACATTAGAGCTTCTAAAAGAGTGTAGCTCACTCGATCCTATCAATGTACAATAATCTTCATATTTTTCAATGTTAGTATCATCAACCAACCAAAAAAATCTACAAACTGTAGACTTACCTTCATTACTTGGACCCATTGAAGCATTATACCATCAAATAATAGATCTCGCATCTGTCAACTTTGCATCATCTTTATACTTCAACTATTCTCGTGCTAATGCTCTTTTGATACATGCTCCTGCACCATCATGCTCCCTTTCCATGCCTGACCTGAGAGAAATTCCACATATGTTGAACACCATTCATCCTATGCATCCTTCTCAACTAGTAGAACATTCGTGATTTCTTGAATTGTGATGCACAATTATCTGACCGTATGATATACTCCTGCTAGCCAAATCATGGTAGAACATATAATGTAGCCTTGCATGAACTTTGCAGAATGTGTGTGATCATCACTGATATAAAAATGATACTCCCTCAAAATCTTTCTATCATCCTCTATACTATCATAGATGCATTAATGAATGCTATGTGCACAAATATAGCAACCTATGTAGAGTTATAATACTGTGATTACACCTCATTCTATGGCTATAGTGTGTAGTTCTCTGCAAATTCAACAACTAAAATGATGGTATCAAGTGGAAACATGTACTTGCATAACTTGAATTATAAGTCCAACCATAGAGCTCTATGGGTATGCCTTGCATACTCCTAAACTATATCCTCTTAGAAAATAGAGATAAATTGATACACTGGAATCTTTTCAATGACCAATTTGTTGAATGCACAAGAGAACTGAGAGGGGGGTGAATCAGTTGTAACTTAAAATTCCAAAACCCTCAAACACATTTAGATCCACATCAATTCAATTAACCCTTAAACTCTTATGATGATTAAGCATGAAAGAAAATAACATAACTAAATCAATTCAACAACAAACACAAGAGAACACTAGATTTACATGGAAAACCCAAGAAGGGAAAAACAACGGTGAGGATTAGCTCACAATATAAAGTGGTATCAACACTAAAAAACAATAGGCTCATTACCAAAAGGCTCACTACCCAAAAGAAAGGCTCATTGCCAAAATAGAGAAGAATATAGAGAAGATTGTTACATGGAGAAAACTATCTCAATGCAACAGGGAATTCCACCGCAATGCCATCTACACCTTCGCAGTTACATTGAAGAATTGTAGACACCTTTTGCTCACTGCATCCAGTAATCTAACACATGAAAATCTTGTACTGCATCACCCATTCAACCAAACATTCATCCACACTATTATTCACATCAATTTCATTACACGCACACCCAATCATGATCCCTTGACACTTATTTATATTGTCTTCAACCTTGAGAACATTCTCCAAGGTTAGCAAGTCACCTTAACCTAGAAAATTCAAATTATGTCTGGACCTAAACATTTCTATGGTGGAAAGTAATGAAGGTGGACCACAACACATCTTAGCTCGGACTTAAATTTGTCCAAGTACTCCACTTCATGCTTTCACAATCATCATAGCAACTCCACAATTAGTGTAAACACCTAAGGTCAAGCAAACTTGTGTTAACACAATGAACCTTTTAAGCACATGCTTCCTCAAGACAAAATACAACTTCACAGAACACAAACCAATATTTAACACAATCTAGAGTATTCCATGAACAACCTAAAACATCCTAAAATCCAACAAATTCCTCTACAACCACTTTCACCTACCGAACAACCTTACCCTGTTTATCGAGTATGCTTAACTATCTCTGTCATGTACTGTATCTCTAGAAATCAACTTCCAAAGCACCAAACCATGAACAACTTCAACACAAGAAATAAATGAACCTTATAAGAATACATCTAGAACTGCAAGACCTAAAACCACTTTGCGGAGAAATGTGGAGCAATGACATTTCTCCCAGACACCTCTGCAAACCACTGTAAATCACAGTCTTCATACTGGTGAACACAATATCTCTAAACATCTCTAAACATCTTTGAAAAACATATCCACATCGTAAAGATAGATCTTCAACATAGATGAAATGCAGAGCAAAACCAGAACACTACTTTGTAAACCAAAATGCCACGTCAACACACTATTTCCTTTATTAATCACATTTTCTCAAAAGCACTTGGAGACCAAGCAACAAAAATGTATTCTTAACATCTTCAACACCTATTCAAAGTAACCAAATCATTTTTAGCAAGGCAACTCAACCAAATAGCTCATACCATTGTAACAACCTCATCTATTCTTAACCAACCTCGTCATCAGCTAGACAGTATCCACTCAACACTAACTACTCATACTCTTGCACTATTTCTTACTCACACAGTTGACACCAATGACAACACAAGCTTGTTGACATCAATGACAACACCGACTACATATACTTGCAACAATCTCCCCCTTTGTCATTGATGGTACCACATAATATGAAAAAAAACCATCAACACAACAACATCCTCAATACTATGCTTCACACCAACAATTCCTTTCTCTTTCTCTCCCCCCTCAGCTTGCTACTCTTTTCCTAACAATCAACACTCTCCTTTTTATTTTTTCCACATTGCTCTCTCTCCCCCTTTGACATCAATGGCAAAGGGATTCATTACTCTCTCTCATTCTCATACTTGTACCTACTCACCAGTGCTTTGTCACACCTTTTCTTTTACTGCTCATCATACCCCCTCTAGAAACAACCAACATTAGAACTTTCTCTCCCTGACTGCCACAATCATCATGACCACTACCTACTCCCCCTGAGAGGTAGCCTCCAACATCAGTCCAGAATAAGGAATGAATCTTGAAATCAACTAGACCGATGCATCTCCTTATGCATCTAGTTCAAAGAAGGAGGGGCAATAACCCCTAACTTCTCTCATAGATACTCAAATGTATCCTTAGGAAGAGCCTTGGTGAATATATCAGCAACCTGATCCTTTGTAGGCACATACTCAAGCTTCACTTCATTCTTTGCAACCTTCTCTCTCAAAACGTGATACTAGATTGATATATTTTTTGTCATTGAGTGCATCACTAGATTCTTTGAAATGTTAATAGCACTTGTATTATCATAGAAGATAGGAATATGTTCATCATATACAACTCTGATATCCTTCAAGGTTTGTCTCATCCACAACACTTGTGTGCAACAAGATGTTGTTGTAATGTATTCTACCTCTGCAGTAGATAGAGATACTGAGTCATGCTTCTTACTTAACCATGACACCACTCTGCCTCCAAGAAAGAATGCACCACCACTAGTACTTTTCCTTTCATCTACACAACCAGCCCAATCTGCATCTATATAAGCACTTAGAGCAAAGTTATCATCATTTGGATACCACAAGCCATGATTTGGAGTGCCCTTTAAATATCTAAATATCCTCTTCATTGCTACAACATGTGACTCTCTGGGATCTTCTTGAAATCTAGCCACAAGACAAATTGCATTCATAATATCTGGTCTAGTAGTAATTAAATATAGCAATCCTCCAACCATTGATCTATACCTACTCTGATTATCCTTAGGAGATTCATCATTCTTATTCAGCTTGCAACCATTCATCATAGGGGTACATACTAGTTTGGAGTCTTCCATTCCAAACTTCTTCAACATCTCCTTGACATACTTTAATTGTGAAATGAAAATACCTTTATCTGTCTGATTGATTTGTAGCCCAAGGAAGAAGTTCATCTCACCACACATTGACATTTTAAATTATTTCTTCGTTTCATCTGCAAAACCCTTACACATACATTCATTTCCTCCAAAGATTATGTCATCCACATATACTTCCACAATCAGAATTTGATCTTCTCCTACTTTAATGTACAGATTGCTATCTACAAAACCTTTATTGAATCCTTGCTATATTAAATACCTGTCTAACCTTGCATACCAAGCTCTGGGGGCTTGCCTCAATCCATACAGTGCCTTCTTCAACCTGCAAACCATATCCAATTTATCTGATAACTAAAATCCATCAGGTTGTTCTATGTATACTTCTTCTTCCAATTCACCATTCAAGAAAGCTGACTTCACATCCATTCGATATACTTTGAAATCCTTATGTGTTGCAAAAGCCAAAAACATCCTGATGGCCTCCATTTGTGCCACCAGAGCATAAGTTTTTACATAGTCTATTCCTTCTACTTGTGACTTTACACACAGGCCTTGCCTTGTTTCTTACCACTTCTCCATTCTCATTTAGTTTGTTCCAGAATAACCACTTAGTTCCAATCACATTTTTGTTTCCTAGTCTTGGGACCCAAGTCTGATTCTTCTCAATCTACATTAGTTCTTCTTCCATAGCTTTGATCCAATACTCATCCTTGCATGCTTCAATTACTATCTTAGGTTCAATTTTAGAGAGTAAACATATATTTACCTGTTCTTCAACACCTTTCCTTCTTGTTAGCACACCTTTGTTCTTGTCACCAATGATTTGATCTTTAGAATGATGCCTTTGCACATACTTGGGAGTTTTAGGAGTCTTTTCCAAAGCTTCTTCCTCTTCAAATTGCACTTCCTTTTCCTTAGCATTTTCTTCTTCTCTGCAAGAAGATTCATCTGATTCATATCCATTCACTTATGAATTCTTCTATATATCTTCATCAACTTTGATATTTGTACTCTCAATAATCCTTCTTAGCCTCTTGTTGTAGCACTGGTAAGCTTTGCTTTTAGTAGAATACCCAAGGAAGATACCTTCATCAGACCTTGCATCAAACTTTCCTAGATTTTCTTCATCCCTTTTGATATAACATTTGCTTCCAAACACTCTGAAGTACTTGCTAATAGGAATCCTTCCATACCATAACTCATAGGGAGTTTTTGTACTATTTGCTCTTGCCTGCACCTTGTTCGGTATATAAATGATAGTATGAATTACTTCTCTCCACTAGACCTCTAGTAGGTTTGATTATTTTATCATTGTCCTTGTAGCCTCTTGAATAGTCCTATTCTTTCTTTCAACCACTCCATTATGCTGAGGAGTCCTAGGGGCAGATATGTGCCTCTTTATTCCACGATTCTCACAAAACAAGTTAAATTCATTAGAGGTGAACTCTCCACCTCTATCTGACCTCAAAAATTTAATTCTCATATCCATTTCATTCTCAACCATGACTTTGAATGCTTTGAACTTATCTAGGGCTTCAAATTTTTCTTTGAGAAAAGTAACCCATGTCATCCTAGAATAATCATCAATCAATAGCATGAAATACTTGTCACCTTTAAAACTCCTTACCTTGGTAGGACCCCAGAGATCTATATACACCAATTCCAATAGTCTAGTAGAAGATTGATCCTCGAGTTTGAAACTACTTCTTGCTTGCTTTCCAATTTGACATTCCTTACAAATAACATTGATAGGCTTTGTAATCTTCGATAAATCTCTCACAACTTAAACTGAACTTATTCTTACCAGGCTATCAAAATTGATGTTACACAATCTCCTATAGCATAGCCAACTTTCAGTAATCTGAGTCATGAAGCAATAACCATCACCACCTTTGAGCTGATAAATATTTCCATCTATCCTCTTTCCAGTAGTAATCACAGTTCTAGAGTCTTTTCTGATCTCACAGCCACCATCCTGAAACACAAGATTGTATCCTTTGCTACACATTTGTCCAACACTCAAGAGGTTATGCTTTAAGCCCTTAACATAAAGAACATCATCATTATTGCGCTTGCCATCAAAACTAATTGAGCCTCTTCCACATATCTTAGCAGTTGTATCATCACCAAATCTAACTAGTCCTCCATCATATTTTTCAAGTTTAACAAACTTACTTTTATCACTGGTCATATGATTTGAGCATCCATTGTCAACAACCCAATTGTTCTTTTCCTATCTAGTATGAAAAGAAGATATCAAAGTACCTTCAATATTAAGACTTACCTTCAGAGCCTTTTCCTTCACACATTTCTCAGAGTTAGTAGAAACAATGTCATCTTTTAAATCTATGAAAAGACATTAATTATCCTCATCATTTTCATAATTAGATTCATCATCAGATATACTTGCATCTTCTCTAATATAGTAGCTTTTCTTAGGCACTCTACTTTTGTTCTCCCTATTCTTTCTTCTCAAAATTCTTTCCGGACATCTTGAAGCATAATGACCAATCTTGCCACAACTGAAACACTTGAAAGGCAACTTACCACTGTACTTACTAGCACCTACTTTCATTTTTCTCACAAAGTTAGCTTCCACATCATCTGAATCCTCCTTATCTAATTCCACAGTCTTCTCATATTTTCCAGCCTTGAAAGAAGTCTCATCCTTTGCACTACTTGTACCAATTTCTCTCATTTCAAAGCCAGTTAAGGTACTAAGTAACTAATCTTTGGTAAACTGATTCAAATTTTGTAATTCTTCAATAGAAAAAATTTTATGATTGTAAACTTTAGGAAGAGTTCTAAGTACCTTCAATACCACTTCTTTTTCATCCACATCTCCACCAAGCCCTTTGATGCCATTGACAAATTTATCCACCTTCTATAAGTAGCTTGTAATGTTTTCATCTTCAGACATTCACATGGTCTCAAACATGAGCTTCAAATTCTTCATCTTAGCTTGCTTGACCTTATCATCTCCTTCATAAATACTTTTTAACTTTTTCCAAATTTCATTAATAGTTTTCAGATTCATAACTTTCACCAACTCAGAATCAGTAAAACCACTTAAAAGAGCATACCTCGCTTTACCATTGGTTTCATAGGCCTTGATCTCATTTGTAGTACTTGGAGCATTTTTTGGTATAGTGTATTCAGTCTCAACAGCCTTCAAGATCTCATATCCAAGAGAAATCATGTAACCTTCCATCCTTATTTTCCAAAATGCATAATCTATTCCAGCGAACAAAGGAACATCCTTCTTGTGTGCCATCCCTGATCTACCTCAAATGGTTAAGCTTTCTTCCAAGGAACCTGGCTCTGATACCAATTGTTGAATGCACAAGACAACTAGGAGGGAGGTGAATCAGTTGTAACTTACAATTCCAAAACCCTCAAACATATTTAGATCCACATCAATTCAATTAACCCTTAAACTGTTATGATGATTAAGTATGAAAGCAAATAACAGAAACTGAATCAATTCAATAATAAACACAAGAGAACACCAGATTTACATGGAAAATCCAAGAAGGGAAAATCCACGGTGAGGATTATCTCATAATATAAAGTAGTATCAACACCGAAAAACAAAAGGCTCACTGCCCAAAAGAAAGGCTCATTGCTAGAATAGAGAAGAAGACAGAGAAGATTATTACAAGGACAAAAAATATCTCAATGCAGTAGGGAATTCGACCACAACGCCATCAGCACCTTCGCAGTTACACTAAAGAATTGTAGACACCTTCTGCTCACTACATCCAGTAATCTAACACATGAAAAGTTTGTATTGCATCACCCATTCAACCACACTTTCATCCACACTATTATTCACATCACTTTCATTGCACGTACACCTGATCATGATCCCTTGACACTTATTTATACTATCTTCAACCTTGAGAACATTCTCCAAGGTCGGCAAGTCACCTTAACCCAGAAAATTCAAATTAGGTCTGGGCCTAAACATTCCTGTGGTGGAAAGGAATGAAGATGAACCACAACACATCTTTTCTTAAACCTAAATTTGTCCAAGAACTCCACTTCACACTTTCACAATCATCAAAGCAAGTCTGCAATTAGTGTAAACACCTAAGGTTAGCCAAACCTATGTTAACACAATGAACTTTTTAAGTACACGCTTCCTCAAGAAAAAATACAACTTTGTGGACCACAAACCAAGATTTAACACAATCTAGAGTATTCCATGAACAACCTAAAACATCTTGAAATCCAACAAATTCCTCTGCAACCACTTTCACCTGCTGTACAACGATACCCTGTTTATCCAGTATGCTTAACTCTCTCTATCATATATTGTATCTCTAGAAATCAACTTCCAAAGCCCCAAACCATGAAAAACTTCAACACAAGAAATATATAAACCTTATAAGAATACATCCAGAACTACAAGACCTAAAACCACTTTGTGGAGAAGTGTAGAGCAAGGACATTTCTCCTATACAGCTCTGTAAATCTCTATAAATCATAGTCTTCATACTGGTGAACACAAATTCCTCTGCACAATGAACTGAAACACAAAATTTGGAATATAACGTCTCTAAACATCTCTAAAGAACATATCCACACCACAGAGACATATCTTCAACATAGAGGAAATGCGAAGCAAAACCAGAACACTACTATGTAAACCAAAATGCTACTTCAACACATTGTTTCCTTTATTAATCAAATTTTCTCAAAAGCACTTGGAGACTGACCAATAGAAATATATTCTTAACATCTTCAGCACCTCTTCAAAGAAACCAAATCATCTTGAACAAGGCAACTCAACCAAACAGATCATACCATTGCAACCTCATCTCTGCTCAACCAACCTCATCATCAGAAACAGTATCCAGTCAACACTAACTACACATACCCTTGCACTATTTGTTACTCACATAGTTGACACTAATGACAACACAAGCTTGTTGACATCAATAACAACACCGATTGCACATACTTGCAACACAATTCACACCTTTTTGCTTCTTTACCATCTTTTAGACTATATGCCACTGTCTTATATTTGCCAAAACTGACTAGTTCATTTACAATTGCATGTGTGTTTTCCATATGTTTGCAAATTGGCAAATGTTTCAACCCACCACAATGATCACACATGCCATCCAAGAATTTAAGTTCTTGTGGAATAATTGACCATCCACTCTTTGACATAAGATGTTTGCTATGAAATGTCTTGAATATCTAGGTGGATACTTTATATTACAGTGTTGAAAACATTGTTAGTATGCAAATCTACACATAGGTATCTATAAACATCATAACAATTAGAAAACTCAATATGTACTCTACAACAACAAGTTGTGCGTGTGTGATTTATTTTGACATAAAAAGGCTTTACCATTTCAAAATACCTTTAACTAATTTTGATTTGAGTATACATCTCTTGAAATTTCTTAAAAAACTGTGTTTGAGTCACATCCAAAAGATGCTTTGGATGTGGCTGATAGTTTCGACAACCAATTCTCCGTCTTATAACATCTCTTACATTAGAAGATACCCTTGTGTTATTTTTCCAAAATTATTCAATGAGGGATCTCAACGCTTCAACAACAACTTTATCTTTACATGGGAGTCTCCTAGAGAATGCCCACAATTCATTGCTATTTGGGTCCTCAACTCTTTCACGCCTTCCAATGGCTCTCATTAGAGTTTTTCTACTTATTTTCAATTCTTCACTTATCTTTCTAATGAGGCAATTGTTGTGTGGTTCCACAACACACCCCATTTTGCCCCAACAAAACAGGGAACCAACCTTTTTGGCTTGTTTTTTCACCCTTTCTTTGGGCAGTATTGTAAAAGTTATGTATCAGATGTAGTGATAGGATATCACCCTATACATGCAAGGACCTTATGAAAAGGGGTTAACTGCCAAATTTAGGTTTTGTTATCACAAGCCCCATCAAATGAAAGAATGCAAAATTTTATGCAG
This sequence comes from Cunninghamia lanceolata, assembly GCA_027924645.1. Classification (NCBI taxonomy): domain Eukaryota; kingdom Viridiplantae; phylum Streptophyta; class Pinopsida; order Cupressales; family Cupressaceae; genus Cunninghamia; species Cunninghamia lanceolata. Next base: position 2,796,258 of record BSBN01000893.1, on the reverse strand, counting down.
GTTTGCCTTTTAGATCACCCCAAAATTCCTTGAGGATAAGAAGTTAAGTCTGGTCAAAGTTGGTCAAACTAGTCACTCATGAGAGGGTCATCACATTCACTAAAGATCTTGATATTTGCCAATATCTTGGACGTAGGTTTGAACAAAGGAAATTCCAATGTTTGCATATTCGTTAATATGTACACGTCAAATTTCAACTTAGGGAGGGATCACCCGTCAATATCCGTGTACATTCCCTGAAGGTGCACTTTTACTTGAATATCCTTGATATTCACTAATGTGCAGACTTACTTCAAATATAACGAAAATAACAAATGTCGGCATATTTCTTAATATCATGCATATTAATGAACCTCCTGATGAAGTCATTCGATATGATACTAACGTTATCCAAATGCTCAAAATTAAATGTGGGTAGAAATCTTAACATCCCGCACATTAACTCAATGACTCAGGCATTTGGTAATATGATGATGATGTCATCATGATCCCCGACACTAAAAGGGTCATCACGCTTTCAATATCTTGGATATTTGCTAATATCCTAACCTAATGCAATATGAAGGCAAATTTTAATATCCTGCACATTAACTTAGATCCCTGATTTTCACTAATGTGATGATGTGATGACATTACTATCATCTTTAGAAAGAAATGGGATATTCTGCATAATTAAACATCCAGATATTTCTTAATATCCTATATCCACTATTGGGATACATGACATGTAGATTTTTAGAAACCAATAGGATGCTGCCACGTGGCACACTGACCAATCCATACCAACACATCATAATGCATATTACTTAGTATCCCTAACATATGCGGATGTGCAGACCTCGTATTAAATGCTTTTCTAATGTTTGGTGACCATTCAAAATTTCAAATCACTGTGCGCCACCTATTAAAATCTCAAAAGCTCAAGGTGTGGATCCATGGATATGAACAACTTAACATTAATTACACTCTAATTCATCAAAGTTACTGATTAAAATTAGAATTTGAGTTCATTTTTGGTTTATCACGTATTCAAGAAGAGATTGCAGTGCTCCTGTGTGATTAAGGCACCATTACAGCAACCTATGAATGCAATGGAACATAGTGCACTTTCAAACGACCAACAAAAGAGGGTAATCACAAAGTGAACACGCATATCCAAATATAGTTCTAATAGTTTAAAAGGCACGGATATCAGGTATGTAACAATGAAACCCTCCTTTTGTCATTTATGGATAGATGAACAGGTAAATGTTGGTTTTTACTAGAGTAAATTAAAATGAGGATGTATCGATTATGCTTTCTAAAAGTCAAAATGACATGATATTCATGCAATTGTCAAATCTGAATGCGCATAATGTATGTTAGGATAAAACATACATACATTCTTTATCGCATGATATAATGGAAGTTCGTAAGAACTGGTCAGACACCAAATTCTTGAAGCCCATGAGTATACAACCTGGAGGGACTTCATTCAAATATGGTCAAATAAATGATACACATCCAAGAAACATTGATCTGGATGCATGGATGGTACTATTAGAAAAGGGCAGTGAGAAGCCCATGCTTATCAATGTATACAATTTAGGGATGTGGCATGCCAGAGGATTTCCCTATGCAGCAGAAGCCATCAAGTTAGTGGTGGAGTGTGCTCAAAATTACAATGTTAACAACAGAAAGGTGGAAAAACATGGTCGGGTGTATGCTGATTTCTCAATCAAGGGCATCACTTCAGCTTTCAATTTGCCATCAGGGCCCCACATATGCAAAATAGATTTGGAGGGGTTAGAGAAACAATACAATGATAGCCAGAAAGATTATGTTCTCATGGAGGGCAAGTGATAGCACATATCAAGCTTCAGCAAAATTGCTTGTGCATTTGTATAAATTCAACTTCGCCCATGAATATCAATACTTAATGGTTATGCTCAGCCGCATGAGGGGAAGGCCAAATGTAGGATATTTTGAGGACTGGATGTATGGTCTTATGAGAATGGTAGAAACTACTGAAGAGAAACCCCAATGGGAAAATATTATCAGTGATAGCCTTGATGAAGGCATGAAAAGGCTTGGGGGGAAGGTAAATATGTTTCATATGACTTCATATGTAGTCTATGCATGTGCATTCTGGGGGACATTTAATGGTCTATAGACAGTTGGCAGGGTTGGTCTCAATCCTAGGGATGTGAATATATGGGACCATTATCCACAATTGAAGCAGAGAGAATCTCTCCAGCATTACAAGAGAGTGAATCATTCTTTTATTATGCATTTGGTAAGAACCATGGAAGAAGATAGAGCAAAGAGACTAAGCATGGAAGCTCAGGAAATGATATACAGGAGCGGGGCTTGGTTTATCCAATTCCCTACATTCACATACATAAGAATAGAAGGTTTCAATGGGCACCCCCTCATGTTGCCAAGGTACCGAACAAATAGGGTCATATTGATGGAAGTGGCCAGGTAGATATTGCCCTCATTTGATGCTTTTGTTCAGAAAAACAAGAAACCCAATGTCTTGTTTCCACTCATCATTGGGTGGTACATATGTGCTGATAAGGAGTCTACTAAAGAAGCAATAGGGGGATTGCAGTTGATGTCCTTATAGCCCTTCACTGTATCCCGACAATATGACCCCTACAATAAAATGCAAGCATTATACAAGAAACCAAAGCACTAGGTGCATCTTGAAGATTATTGGATTGATTGTGATGATGAGGCAGAAGTGAGAAGGAGAAGCTACAAAATACTTTGAGGCAAATTCGTACATTGGATTGCATACCAGTTTCAGTACAATTACATGAAGATGATGGAATTGTTATGTCAGAAGAATATGAAGATAAGAAAATATATAATGAAACAATCTCATCACTCGACTGGAATCAACCAAAGGAAACTTCACTGGAAATAATAACACAAAGGGTCATGAATTGACCAAAGAATGGGTGGATAGAGAGGTTACTGCACTTAAGGCCAAAGGAGTGGCCCTTACCATTGATAAAAAGAGGAAGAGGCAAGACCTGACAGAAGAGGAATATGATCATTTCCTCAAAAAGAAGAGAGAGTCCAAAGGGAAAAGAAAGAAAGGAAGTACACCTAAGGGAACCAAGAAAGGGGACCTGAATATAGGTGTGAATATCATCCATCAAACCCCACCTAAAAAGGATCCATCTTCAACTGAGTTGCTGCTACAACATCCCAAGAATATGTAGAACAACAGGAGCCTATCATAGAGCATAGTATCACTTATGAGGAATTAGAGGAAAGCTCTGATGAAGAGGACCTCCTTATAATGGAGAGATGGAAGAAAACTCAAGAGATACCATAAAAGAAAGACCCAGTACCAGCAATGAGGGGGTCAATAGATCGGCCTCCTGGTATTGTGCTGAAAGGTAAAGGAGGTGAGGGAATCAGATGAGATCTTCAGCATGATGTCCCTATCCCCACCATAATAAAGTTTAAAACTGAGTTCACTAAAGAGAAAATAGAGGAGATGAAGAATAGAGGGGGTGATCAGTCCCTTCCCTTTAGATGAAATAGTGGAGCTATCAGATGATGAAGTTGTAAAGGCAATGCCTGCTAGCACTATGAAGACACTAGTGAAAAATACAAGGATGACTCCCCAAAGTATTCCGACTGCACAACTAGAAAGAGAAGAAGAAGAAATGGAAGAGGATAGTCCTAAGGTTGCAGCATAGAAAATTGGTTTATTAGGACTAGTTGCTCAGGTCACCATCCTGGCAGTCATTGACTTGACATATCAGGGCAATGAAGGTGAAAATAAAGATGATGACACATCTTCAGAGCAGGATGAATTAGAACCTAATACAGACATGAATGAGGATATGGGAGTACTTGATTAGCCCACTGCTTAAAATAATGAACAATCATAGGATAAAGGGACAGAGGAAGCTAGAACAGTTGAATCTCAAGGTCCTAAAGATATTGATATACCAAAAGATGGACAACAAGGTCCATAGGTGGGTGATGATAACAAGAAAGAAGAAAATGTTGATGAAGATAGTCAGAAGAATCATCAGGATGCTCAAGATCTAGGTCACCAAAACCCTATTGTGAACACATCATCCCAGGATGAGCATGACAAAAGTGCAAAGGTAACAGATGAGGAGGTTCACAATGAGGAAGAGAAAGAGCCACCATAACAAAGGATGGAGTAGACCACAGGGTCACCAAATGTTCACATTGAACATACAGACCAGGAAGTGTCCAAAGTTGAGGTGCCATATTTGCTACATCATAAGGTAAATCCTCTACCACCAAGTGTTTCTTCAAATTTTGACATAACCATATTATTTTTGGCTGAAGTAGCCAGACCGAAGAGGAGGGCTAGGGCCACCTTTGCAATAAAATGAGATCAAGCAACAAGCAAAAGAACAACTCAAGTGGCTGTACCTATTGTGGACAAAGCCAAGGGAGAAATAAATGCCAGTGAGTTTCAAATAACTACTGTAGATTTAGGCTTTTCCACTGAGAAGCAAGAGGGTTAGGAGGCCAAAGACATAATAGATGTATTATTGGAAAGAATAGAAAAGGAGAAGAATAAGAATAAGGTGCATAAAGAGCACATTGCTCAAATATAGACATTTATAAAGTGATTGCTGGCCCCTACTAATATCCCTATCTGCACATCCACCCCACTAACTATAATATCTCAAGATGAAATGACAGGATTGGATGTTATGAAACATAAATCACAAGTGATGGATAAGTGGTTTATCCAGTTCATCAATGAAGGAGAAAAGGTAATAAGGACCTCCCTTGCTAACTGGAATTTGATCAGCACCTTGAGGAGCAAAGTAGATAAGTTGCAGAAAGAAGTTGCACAGAGATCAATAAAAGTTGATAAACATTTGACTGCCCTCTTTGAGATGAAGCGTATAGACGTGAATGTCCTAATATACAATAAAATACTGACCCGACATACATCACAATTGTTAGGTATATGGTATAAAGATACTAGGTTTGAAGTACATATCCTAAAGAAGTGTATGCCAAGCTTAGGAATATCAGTATCAAATTACATGAGCTTTTGTCTGAAGAGGTGGAAATTCTAGAAGCCCTTGAAGAGAAGATTGAAGGGAAAATTGAGAATCAAGATACTGATTTCACCATCAAGGCTTTTCGGGATAATTTCAAGCTTGCATCAGATGACCCACTTAGCCATTTATCTGAAGATATAATAGATAAAACAATGAGGATGAGGTCTAAAGTGGAGAAATACAATGAAATCTTAAATAGCAGGAAGAGAAAGTGGACTGCCTTACAAGCCTAGTTCCAATCACATACAAGCCTAGTTCCAATCACAAGGGCATGCGGTTGCAAAGGATAAAATACAAGATGGAGGAGAAGTAGAAAGAGTTGTGCAAGCATATGAACCCATCAGGGGGATTGTCAATATACATATAGAAGATAACTCATCTACTGATGAAGAGGAAAAAGAATAAGTACAGATATAGTGTAACAAGGTCATATGCAGGATATGTCAAGAAGGACAACTGTACAGTACCAGATGGTTGCCAGCTAACAACCTATGCCACGTGTTTGGGTCTTTTGACTTGGTCAGTGCAACATGGACCGTTGATTGTAAGGAATGCATCCTAACCATAGGATCTTTGTAATTGCATCCTCTCCTTGTCTTATAAAAGGAGATGGAGTGCACTTTGTAATTCATTCGAAACTTTTAATTGAGATTAGATTGCTGAAACATCAGGACTAATTCTCAAGGCCAGTTATGAATTGACATTTCTTTTGCATGCTTAATGAAGAAGAAGTTCCTTGATTACATACAATCATAAACTTTGAGTAATCTGTGAATGGATTCTGGATATGTGCTTTGATTTTATGTGTCCCTTGGAGTGTTTTTCAGTCTACACATGTTGTTTTCATTCCTTTCCATTGAAGTTAGCATCAATCATATCTAGTTGTGGAACATCCTGGTGAACATATGGTTTGATTTCCTTCTCTTCATGACAGTATTAAGAATGTATATGAATCAATGGCTAAAGATTCACTCATTTTAGCAAAGTTAGAAAGCATTCATTTAAATTTATTTAATTTCATTCGATCATCATCACAACTACAAATGTATAGAAAATCTTAAGCAGATACAGGAAAATATGCTGACACATCGTAGGTAACTGAACATCTTTAGCATATTTGAGAAAATAGCATGTTGAAATGACAAATATCATGTAAATGAACATGAATAATGACAACAATCATGGAAATATATACCTATAGGCACATCATCTAAAAAAATTTACAGTGCAGAGGTGAAATCTAGTCAGTATGAATAAATATTCAGAAAAATTGATCCAACTTACAAAATATCTTCATCATCTAGTTAAATATAGTAGGATTTAACCTTGTTTGTTAAGAATTCACAAACAACAGATGAAATGGAGGTTATCCTGACATGAATTTCTTGGAATTAGAAATGTAAGGCCCCTTGAATGGAAAACAACAATGCACATCAAACCACTGAGTAACGTCAGATGATTATGAACTAATCCAGGGAGACTTGGGATCATGAATTCACTAAATTCATCGTATCTTTCAAGATGATAAAGGTTTGATTTGCATTTCTTTATCTATGTTTATTTATGACTAAAATCATGATCAATAACAATCTTTCCTTGTTTGATGGCTTACTATTGTCAATGTAATGATATGTCATGTGACATTACTATGCTTGGTGTGTGAGGTGGAACCCAAACTCTCATATGCACTCATTATATTCTTTACAATTGATTTTTCACTTGAAGCATCTTCCAGTTTCATAATGGGCCTAAATTTTAGGTTTCTCATCAATTCAACAAATAGTTGACATCTTCCAATTTCATTTAAGTTCTCATCAATTCAACAAATAGAGAGAGAGAAGTAGAGAGTGAGAGAGAGAAGGTAGGAGGTAAAGAGGTGAGACAGAGAGAGATAGAGAGAGAGAGGAGGGGAGAGAGAGATACTGACCTAGAGAGGGAAGAGAGATAGAATAGAGGGAGAGAGAGAGAATAATAGAGATGGGTAAGGAGGGAGGGAGATGTAGAGAAGGAGAGACCTATGGTGGGAACAAAGAGAGGTGAGAGAGAGAGAAGAGAGGGAATGATCAATAGAGAGTGGGAGAGAGAGAGAGAAGGTAAGGGTGTGGTGCAGTCACGGTCGAAGGGTTCATAGAATGAACTATCCAAACCATGTAGCTAGAGTAAACACAATGGAAACAACTCAATTGTAGAATGCAATGGAAGATTCATATATTCAGAATATCAAAGAATTACAATTTTCATATGTCAGAAACATGTGGGCTACAATCAAAAGGCTCACAGGCCTGCTTTCTGAGTTACAACAGACATGCAAGATATGGCATTGAAGTGCCTTCCTGAAACAAAACCTCTAATCTAAACTATCATAATTGCTGACTTCAAACTATAGAACTTGAGAACTACTTCCTAATTCATCTAGGAGATCTATATATATCATCTCCAATCTCATGAAATCCTCCACGTCAGCCACAAGAGGTTAAAAACTCTAATGAAGGATGTAACATGTAAAAATAGGTATATCAACCTACAACATCTGGTATTGCTCCGTAAATGGATGAAACTTGGTGCGAACCTCAAGGAAGGTCTATCTAATCAATATGTGACATTTATGATGTTTCATTTGGCTCCACAAGTCATGGGAGTGCTCTGCAAACCTTCTCCTTCAACTGACTGTCTGGATGCTCTATTCTATGAAATTTTATGATCTTCTGATAGTGATAAATTTTAGCAGACAAATCCAAATGACCTGAAACTTGGTTATGATGTAGATGATGATATGTAGATGCTAATTCCTAATCCATGAGCTCTGATATGAAGATGTGGTAAAATGCGGTACAAAATGTTGAAACTGCAATTGACTGAACTGAACTAAAAATGCAAGAAAAGAAAGAATGCAAATATTTTTGGTTGATGCAAGATTGCTCTGCAAGCTTGGATGCTCCTGCATCATACACTTAAGGTTGTTGAAAAAAGTGAGGCCCTCACTTTTCTAGGGCTAGAGGGAAACCAAGGCAGTCTACCTCAACCTGAGAAATCCATGATGAATCTTCTTCTAGTCTTCCTTTTGATTTTACCAAATATTCTTTGTATTGCTTGCCTCTAGTACTACGTCCAACTCTCGTATTGAAAATGTCTTCCATCTGCTTTAGTTGTTGCTGTGGAAATTGATTCTTCAAACCATCTTCAATTTTGTCACTTAACTCTCCTTCATGATATTGATATAGGTCTACAATGTTGAATATAGGTGATATACCCAATGTCTCCAATAACTCCACTTCATATGCATTTCTTGAATCAAACTTCTTAAGTATCTTACATGGTCCAAACTTCTTCATCTTTAGCTTGTTGTATGTCCCCACTGGAACTCTCTCCTTTCTCAGATATACCATTACTTCATCTCTAACTAAAAATTCTTTGTCTCCTCTTCTCATCTGCTTGCTCCTTATACTTACTATTCATCTCCTCCAAATGCTTGCTGACTTGATTATGTACTATCTCCATGTATCCTGAAAACTCTTCTGCCTCTGTACTTCTCTTATTCTCCATACTAATGTCTCTCAACTCTGCAACTTCTCTAGGTTTCACTCTGATCACAATCTCAAATGATGTCTTCCATGTACTCCTATTTACTAAATTATTGTATACAAACTCTGCTTGCGGTAGACTGAGATCCCAATTTCTTGCCTTATCTCCTACCTAACATCTCAACAAGTTTCCCAAACTCTTATTTACCACTTCTATTTATCCATTTATCTATGGGTGAAATGCAGAACTGACCTTTAGGTCTATCTTCATCTTGTTCCACAATATTCTCCAAAAGTATCCAATGAATCTTGTATCCCTATATGAAATTATGGTCTTAGGTAATCCATGCAATCTCACAATCTCCTTGAAAAATAGGTCAGCAACATGCACTACATCATTTGTCTTCTTACAAGGTATAAAATGTGACATCTTTGAAAATCTATCCAACACTGCAAATATAGAATCATATCCCCTTTGTGTTCTTGGCAAACCTAATATGAAATCCATGCTTATATCTTCCCAAGGTCTCTCTAGTACTATCAAAGATTTATACAATCTAGTATTCTGACTACTCCCTTTTGCAACTTAACATACTCTACAACTCTACAAAAACTTCCTTACATCCTAATGTATATGAGGCCAAAAGTAATGTTCACTTATCAAAGCCACTATCTTAACAATTCCAATTCATCCTGCCAATCCACGACTATGTTTCTCCTTTATCAAATTATCTCTCATTGAACTCCTAGGTATACACAATTGATTTCCTTTGAACAACATATCCTCCTAAATGAAAAAGTCTAACCACTTACTTCTATCTGTCACAATAGGTTCCTTACAGGCTTTCCATGGTTCTACAAAATCAAGATCCTCTTCATACATGTGCTTCAGTTCTTCAAAACCTAATACTTATACTCTCATCTCTGTCAGTAAATTCCTTCTTCTACTCAATGTACCTGCAACTTTATTTGACTTCCCACTCTTATGCTTCAATACAAATGTGTAACTCTGCATGAACTCTACCCATCTCACATGTCTCTGATTCAACTTTCCTTGACTGTTTGAATATTGTAAAGCCTGATGATCAGTGTACAACACAAATTCCTTAGGCAACAAATAATGTCTCCATTTCTTCAAGGCTTGAATTATGACATAGATCTCTTGATCATAAACTAAATATCATCTCCAAGCATCATTCAACTTCTCACTGAAATATGCTACTAGTCTACCTTCTTGACTTAACACTGCTCTTATTGCACTTCCACTGGCATCACAATTTACTTGAAATACTTTGTTAAAATCTGGTAATGCTAACACTGGTTGCTCTGTCACTTTCTGCTTTAACAATTCAAAATTTTTATTTGCTCCTAATGTCTACTTAAAATCCTTTCTATAACATCTCATTATCTCTATCATTGGTGTGCATATTGAATTGTAATTTCTAATGAACTTCCGATAGAAACTAGCTAATCCATGAAATGATCTTACCTCCCTAATGCTCTCTGGTGTTGGCCACTCAACAATTGCTCTAACTTTCACAGGGTCCATCTTCAATCTTTCCGCATAAATCACAAATCCCAAATATACCAACTCTTCCTTCATGAAACTACATTTATTGATGTTTATCAACAATTTCTCTTCTCTCAACCTCTGCAATACTCGTCTAATATGCTACAAATGTTCTACTTTTGTCTTATTGAAAATCATAATATCATCCAAGTATACAATAACAAACTTACCCAAGAATTTCTTTAAAAACCTCATTCATCAACCTCATGAAAGTACTCGGTGCATTAGTCAATCCAAAAGGAATCACTAACCATTCATACAATCCTTCATTTGTCTTGAATGCAGTCTTCCACTCATCTCCTTCTCTGATCCTGATCTGATTGTATCCACTCTTCAAGTCTATCTTTGTGAATTACTTTGCTCCACTCAAACAATCCATGATGTCATCCATCCTTGGCAATGGGAATCTATACTTAATTGTGATCTTGTTGATTTCTCTTGAGTCTGTACACATTCTCCATTCTCCATATTTCTTCAGTGCTAACACTGTAGGTACAACACATGGGCTTAAACTTTCTCTGATCAATCTTTTCCTCAACAGTTCTTGTATCTATCTAGATTCAACTTCGCATTTTCCGGTGGTGTCATCCAGTGTGTTGCTTTGTTAGGCTAACTAGCTCGGCGTATAAGGTCCATATGATGACTGATACTTTGGATTGGTGGTAATCCTTCAGGTACATTATCTGATATGATGTCTTCATATTTTGTCAACAATTCAATTATCTCTTCTGGTTGTGACTCTTCTTATTTTCCAGTAACAGTCTATGCACTTAGGTCTCCGCACTTCGTAGGAATCAAAGCAAAAAACATATTCTCATGTCTCAATCCATCCGGAAATCTCCTTCCATCAACCAAATAGATTATAGTAGTTCCACATACTTCACTTTTAGGTTCATCTTCCAAATGTATCAAAATATGTTTCATTCCATTTGATGTTATAGTATAAGTATTCTTTCTCCCATCATGTATAACTTTTATATCATACTACCATGGTCTACCCAACAATATATGACATATATCCATCGACATAATATCACACAATACTTCATCGTTATAAGATCCTATATGAAATTTCACCAAACATTGTTCACTCACTAGTACCTTATGTTCATCTTGAATTGATGCTATCTTTTAGGGCTTAGGGTGTTTCAATCTCTCTAGGTTTAGCTTAGTCACCATCTCCTCTGAAACCAAATTATTAGTACTGCCACTATCAATGATCACTTTGCAACATTTACCTCCTGATTTGCATCTAGTCTAGAACAAACTTTTCCTTTGTGGTGGTTCTTTAGCTGTCTCTACTTGAAATAGCGCTCTCCTCATGACTAATGATTCTTCTTTCTCTAGTTTTCCAACTGAACTAGGTGATCCAATAGGTTCTTCCTCCGCATAAGGTGCTCTTGCACTGTTCTCTGTTCTCTTGCTTGTACTTCCCTGATGACATTCAAATGCTCTATGTCCTTCACCTCCACACTTAAAACAAGTTCCTCTAAATGTTCTCTACCAAACCCTCTTTCATCTCTCATGTATCCTTTATTGCGGTAAGAGTTATGGTTCCCTCTACGATAGAAATTTCTATCATCTCTTCGATATGAATTGTTGTACTTTTCTTCCTTCTGATATGGGTTACTTTCTTTGTTCTACTCTGCATATGATCTTTCTCCTTTGGAATATGTCCTACCTCTCTGAAATTTACCTCCTCTACCTCTGTATCTCTGCTCATGCTTTTTATTCAACTTGTCTTCAACTTTCAATGCAAACTGGCATGCTTCTTCTATTCTTGTCATTCTCACCAAACTTAGTTCTTCTTGAATGTTCATCCTCAATCCATTTATGTATCTTGCCACTTTCTCCTTGCTTGCTTCACTATGTCCAGTCCTTATGATCATCTTATGAAATTCTTTAGTATACTCCACAGATTTTTCCTTTTTCCTTAGGTTTTGCAATATCTTCAACAGTTCCAACTCTAGTCAACAAGTATGAACGGACTCTTCAACTTTGTCACCATCCTATCCCATTTTATGATCTTTTCTTTTCCTCTCCTATTTATATTCAATTAAACTTCTATCCACCAGATAGCAGCATGTCATTTTAACTTAGTTTTTGCATATTTTACTTTCTCTGGATCTTCAATTTCTTCATATTCAAAGTATTCCTCCAAGTCATTTATCCGGTCAATTAATTCCTCTAGATTCAAATTTCCAGTATAGTTTGATACAACTACTCTAGGTCTCTTACCAATCTTTGAAATAGCTTTCAACATCTTTGCCAGATCTGATTCTTCTTCTTCTAGGGCTTCTTCATTTTGATATGCAGATTGAAATTCTTCATCATCACTTTCAGCATCATGTCTAGGGTTTAGTCCTCTTCTTCTATCTTCTTCTACAGTATCTAATCTAACCTTCATTGTCCTCATCATCTCAATCATTTCTTCCATTTTTCTAGCAACATTGGCCATAACAGGCATCCTCCTCAGCAGCATCTCTTCCTAGGATCTAGTGCAACTGCCTCAATTCGGTGATCTGACTACAAGGTAGCAATTTCCTCACAATCAATGCTCTATTGACTGTAAACACAAGTAGACAATCTCATGTAAGTGCTTCTTTCACAACAAGACCTTACAGAATGCCTTCACTTCCCAAAGGATTCAAAATTTCACTGTAATACCACTTGGTGCAGTCATGGTCGGAGGGTTCATAGAATGAACTGTCTAAACCATGGAGCTAGAACAAAACACAATAGAAACACCTCAATTATAGAATGCAATGAAAGATTCATAATATTAGAATATAAAAGAATTACAATTTTAATATGTCAACAACATGTGGGATACAATCAAAGGGCTCACAGGCCTACTTTCCAGGTTACAACAGATATGCAAGATATGGTGCTTGAAGTGCCTTCCCAGAACAAAAGATCTAATCTAAACTATCATAATTTCTAACTTCAAACTACAAAACTTGATAACTTCTTCCTAATTCATCTAGGAGATCTATATATATCATCTCCAAGCTCATGAAATCCTTTGTGTCATCCACAAGAGGTTACAAACTCCAATGAAGGATGTAACATGTAGAAATAGGTATGTCGGTCTACAATATCTGGTATTGCTCCGCAAATGGATGAAACTTGGTACAGACCTCAAGGAAGGTCTATCTAATCAATATGTGTCATGCATGATGTTTCATTTGGCTCCACAAGTCACGGGAGTTCTCCGCAAACCTTCTCCTTCAACTGAATGTCTGGATGCTCTGTTCTAGGAAAATTGATGATCTTCTGATAGCAATAACTTTTAGCAAACAAATCCAAATAACCTAAAATTTGGATATGATGTAGATGATGATATGTAGATGCTAAGTCCTGCTCTGCAAGCTCTAATATAAAGATATGGTAAAATATGGTACAAAATGTTGAAACTACAACTGATTGAACTGAACTAAAAATGCAAGAAAAGAAAGAATGCAAATATTTTTAGTTGATGCAAGATTTCTCTACAACCTGGGATGCTCCTGCATCAGGGTGAGATGATTTTAGTTTAGAACAACATGATCATGTTATAATGCACCCGTGTTATGTGAATGCATGCACATAACGTGAGTGCATTATAACGCGCTCACATTATTGTTTACTTTGGTAATTTGCAAGCCTTTGGCTTGGATTCTCCTTGGGCTTCCAACCCAAAGGCTTGGATTGAGTTTTGAACATCCAGAGATGTGTTTTTGCAGATTGTAAAAAAAATTACATAATCTTGAGCATGCTCCCCATAAGGTTTACACTTGTTTCAATGACAAGTCAAAAAAATACCATGATAATGTTAAGCTCTCTCTTAGCTTTCTAACCATATAATTTTTTCATGTTTTGAGTATGGTAAGGTTTTCATCTTTAATTTCTTTTGTTAGTGTATCCATTTTTTGTCAAAAACCAGCGTGTGGTATTTTTGAATTTATCTTTTAACCATTCATTCAAATTTCAAATAAATTACATTTTTAGAAGCTAGACTTGATTCTACACATATTAAAAAAAATTGGATTTCTGATTAGTTTTAAAAAAATTTGGGGGGAGCACACTCAATTTTCTATTTTTCAAGATGTGTCCACTTTAAAAATTAGTAAAAAATAAATTATTAATGAAAAAATTATCAGAAAAATTGGGGATAAACTACATAGTGTTAGCTAATTTCTCACCAAAGCAATATTTGAAATACTAAAAAAAAGTTAACATTTTAGGGGGGCCACACTAGATGCTATGTTATGTTTTTTCAAAAAAAAATAGGACCAATTTGTGTGGCCCCCCTTTTTGAACCCCTTAATCTCAACCATTTTAAAAAAAGTAGTTTAGAAACTAGATTCAGAGCATGCTACAAATTTTTTTTGTTAAATCTTCAAATTTTGAGTGTAACCATCTTCAATTTCTCACCCAACATCAATTTTTCTTGATTTTAGAAAAAATGTGGCCACTTAAGACCCCCTTTCGGTCCCCCAGCTTTGTGCACTTACTCCCATGTAATCTATTAACCTTATTTCCTTAAAAAGGTGCACTTGAAGCTATCTATTGTTGTGTTATAGGTATATAGGAGCACAATCCATGGCTTTTAGTAAAAGTTCATGTGTTAGATTATTATATCACCTAGATTGTGTTTGTAGGCCCCTTCCTTAGATAAGATTTTGTATTAATTCAAAGGATGCTAATAGTCAGATGATAGAGAGGATACAATCAAGAATGCTTTTAGAAGAGGCCATTCTATGTAGGAACTGTGATGTCTTGATTGACCTTTATTATTAAGATTCATGTTAGCCTTTAGAGTCAATTTAAGTTTGTTTAATTAAAGAAGCTCCCAAAGGACATATTACAGTGAAATTAATCATATAATTAGATGCTTAGAATTCATTTCCTTACAATTTGTATGAAATTTTATGTATTTCCCAACAAGTAGGAGGTAATTTTTGTAGTGTGTCAAATTATGATATTTATATAAGGATTTAGCTATGTAGTTTTTGAGTCAAACATATTGACCCATATTATATGAGTTCATGAGAGATGGGTTCATGTGAACCACTACTCATTTAATCTGGGTCAATGAGTTTGACTCAAAAACTACGTGGTTGAATCTTGATATAAATATCATATTTCCCAATAAGTTGTACAAAATATTTTGTGTATCCTAGTTAAACCAATTATTCGAAGGATTAGTTTGGCTTAGTCAAAATTTAGTGACCCTTCCAAATTTTAAAGGCCTGGACATAATTAGGTTAGATGTAACTTTAGGTCTAAACTCACTTTGAAGCTCCTTTCCCTTCTTAAATTCTATCTTAAGTGCTCTAGAGAAAAATGGGATTGAAACACATTTTAATTTAGCTAAGTGTACAACTTGGAGTTGAGGAGGTAGACCCCACTCATTTTTTGTGAGTTCCCTGGAGAGTAAGCTCAAAGATGATGTGTAAAGTTGTAAGCCACATGTTTGTGCTTGATAGATGTTGTACATTAGAGTAATAACTTGTTTAAACCTAGAGCTTAAATATTGAATTAAACCCAAAATCTAAACATTGATTATCTAGATTGAAAATGATTTCACATCCAAAATACTTTTACAACATTTATCTTTGGAGGAATTACTCTAAGTCACTCTAAAGAGTTAATAGATCGAGAATTGGGTTTAATCTGATTAATAGTCACTTTGTGTCATGCCCAAAATTTACCTATTATGAGCACAACACAAAACAACCTTAACATACAACAAATATTAAACCATCTCTCAAAACTAGCTTGTGACTCAAATAATTCGATAATACAAAACATTTTTTTAAATTAGATGCTTAGGTATAAACTTTAACCATATGAAAATAATGATTAACTAATACCTTAGACATTTTGTTTTACCCGGTACCATCCTAATAACTCGCTTTGCTCTAGTACTTGTGCCCTTTAAAAAAACATGATTCTGTAGAACTAGATGAAAGAATTAGTCTCTCCAACTAAATAGAAAAATCATGATTAAATTATGGATGCATGATATAGAAAATTAGGAACTAAGGGCCAAACTTAGGCCTTAGGGGCTCATATAAAATGGCCTTGCCTATGTAACACAATCATGATTAAATTCTTGATGCATGTTATAGAGCATTAGGACCTAAGGGCCAAACCTAGGCCTCAGGGGCTCATATAAAATGACCTTGCATATGTAACATGATCAGAGGCTCCGAAGTTTGCCTACTTGAACTTCCAACCAAACTTTGTCCAATTAACTATATTCTAAGATGCAATTTCACAAACAAATTGACATATTCACATTCATATATTTTGTTTCACTAATCCACTTGATAATATGAGGAACAATAGTCTGAAAGAATATCATAAATAATCTCATGAGTTTTCAAATAAAACAAACTAGCTTACACCAAAACCATTTTCTATATTCAAAAGTCTACCTAAGCTCTAGGATAACTATATACTTAGATTTCCTCAAAGAGAATAAAATCATAAGCTATGTTTGATCTAGTAAAATCATGCAAACTTTATTAAATTATTCAAAAGATCATTAATAACATACATACCTTCTTGTACTAAAATAATAAAGATTTTACATTATCTCAACATGGTAAGAGTGCTAAATATCCACAATGCAATGGTCCACCCAAAACCATCCCTTTCATAATTGCAATTAAACTTTGGATTCACACTTTCCATCAAGATTCACAAAGAGGGAATGGACACATGTTATTTAAATTATTCCTCTAATATTAATTAATTAAGCATACATCTTCATAATCCAAATTTCTTTGATACTTAGGTGATGAGATCAAACTATTTTTCTTCACCAATGGAAATGGATTCGGGATACCCATTAGGTATAAAGGCTTCAATTATGTTTTAAGGTAGACAACTTTCTCCACTCTAGACTCTTTCTCTCTCCCTCACTAATGCACACACCTGCTTATAGAGAGTGATTACAATGAATTATATAATTTTACTTCCTTGGTACCAGGATACATTTAAGGTCTTCTATTAATAAGATCTCAGGGATTATCTATTAATTTTTACTCAAGTAATAGGGAAAAGACAAGATGGTTTCCAATTTAAGACTACCTAACTAATGATTGCAAATTATTTTTTATATAATCCTCACCAACTCAACCCATGTGAGCCTTATTAAAATTCTCATCTAAATATTTTTGAAGACTATTTAAACATAGACATTGAACTTAATGCTTTTGCAGTACACCACCTCTAGGAATTAACTAACATCTAATCCTATTATTCATATAGGGGTTCCTTATTTAGATATGTCTAATCTAAATCAACAGTGACCTACACATTAGGATACATTAACCAATTTCACCTAGTTAGTCAATTCACATTTAGGCATTTCACTTTCAACTACATTCATATCCCTTGCAAAATGAATTAATTAAGCCAAGTTAAATAATTTATATTATTAGATTTATTCGTTTCTTAGCCTCATTGCAATAAAGACTGTTATCAAGTGTAATACTAGTTTGGGTCTTCAAGGTTCATTTTTTAATGTTTTTATCATGGTTCCTTTATTAATCCTCTAGCAAAGGTCTATGTGCCATTACTTATTGTGAATTCAATAGAACAATCAACATTTATCTAAATCATAAAAAGATAAGAATTCATTAGTTAGGTCTCATGCCCTACTATATTTATTGTAACACAAAATCAAGAGGTTCTAGAGATTCCACATAAACTAGTTAGCAAGGTATCATAGTCATTATGAAAACATGAAGAACTAAACCAAGTTGACTTCCATAATAATATAGAGGCTATAAATTAATCTCTAGAGGCCATCTTAACACCACTCCAGTTGTTATCCTATAATTCATCCTATCCTCTAGTTTCATATTTATAATTTTCACATAGCCTGGTTGAACTAGAACATCTAAACATTATTACATCTGATTAACATTATACTCAATCTTCAACAAGCACAAAATTATTGAGTTTGTTTTCACTACTATCTGGCTCAAAGAATACAACTCCTTATTGTTTTTGATAGTAATAAGCTACAAACGAGGGTACAGATCCCTATACAAAAGCCCCACGGGCAGTAAAATAGGCCAGTGGTCACAAACAACAATAAAACAACAAACTAACAGCAGATAGTCATAATAGTATTATAAGAGAACCATCACCCTAAACAACAAAACTAGCAACTATTTGAGTAGATCATTCCAATATTCTTTAAGGAACTCTAGAAGTTCCTCCTTGCCTGCAGACTTCCCATCTTTGTTAGCCTAGCCATGATGATATTCTTGAAGAACAGTAAAAGTTGTTGACGCCTGATGGATCACCTTCAAGAATACAATAGCCAAAACCTCAACCTTCATCTCCATAGTGAGAAGCCTCCCCTTGACATCAACTAACTCCTGCTTAAGCTGACTGCTGGTATCACCATCCCTAGCATTGTCCACCTCTTTCTCAGGGGTTTCTAGGATCTCCACATCTTCCTAGTCGGTGTCATAGAAAGAGTTTTTAAGAGACTCAAAGTGACTGGCCCCCTCCTTCTCTTGCTTAGGAGTCGATTTAACCAATTTAATTTTAATATCATCCTCCGAACCCTTGGGGTTCGAGGTAGAGGAATAATCCATGATTTTCAAAACAGGGGTTTTCCCCCCAGCCAGTCTACTAGACCTATGGATACTGGGTCACCTTGCAATACTTCCCTTAACCTCAGCAACATCCTTATTCTCAGTAATAACATCCTCCCAATACTCATGAGTCTTGACATTCTCCTTTTCCACCGACAACTCTATAGTTTTCTCACTACCATCACCTTTCTTGCTTTTCTTTTTTCCATCCTTCCTAGGAGGAGATTGTTCTTCCAAACTAGATTTACATTTTTTACCCCCCGAAGGTGAAGGGTAGTTCTTCAACCTGCAAAGCCCCTCAGCAACAGCCTTTTGGGATTGCCTTGAGGACCCAACAACAACCCCCAAGGTAGAGTTAGCTGGGCCCCGCCCAGTAGGGTTAGCTTTCTGAGAGACAAGAGGGGTTAAGGCACCTTTTTTCTTGTGTGGTCAGGGTTCTAGATTCTCAATAGAGTTATGGGAGGGCCTAGATGGGCTTGGAGGATCTGTGCCAGCAGGGTTGAAGACTGTTTTACCAAGGCTTCCATATTTGACACTAAGTGGGGTATTATCCTCAGAGTCATCATCCTTACACTCCTCAATAAGATAGGCTTTAATCGGTTTGGCCAACCAGAGAGTGAGGTGGAAATGGTAAAGACGGAGGATTAAGCCTTGATGCAGTGGGACGGAGACCACAGTAGGATTTCCCTCATAGGTTTTTTTGGCAAGCTTGACAAAGGACTCTAATGATGAAAGCAAATAAAAAGGGAAATTCACCAACACCTTATGTCTAAAATGATTGAGAAGGGGAAAATGGTAATGGTAATAGCACCTATATCGACCCTTAAGGGTGATGAACTTCATTATAAGGTAACATACACAGTCCCAAGGATTGACTAGGCTTTCATGTTTGAAGCCACCTTGCATGCGGACAAGCTTCTCCCCTTCACGGAAGAACTTCTTCATTCCCTCTAGATCTTGAACCTTAGTTTACTTTTTTAGCCTATTTCCCTCGTGACTTAGACCCGTGGCTTTGGCGATGGACTCTTCAGTGACTTTGAATTGAACCCTGCCCATGTGAACCTTATGGTCATCATCCCATGACATCGCAAATTGCATAGATAGGTTCTTGTCAAAGCCATTCAAACATTTCAAGAATGGCTTAATGTTTCCTTCATAATAGATGCTCCACACCATGAATCAGATTTGAACTCGACGCAAGATGACAGATCTATTCTTACTTTATTGCCACCCATGATTCTGCACTTCACAATTCAGCAAGGAAAAATATTGATAATAAACTTAGGCAAATGCAACTCCTCCCTGAACTGTCTAGAAATAATGATCAATTGATCATTATTATTTCTATTCTCGAGGTTTCTCAAACCCCCATAATCATCCTTCATATCACCTTCCACATATGAAACATAATTGCCATCATAATAGAACTCATGCGAGCTTTCAAAAACTAGAAGAGCCATCATTATGTGATAATACCCCTTGTGCCAACTGAGGAACTACTTAGGGGTCTCACTGAGTTGTCCCTTGCTTGCGTAGAACTCCCTAATTTATACATAATGGGCATACGTTATCCTAGTCATGATGACAAAGACCTTCTCATGCCACCCCTTATAGCAGCAATCGATTATGAAAGCATAAGAAAGGAAATAGAGAGGATTTAGTTTGGCCATTGATTAGTGTAAGGTTGGGCCTCCTTTTGGAGATTATTTCTAATGTTGGGAGGTAGGTTTATGAGACTCCTCCTACATCTAACCGGGTAAAGATTACTCCCTATATTTTCCATGGCATCTGCAATTTGGTTGCCTTCTCTATAAACTTGGTTGACCTCAAATCCTTCAAAGCTTAGAAGATTTTTTTAATATCTTGAATGATATCTTCAAATCCTTGGCTCTTCCTTTGACAACATCCACAATTAATTTGGAATCCCCTTCAACGATAAGATTTTTGACTCCAATAGCAAAGGCAACCTTAAGTCCCCAGAGGAGAGCCATAGATTCGTCAACATTATTAGTGTTTTCACCAAGCTCTCCTGCATAAGCCACAACAAGTTCTCCCTTGGCCAATCTAATGACTCCCCCACCACTAGCCAAACCCAGGTTCCCTTTAGCAACACCATCAAAATTAAGCTTTGTCCAACTAGTAGCAGGGGGGACCCACTTGGTGTTGGCCCGAGCTTTTCTCTTGGAGTCATCTATTATACAAATGTTAGCTGGAATACTCCATTAGCTTATAATACTAGCTTCAAGATTACAACTCCTTATTGTTACTAGGATGAGTGTTCCTAGAATTCACCTATATGTTAGAAAACAATGTCATAGTATAAACATAATGTAATCCAAAGGTTAAAATTATCTTGCATCATAACATAAAAGTTAGTACCACACTAATCTAATCTAAACTAATTGGAAATTATATCACCAAAGATCTCCCTAATGCTTGTTACTCCTCCATGTACACAAACAAACTAGAAGAAGTTGTGCAATTGTTCCACCCAACAACCCTCATAGGAGGTGTCTATCTTGTAGTGGCACAATGGATGTGAGTAAACAATAACCGTAGATATCTCAACCTCTTCGAACTAGGCTTGTCACAATCGCTTAACATTTGGCTCCTCATCTCAAACTCATGAAGCCCGTCAATAAATTTTAGAAGATATCATTTGAATAATCTTAGGAATGGAGAAGGAAAGATTAGAAGAAGGAACCCCCTTTTCTCTTTATACCCTTGACTTTATATAGAGTTTCCTCTCTAATTTCAATAGATATCTTGCATCTCATTATGATTTTATACCTTTGGTGAATTTAATACCAAGTCATCATTTTAGGCTCCTTAGACTACCCATTCTTGATCTTCTTTCATGTCATCATCATTCTCTGGATTTCTCAGATATTGTAAAACTTTATCTTTGAGTGATTCTTTGTCTATAGGAGTAACTTCCTGTGTTGTTTTCTACTCTAATATTCCATTCATAGTTTAGTTGATCATATAGCCATTTTCCATGTTTTCTGCTAGATTTAATTGTTTGGATAATTTATTCACAATTTCCTTGGTTTGCCAATATTTAATTCCTTGCATCCTATAAATTCATTTTGTGATGCTCTTTCTTTAGTTCACCTCACTAAGGACAAATTTGTAGCCTAGAAAAAAGTTGTCAAGTCTTCCTCCTTGTCTTTAAAACCCAAATAAGATGTGACAAATCAAGATGCTAAAGAAACCATGATTCACCGTCTATCTAGAGAAGAGTTGGCTAAGAAAAAGGCCAATGGATTACATTTCAGTTGTGATAAAAATGGGACAATAGTCACAAAATATTAGAAGTAATGCTCTATCTCATTAATTCTACAGAGGTTCCCAGTGATTCAAAGGAATATTTTGAAGAGAAAGAAGAGTTGGTTCCATAGAAACATGAGTCTACTCCTTTTCCTCATATTTTTATTTACGCTCTTGTTAGTTTCTCCACCCCCCACCAACATCCCCCATCCCCTAAAAAAAACACTTAATATCATTGGCTACATCAAATGCCAAAAGGTAGTGGTCTTGATTAATGAGGGTAGCATGCATAAATTCATTTGTAAAAGAATTGCTAACTAACTGCACTACTATTTCCATGCTTGCACAATGATTTTAGGTTCTGGTGGCCAATGGTAATACTATGTTATTTGGACAAAAGTGTTGAAATGTGAAACTTACTCTAGGGGACTATTAGTTGACCACTGATATGTTTTCTCTTTCCTTGGGTGGCATAGGTGTGGTGTTGGGCATAATGGTGGCAAACCTTAGGACCACTCACTTGAAACTAATCCTAGCTATGGATCAAATTCAACCATAATTATAAGGAGCATACCTTATAAGGTTTGATTGCAAGTGATGTTTCGATGGTTAGTTTTTATCATATGGAAAATTTACTAAAGAAGAGGTATTCTAGCATCCTTTCCCAATTCCACTCTCTAGAGGTTGAACCTCCTTCAAATCATTCTCCTCCATCAAAATTTTTTAATGCCTATTGAATAAGTATCAACAAGTATTTAAGAACCCCAAAGGGTTGTGCCCATGGTCCCATGACCATGCCATTTCCCTCATTCCTAGTAGCCATTCTCAAAATATTTATCCCTATAGACATCCCTTTGAGCAAAAGAATTAAATTGAGAAGATGGTTAAAGAGAACTACAAGAGGTTGGTGTTATTCCCCCAAGTACTAGTCCTTACTCCTCTTTATAGTTATGGTTCCCAAGAAATATGGTGGCTAGTGGATGTGTCATGATTTCCATGAACTCGTTAAATTAACCACCAAGAATAAATTCTCTATTCCAATTAGTGATGATTTGTTGGATGAGATTTTGGGGGCTAATTTTTTTACAAAATTGAATTTGCATTTTGGTTATCACCAAGTTTGTGTCAAAGAAACTAATATTATGAATTTTGGTAAAGCTTGACTTAACCAATGCTCCTAATTTTTAGAGTCTTGTGACTAGAGTGTTTTATGGTTTCCTATGCAAATTTATCTTAGTCTTCTTTGATGATATTCTCATATATAGTCATAACTCAGTTGATCATCTTTACCATGTGGAGACCACACTGGAGATTTTAAATGAGCATTCTCTTTTTGATAACAAATATAAGTATGCATTTTGAGTCCAATATGTGGAGTATCTAAACTATCTTGTTTCACACACTAGCATATAGGTTAACCCCAAGAATATTTTAGTGATGTAGGAGTGGTCAAAACTTAAGTCCCTCAAAATATTATAAGGTTGTAGGAATGAGTTTTCCACAGTCCATGATAGTATTGAGAGTGCTTCTAGATTCAACTGTGTATATTTTTGTTTCAGATAAAAAAAAAATATACAGTTGAATCTAGAAGCACTCTCAATAATATTATAAGTTTTTTTAGGCTTGGCAAGGTATTATAACGAGTTTTTTCAAAACTATGGTAAAATTACTTGGCCCTTGACTTAATTGTTCAAAATAACTCCTCATTTGGATAGAAGTAGATGATTTGACATTTGCTTCTCTCAAGACTGTAATGTTTTCTACTCTAATTTTGACCCTATAAAAATCTTGTAAATCTTTATTTCCCAAACTTGATGCATTAGGCACTAGAATGGATTTGGTGTTGATACAAGAAGGTAGGCCACTTTTCTTCAGTAGAAAGCAACTCATAAGGCACAACTTAGCTAAATATGCATATAAAAAAGAAATTTTGGCTATCCTCCATGTTATACAACAATGATATCCTTACCTCTTGGGATAATATTTCTACATCAAAATAGATCATCACAGCCCCAAATATTTCTTGCAACAAAGGGTGTCCCCCTAGGTAAAAAAACAAAAATCGGCATGACTAAAATGCAGGGCTATGGTTAGGAGATAATATACAAAAAGGGTAAGGAAAATGTTATAGTGAATTCCCTCTTATGTTAATATGAAGGTGAATGTACATTATTTTCTCTTTCCATCTTGGTACCTGACTTGATGGATGAGCTTGGACGAGAATGGAATGCTAACTTGACAATTCAGGGTATTATTTGTTAATTATAATAAGGCCCTCCATTTGTGCCAATTCTCCAATGTATTGGACAAGACTTCATGTATCAAGGCCAAATATATTTGATTCCCAACTCCTAGCCCAAGCCTCAGACAATCCTAAAATTTCACTCCTCCCCCATAACACATCACTCAAGATTTTTGAAGATCTATGGGAGAGTGAAAGGGGATTTATTTTCAGATGGACTTTAGCATAGTCAAATGTGATGTGTGTCAATAGAATAAAAGGGAAACTACCAAATCCATAGAATATTGTAGCTATTTCCTATTCAGGATAAGGCTTGGCTTGATATTTCTATGGATTTCATTGTGGGTCTTCCAATGTTGGGAGGTAAATAGGCCATCATGCTTATTATTTAATTCTTGATCAAATATGCCTATTTCTATGTATTACCTCACCCTTCAGTACTATTGTAGTTGCTCAACATTTATTTGATTCCATCTTCAAACTCTATGTGATGCCTTCATTATGAGTATCGTGATCCTACTTTTACTTGGAATTTCTAGCAAGAATTGTTGAAGTTGTAGGGAAGTAACTTGAACATGAGTCCAACTTGTCATCCTCGATCTAGTGGACAAATAGAGGTTTTGAATAAATTCCTTGAGACTTACTTGCACTAAATTTTGTGTCTAAGAAACATGGATAATGGGTCAAGTGGCTACCTTTTTCTGAATGGTGGTATAATATCACTTATCATAGTGCTTCCAAGATGTCACTTTATGAGGCCCTCTATAGTAATCCCCCACCTTCCTTGGGTACTTATATTCTTGTTTGTTCCAAGGTCACAATAGTTAATAGTACTCTAGCCAAGGATGAGCAAATTTTTTGAATCCTTAAGGCCAATTTGGTGTTGGCACAAAATCACATAAAACATTAGGTGGATCAACATCAAATAGAGTGTACCTTTGTCATTACTAATTGGATCTTTTTAGAGCTCTATCCCTACAAGTAGATGTCATTGTGGGACAGGAGATGTTATAAGTTGGGTCCAAAATTTTATGGCCCTTACTAGGTGATCCAATAAATTGGTGATGTTGTGTACAAGTTGACACTCCCACCCTCTTCTAAGATCCGCCCATTTTTAATATCTCTTTCTTCAAGAAAGTGATCAAGAATGCTACTTGACTCCCAAATGTAACAACACATTCCATAATGCTCAATAATTAACATAAGTATTCATCTTAACCAAGAATCAAAATACATCATGATTATCCAAATCAGAGTTAAACAAGAATAAATCATTATCATTTCAATAATTAAGCATGTTATTCTAAACCAGAATATAACAAAGCTTTCAATTACAACATCCAATTACATCTCATTAGTGAATAACCTTCATTGTGAATGTACAAAGTTATGCTCAAGACATCAAATATCAAATTATACATAATAATTGACTATCAAGTCATATAATGAGAAGCACTACATCTCGAACATATGACATCTATCTTCATAAGCCTTGGCTTGTCTCATGCTTGGGAAGGAGAGCATCATCCAGGTGCTTTTCCTCCAACCACAAATCGACGGTCCCCCGCACAACTTCCTACCTAGAAGCGGCCCTACCCTTCATGGAAGGAATAGATATAAGGAACTGTTAGGTTAGCCATTTGAGTATTTGGTGTTGTGTCCTTCATAATGCCTCTCGGTCACACAACTATAGATAAAATCTAACTATGTATGACACTACTGGAGACATTATGTCATCTGGAGCATTGTGGACCGATAATGCATGTAGAGACAGATGCATTACTTTGGCCAAATATTTACATACATAAATGTTACACAATGAACATTGTTGTATGTCCTGTTGCAAGTATGAGGTGAGCCATTGTTGTCATTGATGTCAACATACTCATACTGCATTGACAAGAAGGATTTGATGAGTTTTGTGCTGAGGATATTGAGAAAATTAGCCTCAGTCAGGAACAGTGAAGAACAGTGATGAGAAGAAGGTAAATATACTGTATAGGATGAGAACCGGAGGATGCGGATTAAAGGGTTAGTAGATATGAGTCTTGAGATGCTACAGTTAAGATTTCAGAGGTCCGCATGAAGATCTGAAGGAGTTATGGCTGCCGGTATAGAACCGGGTCCGGCAAGTATCCGGAGGTGACAGAGGATCACAAAAAGGTCCGGTGAGGTCCGGAATTGTATTATCATAATCTGCGGATTGGAAGGAGTGTCTTATATGTCCTTGTGATGTGTCATCCTGATTTGTGTGTAATTTGGAGGTCCGGATGTACCTCCTGCATTATGACAGTGGCGACAGACTGTGTTCTTGAAGTTCCGGATGAGGAAGACAAGAGATCCCAGTAAGCAGAGAAAGTGCGGATGTATCCGGACATTCAGACAGACTTGTGAAGGTTCTTGAATCATGTTTAGGTTGTGTTGTTGGTCCGCATTAATGGTAGAGCCCGGAATTGAAGTTATTCTTCCGGATGAAGTTATTGCTCTGTTTAGCCGACCGGATGAGTTGTTCATCCTGCGAATGTTCTTGTGATAGCCGACCGGATGTGTTGTTCATCTTGCGGATACTCCTATGGTTGTTTGCCGACTTAGATGCTTGTTCCTAAGTCGATGTCTTGTATAAATAATGATTTGTGAATTCATTTCAGGGTGTAGCATGTGGATGAGTATGGTGTAGCGAAGAAAGGTGCGAAATGCAGAGCAGAGATTATTGGGCTTAATTGGAACTGATCCGGACATGGTAGAGATGTCATTCTCCAGTTCAAGACTGTGATTTTTATCACTCTGTAGACAGTGTGTCTCCTTGTAGGCAGTGGGCCTCTTTGTGAGCAGTGTGCTCGGGCAGTGAGCCCTTATTGGCATGTGCCATTCATTTTTCTTATTCTTCTAACAGAGAATAATTCTTGGGTTAATCACCCCGTGGTTTTTCCCTTAACCGGGTTTTCCACGTCAAAATCTTGGTGTTCAATGTGTTGATGCTTATCTACTCTTGTGTTTATGTATTGTGCTTCCATGAATGATTATTTGATATGCTGCTAACTAACAACAGAGAATAAAGTGTTTGAAAGAGAACAAGTTCTATACAACTGATTCACCCCCCCCTCTCAGTTGTATGCCCTAGATCCAACAATTGGTATCAGAGCTGAGTTCCTCTGATAGGAGCTTAACCGCTTGAGGTGATCCAGGATGTCGTCATACAAGAAGGATAGTCCGAAGTTCGATGGAACCAACTTCACTCTCTGGAAAGGTCGCATGAAGTGTCATTTGGAATGTATGGGAAAAGCATACTTGGCTATGATTTCAAAACCATATATACCCCCACAAGGTGGTCCGACAACTCCAGATGAAACCACAGAAGCTGAAAACAATCTGCGGACTAAGGAAGCTCTTCTAAGCGCATTGAATGACTCAGATCTCTCGAATGTCATTGACCTACCAACTGCATATGAGATCCTAACTAAACT
The DNA here is from genome assembly GCA_027924645.1 of Cunninghamia lanceolata. Lineage (NCBI taxonomy): Eukaryota > Viridiplantae > Streptophyta > Pinopsida > Cupressales > Cupressaceae > Cunninghamia > Cunninghamia lanceolata. Next base: position 2,768,525 of record BSBN01000893.1, on the reverse strand, counting down.
GGAACTTCTGTATGAAGGAGATGAGTTTGTCAAAAGTGCAAGGTTGCAAAGTCTGAAAGGGAAATTTGAAAGATTGAAAATGAGAGATGATGAAAACATTACTACCTTTATGCCAAGAGTAAATGAGCTGGTATGTGGAATCAGAAATGCTGGTGGAACTCTAGATGAAAATGAGATTGTCTGCAAAATCCTAAGATCCCTTCCTGCTGCCTACAAAATCAAAGTTGCTGCCATTGATGAATTCAGAGCCCACACAACTGTCACAAGAGAACAATTGGCTGGCAAACTAGCTGCATTTGAAATGACCGAGTTTGGAGATGATCCACCCAAGACTGAGTCTGCTTTTAAAGCCAGTGCCTATGTGAAAGGCAAACAGAGATTTGATCCGGGTGAAAACTCATCAAGGAAAATGTCATGGTATGATCAAGCAAGAAGAGACATGGAAGAAGAAGAAGCAGAAACAGCTCAACTTGAAGCCCTCATTGCAAAGAGACTGCCAAGAGGATCCGGTAAGTATGAAGGAAAACTACCCTTTAAGTGTTTTAACTGCAATAAGATTGGTCATTTTGCCTCAAGATGTCCGGAGAGATCTGCAAGATCTAATACTCACAGACAAAGGTTTCAAAAGAATTGCTATTATGTTCATGAAGAAGATGACAATGAAGGAGTAACAGATGATGAATCAGATCCAGGAAGCAAATCCGGAAATGAGTGGGTGTTTATAGCCATCAAGGAAGAAGATTCCTTGCTCTCTGAATCTGTCAATCACAAAGTTGTTGAAAAAGCCTTGGCTGCTCAAGTGGAAGAAAAGGATGATTGGGTTATTGACAGTGGATGCTCTCACCATATGACTGGTGACAAGAATAAGTTCTTAGACTTGGAAAGATATGAAGGAGGAATGGTAAAGTTTGGTGACAATTCTGCTGGCAGAATCAAAGGTAGGGGAACTATTTCCTTTGATGGTAAGAGCAAAACAGGTAATGTACTATATGTTGAAGGATTGAAGCACAATCTTCTCAGTGTTGGTCAGTTAGTGGACAAAGGCTATGATCTCCGGTTCAAGAATGGAAAATGCAGAATCTTTACAAGCTCCGGAACTGAAATTGCATCCGGTACTCAGACAAGAGGTAACATCTTTCATCTGGTTGGTTCAAATAAAAGTTGTTTGTTTGTTCAAATTGATCAGAGTTGGTTATGGCATAGAAGAATGTGTCATGTAAATTTTGATAACATCATCAAAATAAGCAATACTCAGGCTGTGAGAGATCTTCCAAAGTTGATAAAACCTACAAACAGTGTGTGTAAAGAATGTCAGTTAGGCAAACAAAGCAGAGTCTCTTTTAAAAGCAAAGATCAGTCTTCTACCGGATTGTTGGAATTAGTACATACTGATCTATGTGGTCCGACAAGAATCAAGAGTCTGCAAGGTGATAGATATTTCATGTTGTTAATTGATGATCATTCCCGGATGATGTGGGTTACCTTTCTAAAAGAAAAATCAGAAGCTTTTGAGAAGTTCAAAATCTTCAAAGCTATGGTGGAGAATCAAACCGGATTGAAACTAAAGTGTCTAAGGTCTGATAGAGGTGGTGAATTTACATCTGGTGAATTCATTGACTTTTGTGAGAAACAGGGTATAAGGAGACAGTTGTCTGCTCCTAAGACTCCACAGCAGAATGGAGTAGTTGAGAGAAAGAACCGGACCATCCAGGAAGCTGCTAGGACAATGATGTTGGAAGCAAATGTTCCTCAAATGTTTTGGAAAGAAGCTATCAGCACTGCAGTCTACACTCTCAATCGAGTTCAAATCAGAAACAACACCGGTAAGACCCCCTATGAACTTTAGTTTGGCATCACTCCTACTGTGAAATATTTCAGGGTATTTGGTAGCAAGTGTTATATTAAAAGAGATGAAGATCTAGGAAAGTTTGATGCTAGAAGTGATGAAGGAATTTTCTTGGGCTACTCCACTCAAAGCAAAGCATATCGGTGTTACAATAAGAGATTGAGGAAGATGATAGAAAGCACCAATGTAAAGGTTGATGAAGGAATTGAGAAGCCTTCAAGATTTTATGAATTTGATGAAGATGACCAAGATAGTGTTCAAGGAACTCAATCCTCTCCGGTGAAACAGAGTCAGCCTGATCCGGTAAATCAGGAAGAAGAGTTAGGTTTAAATGAGCCTGATCAAGAAACAGCAGTACTGGATACTCCCAAAATTCCAAGGTATGTAAAACTGAATCACTCTGAAGATCAGATCATAGGTGACAGAAGCAAAGGTGTACAAACTAGAAGGAATATTGCTCAAGATCAGAATGAATGTTGTCTGATTTCAAGGATTGAACCTAAAACAATAAATGAAGCCTGCAATGATGAAAATTGGACCAAAGCAATGGAAGATGAACTGATGCAAATTGAGAAAAATCATACTTGGGATCTTGTTCCCAGACCTAGAGACAGGAATGTAATTGGAACCAAGTGGGTCTTCCGGAACAAACTAAATGAAGCTGGTGAAGTAATCAGAAACAAAGCTAGATTGGTCTGCAAAGGCTACTCTCAAATAGAAGGAATTGACTTTGAAGAGACTTTTGCTCCGGTAGCAAGAATTGAAGCAGTCAGATTACTTCTTGCATTTGCTGCCTTCAAAGATTTCAAGGTATATCAGATGGATGTCAAGTCTGCCTTCTTAAATGGTGATCTGGAAGAAGAAGTCTACATTGAACAACCGGATGGATTTCAATTGTCTGATAATAATGATATGGTCTGCAAGTTGAAGAAAGCTTTGTATGGATTGAAGCAAGCCCCAAGAGCATGGTATGAAAGGTTGGATAAGCATCTTGTGCAGATTGGATTCAACAAAGGTACTGCTGACAGCAACTTATATTTCAAAATTGATCATGAAAACATTCTGATTGTTGAAGTGTTTGTGGATGATATCATTTTTGGAGGAAGAGATAGTATGTGTAAAACTTTTGCAAATCAGATGAAAAGTGAGTTTGAAATGTCTATGCTTGGTGAAATGAATTTCTTCTTGGGTCTGCAAATTACTCAAACAAAAGAAGGGATCTTCATTTCTCAGACAAAATATGTGAAAGAATTGTTAAAGAAATTTGGTATGGAAGACTCAAAGCCTATGAACACTCCTATGGCAACCGGATGTAAGTTAAGCAAAGATGATGATTCTCCAAAGGCAGATCAGACAAAGTATAGATCAATGATTGGTGGATTGTTGTATCTCACTCAAACTAGACCAGATATAATGCAAGCTGTTGGTCTTGTGGCAAGATTCCAGGCTGATCCTAGAGAATCTCATGTTATGGCAATCAAAAGAATTTTTAGATACTTGAAAGGGACAGTTGAGTATGGTCTATGGTATCCTAGAGATCCGGATTTCTCTCTTCATGCTTACACAGATGCAGATTGGGCAGGAGATGTGGATGACCGGAAGAGCACTAGTGGTGGAGCATTCTTTTTGGGGAAGAGATTGGTTTCTTGGCTAAGCAAGAAACAAGATGCAATATCTCTGTCTACAACTGAAGCAGAATACATTGCAGCAGCAGGTAGTTGCACTCAAATCTTGTGGATGAAGCAGATGCTAAGAGACATCAAAGTTGAATATGAGGAGCCTATCACAATTTTCTGTGATAATTCAAGTGCAATTAATATTTCCAAGAATCCGGTATTGCATTCTAAGACTAAGCACATATCTATCAAATTTCACTTTTTGAGAGAACAAGTAAACAAGGAAGAAGTCAGATTGGAGTATGTTCCCTCCAAGGATCAGATTGCAGATATCTTTACAAAACCTCTTCCCAAGGACTCTTTTGAATATCTCCGGGAGAAGTTAGGGGTCATGGCCCCTCCGGTGATGAACTAAGATGCACTGATGTGCATCAGTCCGGTGGCAATCACAGTCATATCTTGTGATCCGGACTAATGGGGAGCTGCAACTAAGGGGGAGCAGCTGGTATTATTCTGATGCATGAGAGTTGCAAGTATGAGCCCTTTGCCATTGATGTCAAAGGGGGAGAGAAGACATGTGAAAAACAAGTGGTTGATGATCAAAGGGGGAGCAGCAAAGGAAGACATGTGAAGAGTTGCTGTTGATAGGGGGAGCTGTGACAGAAAAGAGAAGTTCTTGTCTTGATGGTTTTTCACATCATATGTTGCCATCAATGACAAAGGGGGAGATTGTTGCAAGTATGAGGTGAGCCATTGTTGTCATTGATGTCAACATACTCATACTACATTGACAAGAAGGATTTGATGAGTTTTGTGCTGAGGATATTGAGAAAATTAGCCTCAGTCAGGAACAGTGAAGAACAGTGATGAGAAGAAGGTAAATATACTGTATAGGATGAGAACCGGAGGATGCGGATTAAAGGGTTAGTAGATATGAGTCTTGAGATGCTACAGTTAAGATTTCAGAGGTCCGCATGAAGATCTGAAGGAGTTATGGCTGCCGGTATAGAACCGGGTCCGGCAAGTATCCGGAGGTGACAGAGGATCACAAAAAGGTCCGGTGAGGTCCGGAATTGTATTATCATAATCTGCGGATTGGAAGGAGTGTCTTATATGTCCTTGTGATGTGTCATCCTGATTTGTGTGTAATTTGGAGGTCCGGATGTACCTCCTGCATTATGACAGTGGCGACAGACTGTGTTCTTGAAGTTCCGGATGAGGAAGACAAGAGATCCCAGTAAGCAGAGAAAGTGCGGATGTATCCGGACATTCAGACAGACTTGTGAAGGTTCTTGAATCATGTTTAGGTTGTGTTGTTGGTCCGCATTAATGGTAGAGCCCGGAATTGAAGTTATTCTTCCGGATGAAGTTATTGCTCTGTTTAGCCGACCGGATGAGTTGTTCATCCTGCGAATGTTCTTGTGATAGCCGACCGGATGTGTTGTTCATCTTGCGGATACTCCTATGGTTGTTTGCCGACTTAGATGCTTGTTCCTAAGTCGATGTCTTGTATAAATAATGATTTGTGAATTCATTTCAGGGTGTAGCATGTGGATGAGTATGGTGTAGCGAAGAAAAGTGCGAAATGCAGAGCAGAGATTATTGGGCTTAATTGGAACTGATCCGGACATGGTAGAGATGTCATTCTCCAGTTCAAGACTGTGATTTTTATCACTCTGTAGACAGTGTGTCTCCTTGTAGGCAGTGGGCCTCTTTGTGAGCAGTGTGCTCGGGCAGTGAGCCCTTATTGGCATGTGCCATTCATTTTTCTTATTCTTCTAACAGAGAATAATTCTTGGGTTAATCACCCCGTGGTTTTTCCCTTAACCGGGTTTTCCACGTCAAAATCTTGGTGTTCAATGTGTTGATGCTTATCTACTCTTGTGTTTATGTATTGTGCTTCCATGAATGATTATTTGATATGCTGCTAACTAACAACAGAGAATAAAGTGTTTGAAAGAGAACAAGTTCTATACAACTGATTCACCCCCCCCTCTCAGTTGTATGCCCTAGATCCAACATGTCCACCACCTCGAATTGATTTATAAGATGTCATGTCCTATAGTAAACATAATTTGACCCTTCTCGGTCTAGAACAGTTAAGTTCAAAATGTCTTAGTCCATTCTTTGGACATTCGATTCATGTCTTGATATCCCATTCTTAAGATTCTCATTGCTTAAGCAATTGGGGACTAGTGACTCCACGTCACTTTGTCCAACATTTGTTTGCAGAAAAAGGTTCAATCATGTTCTCAACACTTAACCATACTGGCTTGGTGTTTACTTTCTTTACCTCCTTTCAAGGTTTACATTCAAGTCATAATGTCTATGGGTGAACTTGTAGTGACTCATAGAGTCGATTCCCTCTAACAAGGTTCTATCTCGAGAGACCTTCTTGATTCCAAATTCTTAAGGAAGAAGCTTAGCCATTCAAAAAGAAGGCATTCATTTACTATTGCACAACAATATATATGGTGACAATGTTCTATTCTTGTAAAAGAACGTTTCAAAGAATAACTTTTCCTTAAAAAGATATGGCTCAAACCCATAGGAGTCAAAAAACAACAACAAGTTTACAAAAACCTTCTCGTTACCATGAGAAAACATTATAATATCAAAATACATTACATGCACAAAGGTATCATTACATGCAGTCGAAGGTTTACATCTTTTACTTTGAGGTGTTAAGTTTTAATGTTAAGAACAATGGTTCCATTAAGAGTTTTCCATCAAGACTGGAATAGTCTTCATCATATTATGGTTCATCCTTAGTTATTATCATAATTCCATAACATAATTGGTTCGGTCTCTATTTTCTATCATATGCAAGGCTCTGGTTATCGAAAGCATGCGCCGACACTCTCGAATATCACAGTCATTAAAATTACAGTCACCCTATCGGGCTTTACAAATAACACATACCTCAAGTCTTTACAGTTGTCATTCAAACATTATGAAATATAATAACAAGTTTCAAGGATCGAAAGCCATTTAATAAAAGTTGATAACCCTATATGGGTTTTAACACAGGTATGCAATGATAATATCTATCCACTAAACACAGTCATCATACGATGACTGCATGATAAAATAAAATTTTAATTGGAGTTTAATTCTCTGCCATATGGCACACCAAAAGATTCACATATGCATAACACACATATTACAAATTCCAAGTTGGCCGAGGGTTTACTATATACATAGTCGGGTATACGTAGCCTTAGCAAAGATAGTAATAATAGTTAACACCATGATAATACACAATATATAACTTTGTGATTAATATGGCTTCATAGGCCATGGAATAACAGTGCATGAATAACGTGGGTTGACACCATCGACACCCACCTTTAAACTATTGAAGACTCAAATCAAATATGAGTATTGAGTGTAAAATGATGAGCTACAACTCATACCTGTAGCTAAAGCTTATTCGAAGGTAGCAGCTAGGGACAAAGCATACACAGTTCCAAGCTCGACTCCCCCAAGCTTTTCCTATATTAGTGATATCCCTAAAATAGAATACTCTATCTCCCCTACCTGAGAGTCATCCAAAATCAAAACAAAAACATAACACAAAATGCATGCCAATAGAAAAAAGCCAAGACTCCCTATCCCAATCGGTATCGACCGATTCTTTGCATGCATGCCCTCATAAGAACCATTCACTGCTGAGCTTAAAGCTCGCCACCTTTTCAATCATCCATAGGTTGGATGAGATAATAGCTTGAGAATGGGGTACACTCAGCCACCACTCTTCTTCCCACTCCTCGCGGGTGGTGATTGGCCCAGTGCCCAACCAAAACATGAACAATAATTAAATAAAAGTATTATGTAGTTATTATACATGTCCAACCTCTAGGAGAGTTTAGACAAGAGTAACATATATAAATATACATATACTCCCTTATATAAGGTTTAAGGATTATAAATATCCAAGATGTTAATAATGTCAACACTATTAGATAAGGACACATTCTTACGATGTGAGTACGAGGTCGAGCACTGCTTCCCCAGAAAACATCGTTCACCGAAAGACATAAATATCTAGATAAAATAGCCACAATACATAATGCGGAAAATAAACATGGAACCAAAGGGTCCTTGACAACTTTTCCGAAATCAGAAAATAACTCAAATAGAGATGTTCTTGTGAACATCGTCATTTCGACAAATCGACATTGAAGACGTCGAGAAGAGTCTAGTTGACCAGTCAAAAAGAGAAAATAAAAGACTAACACGGGAGATGTAACTCACCCTAATTATAAGGATTCAAAGGACAAAATTTGATACTCAGATGGTTGTTTGACCCCTTTTCCCAACATCTATCTCTTCCTCCTGGATGATACCCTCCTTCCATCTTCGAAGGATGATTACTTTCCTGATCAAACTCACCACCATAAAATAATGATTAGTGTATCATCATATATTTGATAAATCATAATAATTAAATAATCATTTCAACTTGAAATATGATATCTAATTAGCATTAGTTAGTTTCCTCATGAACAATGATTAATCTGATATTTTCCACAAACATCTAATCATGCAACTCTAGTTAATCATCTTGATTACCGTGCAAAAGTAAGATTAAGTTAAATCATAAGTTGGGGATGTAACATGTCTCCCCCCATAAGAATCATTGTCCCTGATGATTTAATGTCTTTATAGTCAATCAACATAATAAGAAAAATATTTTGAGAGCATAATAAAAAAAATTTCAAAAAAGATGAGGAAATATCACATAAAAGTCATCATAGTTTTCCCAGGTGGCATTTTCCTCCGCATATTGGTCCCACTAGACCTTTCACTATGTTATCTCATTGTTATGTAAGTGTAGCTTACGATGGGCTTGATCACCACCACCCCTGGGTCTTTCACTTGTATAGCATTCCAATCAAGTAGGAATTTGATTATCTATAGTATTAAACTTTTTCAAATAAGAATCACGAAACACATTGTGCATCATGGCAAGAGCTGGTGGTAGAGCAATTCTATATGCTACTGGGTTGACTTCTTTGAGAACTTTGAAGGGACCGACGTATCTAGGTGCCAGTTTGGACATCCTTCCAAATTTAATGGAACTCTTCTGAGGTTTTACCCTTAAGAGGACTTTCTCTCCCACTGTGAAATGCCTTTCGATGCGCTTAGCATCTGCATAATGCTTTTGTCTATCATTGGCTTCCGCTAGCCTTCTCTTAATCAGATGGACTTTCTCTTTCATATTTGATAGCATTTTTGGACCAAGGCTGACCCTATCTTCTAGCTTGTCCCAGCTTATAGGGGTTCTGCACTTCCGTCCATATAATGCCTCAAATGGAGCCATCTTAATAGCAGAGTGTTAGGAATTATTATAGGCAAATTACACCAGAGGAGGATAATCGTCCCATTTGTATTGTTGATCCATGAAATGCATTCTCAATAAATCCTCCAGCACTTGGTATACCCTCTCAGTTTGGCCATCAGTTTTAGGATGAGAAGCATAGCTTATATTCAACTGGATTTCAAGTGAAGAGAACAAGGTTTGCAAAAACCTCGATGTCATTTGTGCATCCCTATCTGAGATAATCTTCTCAGGAATGCCATGCAATCTGAAAATCTTTTGAACAAATTTTTAGGCTATGACAGGTGCCCCATCCATCAAGTTCCTAGGTATCAAATGAGTGGCTTTGGTGAGTCTATCCACCACAACCAAGATAGCATTGTACTTGTTCCTTGACATAGGAAGCCCTTGCACACAGTCCATGCTTATAATTTGCCATTTACACTCAAGAATTTTATGAGGGTATAAGAGTCCTGCCAGGTGATGGAGTTCTGCTTTCACCCTCTAACATTCCATACACATAGCTACAAAATTTGCAGCATTTCTCTTCATTCCTTTCTAGAAATATAGGGGTTTCACATTAGCAAGTAACTTTGTTACTCCAGGATGTCCAGAATATGGTGCAGAATGAACCTCCTTCCACACCATATTCCTTAACTTTACAGAGTTAGGTACATATATCTTTCCTTTAAACCTTAATAAGCCATCTGGTTCAAGGATAAATCCCTCACATCTCAAATTCTGGGGGTTTTCGTCAAGGGCCTATTTTATCTTCTCGTAAAACTCATCTCACTTAGATGTTTGTAATACCCGATTCCTAAAATAAGAATATATGGAGATCATTGAGGAGATGTGTCTTCTCCTATTCAAAGCATCTGCCACTTAGTTTTCTTTTCCTTTAATATATTTAATCTTGAAATTATAATCCGAGATGAATTCCAACCATGTTATTTACTGAGCATTAAGATGTGGTTGAGTGAACAGATATTTTAGTCCCTGATGATTTGTTTTTAACTCAAAAGGTTTTCCAAGCAAGTAGTGTCTCCACATTTACAATGCATGAATGACTGCTACTAGTTCCAAATCATGTGGGGCATAGTTTTGTTCATAATTTTTTAGTTTCGGGATTCATATGCAATGACTTGTCCATGCTGGACTAGTACACCACCTATGCCTTCCCCTGAGGCGTTGATAATGACTACAAATTGACCCTTTGGGTCAGGTACCTTCAAAATTGGTGCTGAAGTCAATTTTTCCTTCAGTAGGTCAAAGGCCTCCTGGCACTTTTCTAACCACTCAAATCTCTTGCCTTTTCTCTACAAGGAAGTTATAGGGTATACAATTTTGGAAACGTTTTTCACAAACTTCTTGTAATAACCTACAAGGCCCATGAAACTTTAGACCTCATGAACATTTCTTGGTATTGGCCATTCCAAAATAGCCTTAATCTTAGATGGGTCCATAGCTATTCCCTTAGCTAAGATTATGTGGCCCAAATACTACACTTCCTTCTGAAATAAAGTACACTTAGATAACTTGCCATACAGTTTATGCTCTTTCAACCTCTAAAGAACAATTCTTAAATGCTGCAGATGTTCTTTCTCATTCTTAGAATAGATTAGAATGTCATCAAGAAACACTAGGACAAACTTGTCCAAATAATCCCTAAACACACTGTTCATTAGATTCATAAATGCCGCCGGTGCATTTGTTAATCCAAAGGGTAGGACAATGAACTCATAATGCCCATACCTTATTTTAAAGGTTGTCTTATGGATGTCCTCATCCTTTAACCTTAATTGGTGATACCCAAACCAAATATTGATCTTAGAAAACACAGTTGCACCCCTCATTTGATCGAAAAGATCATTGATGTGAGGCAACAGGTATATATTCTTAATTGTTGCTTTATTCAACATGAGTTAATATATGAATAATCACAAAGTGCCATCTTTATTTTTTACAAATATGACTGGTGCTCCCCAGGGTGACACACTGGGTCTAATAAGCCCTTTATCCAACAATTCTTGTAATTGAGCTTTTAGCTCCATTAGTTCTATAGTGGTCATTCTGTAGGGGGCTTTAGAAATGGGTTCTGACCCTAGAATTATATCAATGGAGTATTCAAAAGCTCTTTTAGGAGGTAATCCTGATAGCTCATCTAGAAATATGTCCTCAAAATCTCTAAGGAAAGGGTACCTGTCAATATCTGATCTTCCCTAATCTATGGACTCCTTTGCAACTTCATTGAGTTTCTAGGATTCATAAAACATTAAATCATCTTGGAAATTGGTTTTCACAATCTCATTTAGTTTTTCCATTTTTGACAACAAAAAGTTGGCATCCTTTTCATTGAGCTCTTTTCATTTGTAGAGCAGAAATTTGTCTTAGTTTGACTTCCCTAGGGTTCCCTTGTAGAAAGACTTTGTTTCCTAAGTCATCAAGACACTCTATTGTTTTGGCATAACAATCCACTTTGGCTCGATGTCTCCATAGCCAATTTATCCCTAGGTTTACATTGTATGAGCCTAGTGGGGCTACATAAAGATTTACTTCTATGAAGAAACTCGGGATTTCAACCCTAGCCTCAAACATGCATTATTCTACCTAGAGCCTTGGTTTGATTTGTATATTCTATAGACCATGTGTTTTCCATGAATCCAGCCTTTCTAGGAATTTCACTTACAATTTAAGAGGAAACAAAAAAAGAAGGTACCACCAGTGTCAATCAAAACTAAAATTGAAAGACCAGATAAAATACCTTTTGTTTCAATGGGAGTTATTTGGTATCCAGCTTGCCTGTTGTCTAAGGCTGCATGAATGCGTTGTTGGAATGTTTCTTGTTGAGAGGGTAGAGGGTTTCCTCTTGGTTGTGCTCCCTATGTCTTGTTAGGACACTGGTTGGCATAATGATCTCCATCACATGTGTAGAACCCTCCCACTGGTCCTCGCCTCTCCTGAGGTTTTCCAGAATTGTCTCCATTCTTCTTAGAGTAGTTATTTCCCTTCTTCTCTCCCTTAGACTCAATTTGCTTATGCTTGGTCCCTTTATCATTTTTCTTAGTAAAATCATGTTTCTTCCCCTTTTTCTGCGAGGATTGCGAGGATTGGGACCAATTGTATCTCTTTCAGTTCCTTTCTCTATAAGCCAACATAGCTTTGAATTTTTGTTCCTATTTGATGGCCTTTTCATAGACTTGGTCCATCGTAGTAGGACCATGAACATCAACCTTGCCCCCAATTTGGGTGTTTAATCCCATTATAAACTTCTGGATGTGGAATCTCTCATCCTGTTGGTACTGCAACACATACTTAAGCAAGAGGGTGAACTTTTCCCAATATTCATTCACAGATAAATCAACCTATTTTAGATTTTGAAAGTCTATAAGATTCTAATCATAGAATAGCTAAGGCAACCATCTTTGCCTAAAAAGTTCCACGAACCTATCCCATGTAAGTCTTGTAGACCTCAAGCCTAGTTCCATCTTTTTATTCATCCACCATGTGGATGCTTCACCTGCCAACTAGAATGCCCCCCATACTACTTTAGTGACCTCATTATAGTTTTTGATTTTGAAATACTTTTCCATTTCTGTAAGCCATGCCTCCATGTCTCGGGATAGTTCCATAGTCATATGGCTCCTTCTATCCACTTCTTGTCTAGCCTCAAAGTTATTTTCTCCGTGCTCACTTTGGGTAGTATCATTATGACATGTCTCATCATAACCCCCATCATAGGCATCCCGCTTGGGTCCTTGTCAACCCCTGACTTCCTATTTGAGAGTTCCTACTCTCGTTCTTATGTCTTGAAGAAAGGTAATAATCCAATCAAGTTTAGTTTCAAAGTGCCTTGAAGGTTGCCCTTCATCCTAGCTATCTCCCATCCTAGTTCTTATTCGAACCTTTGCTACAATCTACTTCTTCTTGTAGTTTGTAGGTTAATCATGGATTAGTTTTTCCATATCATTAAATTCATTCATAATAGAAATCTATTCTCATTCATGTAATCTTTAACAAGAAAGGAAAGATTGTCAGAATTTTTCAATTGCATTATAGTTATAATCCATCGAAATTATAAAATTTTGTTTACACCTTTCTACTGCAAGTCATTTTTGATCTAGGATAGCTTCCCATGTTCATTTCCCAACTTTGAGGTTTATCATTTCAGTTTTAGGAGGTGAAGGTACACACAGGTACTCTTCCACAACCTCCTTAGGTACATTGTAATCCTTAGGATTGTTTCCCACAGTTGGTGCTTTAGGTACAGAGGGTTCTGTTGATGCATCAGTAGAGTTAGGAGCAACAATCCTAACTGCTTTCCTTAACTCCTACTTGATGCCTTTCACGACATGAGCGAAGGTCTCCTCATTAGTCAACCATGCTCCTACTAAACAGCTACTCTGTTCAAGTCTTTTCATTCTTAAGGCTTACTCCCTCAAGACCTTTTGATGATGTAGGTAATGTCCATGTTTTGTTACCTTCTTTCAGGGTGTTGTTCTAATTCTTACCATTCTGGCATAGAACATCCAATCATTATCATATGTTAATGTTGGATAAAAAGTAATCATCAAGTAGTGAGCTCATAGGTCCATGTATTGAACCCGGTAGCTCTGATACCATATGTAACAACACATTCCATAATGCTCAATAATTAACATAATTATTCATCTTAACCAAGAATTAGAATACATCATGATTATCCAAATCAAAGTTAAACATGAATGAATCATTATCATTTCAATAATTAAGCATGTTATTCAAACTAGAATATAACAAATCTTTTAATTACAATATCTAATTACATCTCATTAGTGAATAACCTTCACTATTCATGTACAAAGTTATACTCAAGGAATCAAATATCAAATTATACACAATAATTTACTATCAAGTCATATAATGAGAAGCACTGCATCTAGAACATATGACATCTGTCTTCATAAGCCTCAGCTTGTCTCATGCTTGGGAAGGAGAGCATCATCCAAGTGCTTTTCCTCCAACCACAAACCAGTGGTCCCCTACACAACTTCCTACCTGGAAGTGGCCCTACCCTTCATAGAAGGTATAGATATAAGGAACCATTAGGTTAGCCATCTAAGTATCTGGTGTTGTGTCCTTCATAATGCCTCTCGATCACACAACTATAGATCCACTCTAACTATGTATGACACTACTAGAGATATTATTCTATCTGAAGTACTATGGACCGACAATGCATGTAGAGATGGATGCATTACTTTGGCCAAAGATTTGCATATATAAATGTTATGCAATGAACATTGTCATATGTCCACCACCTTGACTCAAATTATAAGTTGTCATGTCCTACAGTAAACATAATTCAACCCTTCTTGGTCTAGAATAGTCAAGTTCAAAATGTTTTAGTCCATTCCTTGGACATTCGACTCTTGTCTTGATATCCTATTCTTAAGGTTCTCGTTGCTTAAGCAACTGGGGACTAGTGATTCCATGTCACTTTGTCCCGCATTTGTTTGCAGAAAAAGGTTCAATCATGTTCTCAACACTTAACCATACCGGCTTGGTGTTTACTTTGTTTACCTCCTTTCAAGGTTTACATTTAGGTCATAATGTCTATGGGTGAACTTGTAGTTACTCATAGAGTCGATTCCCTCTAACAAGGTTCTATCTCAAGAGACCTTGATTCCAAATTCTTAAAGAAGAAGCTTAGCCATTTGAAAAGAAGGCATTCATTTACTATTACACAACAAGTTATATGGTGACAAGGTTCTATTCTTGTAAAAGAATGTTTCAAAGAATAACTTTTAAAAGATATGGATCAAACCCATATGAGTCAAAAAAGAACAATAGGTTTACAAGAACCTTCTCATTACCATGAGAAAACATTATAATATCAAAATACATTACATGGACGAACATCACATGCAGTCAAAGGTTTACATCTTTTACTTCAAGGTGTTAAGTTTTAATGTTAAGAACAACGGTTCCATAAAGAGTTTTCCATCAAGACTGGAACAATCTTCATCATATTATTGTTTAGCCTTAGTTATTATCATAACTCCATAACATAATATGGTTCGGTCTCTACTTATTATCACATGCAAGGCTCTGGTTATCGAGAGCATGCGCTGATACTCTCGGCTATCACAGTCATTAAAATTACATTCACCCTATCGGTCCTTACAAATAACACATACCTCAAGCCTTCGCGGCTGTCATTCAAACATTATGAAACATCATAACAAGTTTCAAGGCTCGAAATCCATTTAATAAATTTTGATAACCCTATATGGGTTTTGACACATGTATGCAATGATAATATCTATCCAGTAAACACAGTCATCATATGATGACATGATAAAATAAAAGTTTAATTAGAATTCAATTCTCTGTCATATGACACATTGAAAGATTCACATATGCATAACACACATACTACAAACTCCAAGTTGGCCGAGGGTTTACTATATACACAGTAGGGTATATGCGGCCTTAGCAAAGATAGTAATAACAGTAAACACCGTGATAATACACAGTGTATAACTTTGTGATTAATATGGATTTGTAGACCATGGCATAATAGTGCTTAAATAATGTGGGTCGACACCATCAACACCCACCTTTAAATAATTGAAGACTCAAATCAAATATGAGTATTGAGTGTAAAACGATGAGCTACAACTCATACCTTAAGCTAAAGCTTATTCAAAGGTAGCATCTGGGCACAAAGCATACACAGTTCCAAGCTCGACTCCTCCAAGCTTTTGTTGTAGCAGCAATATCCCTAAAAGAGAATACTCTATCTCCCCTGCCCAAGAGTCATCCAAAAGCATAACAAAAACATAACACAAAATGCATGCCAAAAGACAAACACCAAGACTCCCTATCCCAGTCAGTTTTAACTGATTCTTTGCATACATGCCCTCACAAGAACCATTCACTGCTCAGCTTAAATCTCGCCACCTTTTCAATCATCCATAGGTTGGCTGAGATAATGGATTGAGAATAGTGTACACTCAACCACCACTCTTCTTCTCACTCCTCGTGGGTGGTGACTGGCCGAGTGCCCCACCAAAACATGAACAATAATTAAATAAAAGCATTATGTAGTTATTATACATGTTCAGCCTCTAGGAGAGTTTAGACAAATGTAACATATATAAGTATACATATACTCCCTTATAAAGGTTTAAGGATTATAAATATCCACGGTGTTAATAATATCAACACTATTAGATAAGGACACATTCTTATGATGTGAGTACGAGGTCAAGCACTGCTTCCCCAGAAAACATCGTTCACTGAAAGACATAAATATCTAGATAAAATAGTCACAATACATAATGCAAAAAATAAACATGGAACCAAAGGGTCCTCGACAACTTTTCCGAAATCGGCAAACAACTCAAATAGAGACGTTCTTGTGAACATCGTCATTTTGACAAATCGATGTTGAAGACGTCGAGAAGAGTCCAGTTGACTAGTTGAAAAGAGAAAATAAAAGACTAACACGGGAGACATAACTCACCCTAATTGCAAGGATTCAAAGGACAAATTTTGATACTCAGATGGTTGTTCAACCCCTTTTCCCGACATTTATCTCTTTTTCCTAGATGATACCCTCCTTCCATCTTCGAAGGATGATTACTTTCCTGATCACACTCACCACCATAAAATCATGATTAGTGTATCATCATATGTTTGATAAATCATAATAATTAAATAATCATTTCAACTTGAAATCTCATATCTAACTAGCATTAGTCAGTTTCCTCATAAAAAATTATTAATCTGATATTTTCCAGAAATATCTAATCATTCAACTCTATTTAATCATCCTGATTACCGTGCCAAAGTAAGATTAAGCTAAATCATAAGTTGGAGATGTAACACCAAAAAGGCTACTGGCATTAGATGATGAGGAATTCATATTTTTAAAACCTAAGGTTATATTGGAAAAATACACGAAGTACCTTATTACTCATTCTATTGATGATATTTTAGTTCAATGGAATAGTCTGTAGCTTGATAATGTCACAAGGGAACTAGCCCACATTCTCTCCAAGTTAACTCATTTCAATCATTAAGGATAAATATTTTTGAAGCAGTTTAGGAAATGTTATGAACCATATTATACTATATATTAGTGTTATGTCAGAAATTGTCCTCCTATATGGAATGGTACAATTTCCCATAGTTTAGCTCCTCTCCTTTGGTGACCTTTTAACCTAGTTTATTTCAGACCTTCCTAAACCTTGATTGACTTAGGTCTAGCCAGAAGAATGTCATATTTTGGAGTAACTGAAGACTGAAGGTGAAAAGTAAACTTGGATTTGGGGTCCTCTAACCTTCTTGAGGTAGTCCTGAGCGGGAAATCAGGGCTTGGACTTGGGCGCTAGCACCCTTGTGCTGCCCTCCTGCCCTATTTCTTAGGGTCCTAAATTTTGGAGGGATGTCAGCTATTACCATGCATTCCAAGATTCTGTTTTCAAATTTTTATTTTCACGTGATGTCGACATCTTATTTTGAAATTTGAAATTCCTAAGGTTAGATATTTAAAGACATTTGAAAATCATTTTGTGACACACAATCTTGATGTAAGCTTGTTGGCCTCATATTTCCACCGACATGTTTTGTCTCTTATCAAACTAAGAGTTACTCCCGATGAATGAACCGGTTGCTTTCATCAGCATGCTATCATCGGCCTGCGGATACTTCTGCCAAACCATTAACACTACCAATCAAGCAAGACCTTTTACTATGCATTTTCATTAAACATGGGGCGTTATTTCCTATCGGTTGATCGGATGATATTGTTAGTTTCTTAAATGACAATGAAACCCGAAATGGATTTAAAAGATGACACCTCAACATCATTTAGCGAAGCATAACTCAGACGTTATGCTAAGTAACCGTCGAGCATCTACTCTCTCCCAAGGTGCAATAATCGGCATGCGAAGCATAGAAACACAAAGAAAGGAATAGCAGTTAATTTTAAATGTAACGCTTCAAGGCAGAGTGCAAGTTCTTGATTTATGAAGTCTCCTCAGTGCTCATCTGTTTCATTTCGCCAACTTTTCTGAGTGAATAATACCAGTGCTATTCCCATCTCGAAGGAGATATTTAGAAAGTTTGCAATCTATACTAACTACCTCCACGGATGAAGATTCTAGTTATCTACAGATGTGAAGCAAGAATGATAGACATGAAAGATGTTTTGGCAGAATATGTGCTTTTTCTAAATAACCCAAGGTTGGGGAGCCTAATGACGGACTTCGAATGAGATCTTCATCATCATGTCAGTTAGTGTGAAGTATATACCTTAGAAAGAGTGTTTGTAGCCTCAAGCAAAATAATTATTTACAAAATCCTTCGAAACTTTCAAACAAATGCAAGCTGCAGCTGTGAAACTAGAATGCACCACCTCCGCCAACATCCTCCCGGCCTATACCTAAATGAAAGCCTTTGAACAGGAGTAACTATCCATGAAAACGTGATGAAAGAAGGAAGGTTTCATTAAGATGTTGCAGGTGCAAGTTTGCTGGAAGACATATATGCAGATGCTAAAGCATGGACAAGTGCGCTAGAACTGTTTGATAGAATGCCTTAATAAAATGTCATCTCATGGAGTGCAATGATTGCAGAAAATGGTTTTGTTGAAAAGACTTCATAAACTTCCAAGCAGATACAGCCGACTATAGTAAACATAGACCATAACCTATGTCAAAATGAGAGCTGTAGAATGAAAGATTTCCTAGATATTATAGTTGAAAATGCTTAGGGTATTCATTGTAAAGGGTTTTCAGTCCTTCTAGCAAAGCTGGTTAAACAGTCTGTGAAAACACCATCATGAAGTATAAGCCTCAAAATTACGAGTATGCTCCTATGATCGACACCACACTTCGGGAGATATTTGATACTAAAATGGGTCATATTGATCTACAGGAAATCAAGAAGTCATTAACAGAAGGAGAATGATCAAAATTGTCCCAAAGGATTGCAAAGAGTGGCCTAGTCAATGCAGCTTGTTTTCCCACCGCTGTTGGCTAAAGAATGGATGGTAAAACCGAGAGGCAGACAATCCCAACTTCCTAAGACACTACACCATTCTCTTTTTATCAAAGAAATCTTATATCTGATTGCCCTTCTTCACAGGTTGACAGGCAGCCCAGACTCAACCAAGTTTGAAATGTGGATGTATCTCTTCATCATTGTCATATCGGCAGGAAAACAATTTATTGATTGGGGCCGCCTTATCAGTGATTGCATACATGACCAGCTAATTCACTTCAAGACCAGTCAATGATTCCACATGTCATCCTACTTGGTATATGCAATTGCCAAATTGAGATCATGGCCTAGTTTGGCTACTACAGGTGTCCTTAATTAGGAAACACAAGTTTACGATTACTACAAGCAGTTGCAATTAGAACAAAGCTTTTTATGTATCAGACGAGTGAATGATTCTTTCACAATGCTTGCAGTAAGGTTACTTCAAGGAAAAATAGCTCTCAGAATTTCAAAAGAAGCATCATTGTTGATAAAGAAGTGTGGTAGCTACTTCATTCAGTTTCCAAGGTTCACCTATCTTCGAGTTGGAGGATTTGATGGTTACCCTTCTAAATTGCCAAGGTATGTGGATGACAAGCTTGTTTTGGTTGAGCTTTGTAGACAGCTGGTAGTAGTTCAAAAGAAATGTCGAGATAGGAAGAACAAGGGGGTGGCATTCCCTATTTGTCTCAATCACTACAAGTGTGAATCTAGCTCGAGGGCTGAAAATATGGAGAAGGCCCTAGCCATGATCAACTTGTATACATACCAGATGAGATTCCCCTTTGACAGCAAGGGATATGTGAAGAATAATTTGAAGCTTGGTCCTGGATACCTTCATTTCTCCAATCTTGAAGACTTTTGGGAAGATTGTGAAGACGAGTTTGAAGTCAGAGAAAGAGACTGGACAAGGTTTACTCTGAAGTGGATTCGAGATTTCAAGATGGAATGGGTCATTGAAGGCATTGAAGATGATGAATCAGATCTGATTGATCCCTTCTATTTTAAAGAAATCCAAGCTCAACCTCTTCCTACTCTTAATTGGGCAGATCCAAAGGTTAGAGATGTCAGAGAAAGAACCAGTTTCGTGATCAAGAAGTCAGAAGCCTGGATCAAGAAGAAGATATCCCAGATGACCGCAACAAGACCAGTATGTAGGAAAGAGACACCAAGAGGAAGAAGTGACCAGGACAGTTCCACATCATCAGTTCCTTCCCACACACCAGTTATTGACATTCTTTCTCACCAGAGAACCTAGGGAAGTGGTGGAGATGAAGATCCTCTGAGGAAAGGCAATCTTCAAAACATATGTGCAGATGAACCCAGGCAGAAGAAGAAGAAACCAAAGTCAAAGGAAAAAGAGATACGTTCTACTTCAAGAGAAGAAAAAGAACAAGAAGAAGTCCTATTTGATCCAGAGTTTGATGAAGCCATACCAACCACATCTTCTTCCATACTCATTGAATCCCCTCTCCTTGATGTACCACATTCTACTTCAGTTATTGAGACTCCTTCCTCGAAGGATCTAGTGTATCAAACAGAAAAAGATGAAGAGAAAGTAGCCTCACCAATACTTGAAAAACAAGATCTCCAATCAGGCGATGCACTTGAGCTATCAGAAGATCTTTCACTACCATGGTTAGAACAAAGCCTATTGAAGAAAAGGAAGGTAGAAGAACTAGTGATTCCTAAATTCAGTACAGTTTCTGATCTCTTTAGGAGATCTGAGAAGCCGAAGAAGATTAAGGTGACTTCGAGAATAAAAATTGATGCCAAATCAGGAAACATGTGCCTTGAGATAGCTCAGCTCACTTCTGAAAGAAATGTGAATGAAGCCACTCCAGCAGACTTTGTCGTGTCAAGGATTGATATGGGCCCATCCACTCATGAGGCTGACATACAAAACTTCAATGTCGTAGCCACAAGGCTGGTAGAAAGGACCAAAAGGGAGAAGCAGTCAAAATATTAGTTAAAACAACAAGTACAGAGTCTGTCTTCTTACTTGAAGACCATAGTCGACACTTCTACCATGCCACTTAGCATTGATCATCAGTCAACCATCTGGGGCCAAGAAGGAGAAATTGAAAAAGGTACTATTGACAGTCTGCAAAAATATCAAGTTTATGGAAAAACCACTAAGAATTGGGTGAACAAAATCAAATCTATTGCATTTGATTTCATTATTAAGGCAAAGGCAGTGCATGATGAAGCCTTAATAAAAAAGGAGGTCATTGAAAAAGAGTTGAAAAATGTCAGGAAAGAGGAAGCTATTTGGAAGGATATCCTGAAAGATTTTGCAAAAATGATGGAGATTGATGTTAATATCCTTGTGGCAGAAAAGATCCTACTTGGTATAGAAGAAAATTACTTGGAAATTTGGACAGAGAGCATAAGTTGGAAATTAGTAATTATTGGCCAAGTTTCAACAGAATAGGAAAAACTAATGCTTGCTTGTGAACGAGTATCTGCAAAGCTTCAGGATCAACTTGGTGCCATCCTCCTGAATGCATCATTGATGGGAGAATCACAGATAATTCAAGATGATTTTCAGAATATGATTGATCGATAACTTTTCAATAGAGAAGATTTCAATGAGAACACAATGGACAAGTTGGTCGAGCTTTATACTTTATTGAAGATTTCCATCTCCCAAATACCAAGCATGGTGGCAGAATTAAGTAATGTCCACAAGTGCCTAAAAACTTGGAAGATGAGGATAGCAAACACTCTGATTCCTAAGGGCAAATCTGTCACCCTGGGCATTCAACTTTTTAGAATGTTTAGAGAAAGAGAATCCGGTCTGCAAAATCAATTTCCAGAGTTCGCCAC
The DNA here is from genome assembly GCA_027924645.1 of Cunninghamia lanceolata. Classification (NCBI taxonomy): domain Eukaryota; kingdom Viridiplantae; phylum Streptophyta; class Pinopsida; order Cupressales; family Cupressaceae; genus Cunninghamia; species Cunninghamia lanceolata. Next base: position 2,746,882 of record BSBN01000893.1, on the reverse strand, counting down.
TCTGTCAACGGTACCATCGAGAAGCAGAGAATAAATGCAAGTTTGCATATTGTATAGTTGTCATTTTTTTTGTGTTTGTGTGTAGCTCAAGTCATGATTTTTGGCTTGTTTTGGAAATAATGATCATGATTGAGTCTTCTCCTTCGAGTCTAATCTTTTCTCTTTTGATTGTAAAGTTAGGTTCATCCTAACTATGTCTCACATAACAATTCTTTTAAGTGTCTAAGTGAGGTAGTTATTCTAAGTAACTAGCTTTGTAAAAGAAAGTTAGTTATTCAAAATCAATGCACTTAAAAAGGGAGTTGGTTACTCCAAGTAGTTATAAAAAGTGGTTGAGGTAGTTACCCTAGGTGGTTACTAACCTCACCTATATATACTTCATTGTATTTCAATCAAAGGGGGTTCCACTTTTTCACATGATAGTGTATGAAAGACTCGAATAGTGTTATTCAAGTTTGAAAGCAATAAAGAAATGTTTTGAATGTGTGTTCAACTCAATTTCATGTGTTGTTATTGGTATTCGTATGTTTCATCAATAATGATCATGTGCTTTCCTTTCAAAGTTGCATTGTGAGAAAGATATTTTGCATCAAGTTTTGGTATCTCTAGTTGGATGCATGGAACTTAAATTCATAAGTTTAATTCTTATTTAATCATTAGTGTTTGTTATTTCTTTGTTTTTGTTCTTATAATTCTAGAAAATCCAAATACCCCTATCATACGAGGGAGGTGCCCCTCTTAAATGCAGAGAGCAATTGACATAGACCTGCGATTGTTCAACTGTTGTGAGCAGGTTGTTGCTAATCCAAGGGCGAACGGAGTTACTCAAGAAGATTCTTTTCAAGCAACAAATCTATTTACCAACAGATTTTTGGTGACTCTGCTGGGGACAGGATTCAAGCATACCTCTTTTGTTTGGAAAAAGTCGCCTTAATGTGTTCAAAGCAAATCTTTTTGATTACTAAATATCGTGCTGCAACGTAGAGCTGGACCTATTTTACAACCTAATGTCAATTGGTTGGATCTTGAGCAAGAAGATATAATTACTGATTTGTGAGTATTGGCTTGGAGATATAGGAGGTCAAATTACCAATATCAAGAAGTAGATGCGGTACTTGACGAAGAAGAATGTTAGGGTTAGCCGGCAGAAGATATCAATTAAATGCAAATAAAGATTAAACAGAGAAATGGAAATACACAGAAATAATAATGAGAGACAAGTTTTAACGTGGTTCACCCAAACTCGGGCTACATCCACCAAACAAAGAGTCCAATATTATTATCCAGTAAATCAAACTGATTACAATCAGTAATCCCTGCAACTCAATACTGCTGCAAAAGGCTACAATACAATATCAAAACCCTAACCCTTAGCCACTTTTTATCAAGCTTTTTGTCAGTTACAAAATAGGGTTTCTTATGTCGGTCAATGAAAAAATTAACTCCCGGTGCATTATGAAATAATAAAAACCGTGTGAGGTTTCGGGGGCGTTGCCCCCGAGCCCTCACGGGGGCGCTGCCCCTCGACCTCGCCCTATATCGCGACAGGGAATGCACCAGGGGCGCTGCCCCTGGACCCCGCAAGGGGCACTGCCCCTTGACCCCGTAGGAATTTGGGGGGGAAACCGCACCGATAAAAGTGGGGTAAATATAACCTCCGAGTCTGATTAGGCTCCATATAACAACAAAAAAGACATAGGAACAGAAATTCGTGTTCGTGCCCGGTTAATAGCTTAAGGCGTTGCAGAAGAAGATTTGGAAAGAGCTAATAGGCGTTTTCCTTTTCAATTAGCTCCAAGAAGAGATAGAGAAGTTGGTCCTCCTATCCAACCTGTTCAAGAATATCGCCCTGTGAATCCTCCTCAAAATCAACCTGGCCGCCAAGAGGTACACCAAAGGAGACCGTGAAAAGGGCATCTTGGATCCAAATTTTGAAAAGCTAGCAAGTCTTGATTTTTCTCAATCTTTTATTCCCCTAAGAAGGAACATTAAATCTTTTAGTAGGCCTCCTTCACCCACAAGAAGTCCTACCAGAACCTCTACCTCCTCTTCCACTTACCAAGCATTAACCTTGCACGGGACTGCGGTTCCTATTGTTATAAATAATCAACCAATCCCACCACTACAAATGGCTCAACCTGTGCCTTGAGGAGCAACTATTGGTCCTCTTGCCTTAGGTAATTAGTTACATGATTTGCCACATGGATCCAGAAAAGTTTTGCCCAAGTTCACTGGAGATGGAAAAGTTTCTACAGACGAGCATATTAATGCCTTCTTTTCCGCATGTGGTGTTCTAGGCGTCATGCATGAAGATGTTTCTGTCTGATTGTTTGTTGAATCTCTAACTGAAGGAGCAGCAGAATGGTTTCACCATTTGCCTGCCGGAACTATAAACTCATGGGCGATTATGCACCAAAGATTTGAAGACCGTTTCAAAAGTGCTGAAGATGAACATGCATTATTAGCACAACTTACTCAAATGAAGAAAGAGATTCATGAGCCAATGCGGGAGTTTGTGGCATGATTTAACAAGTTGGTGAATAGAATCGAAACCGCTAAAAGGCCAACTGCAGAGAATAAAAAATGTTTCTTTCTAAATGCGCAACCTCTAGATATAACTTTCCATTTGAGAAGAGCTTGAGTTGCTGATTTACAAGCGGCATAGACTATGGCCATTGAGATCGAGGATGATTTGTTGACTACCGGGAAATGGAACAAAGACTTGCAGAAGGGGAAAGCACAGTCTTCTAATCCATCCACTACAGACCCGATGATTCAGAAGCTAGCTAATGATTTGCTCTTGCTCAAGAAATAGCTTCTGCATAATCCACCTCCGCTATATCAAGATATACCAAGGAGAAATTATGTACCTTACCAGCAGAACAAGCCTCCTAGGCTTCCTCCTCCAGTGCAAAGGCTAGCTATTGAACATCCTTCTTCTAGTCATAAACAGACTATAGCTACATGTGATTTTCATTTGACTACTAATCATGATGGCAACACTTGTCCTGAAATGGCAAGGTTCATGCAGATGAATCTATCAAGTGAAAAGATAGAAGAATATGTCTGTTAAGAGGATGTGACAAATGAGACCTATGGACAACCCACAATCAGTTTCCTTGAGTATGAATCTGATGATGAAAGAGAAGGGGTTGGTGATATCAATAATCATTCTTGTAATGCTTCTATAAGAAGCCAGTATAAGAAGAATGAAGAAAAAGCCAAGGCTGAATTTGCTCATAAAGTTTCTGACACTACTCCTAAGATTCTATCAAGAAAACAACCTCTAGAGAATCAACCTCTTACTACCACGAAAGATAAAGGTACACAAGGTTCCCCTCTTGGTGGTTCATCTCTCCCGCCTGATGATGCATTCGATTTCATAGAACATTGCAAGAAGACAAAGGTGCAAATTTCTCAACTTGATTACTTAAGGTCAAATCCTCAACAGTTGGAGAGACTAATGCATGTTGTCAAAGGAAAACCAGATCCTATTTCTTCAGTACACCAACAGTCAAATGATTCTCAACCTGAAGAGCCTTCACATGATGATATTCTTGGTGAATCTCCACAAAAAGGTACTCCACTGGTAAATGTTATTCTCCCAGATAAGCCTGACCCATTCTATGTTTCCTTGTATATAGCTGGCTGTAAACTTAGCAATTGCATAATAGATTCTGGCGCTTCTGATAACATCATGCCTGCTAAGGTTGCTCATGCCCTTGGCTTGTCATTAAATAAACCCTCAGGCAAAGTCTACTCTATGGAGTCTAAACTAGTCCCATTAGTAGGTCAACTCAAAGACTCGCAAGTTGCTTTAGTTGCTTTCCCAGAAAAGAAACTAAAGCTCACCATCTTAGTTGCTGACATTCCTGCAAGCTACAACATGCTACTTAGCAGAAGCTTTTGTAAAGACCTAGGTGGAGAAATATAGTTGGATTGGTCCCATGCCTTAGTATCAATCCATGGAAAGAAAGTCAGACTAAATCCAGAACCTGAAGCGAAGTATACAGTCTTGAAATCTGATGATCCAAGAGCAGAGATACTATATGGAGAAACTGGACCGGGTACATATATGCTTATGCAAGAGAAAGAGGTAACCCCTGAAGTTATCTCTCCTGACGTGTCTTCTGGCCTTTGGATGATGGAATTTGATGGCAGTTGTTCTTCTTCCGGCTCAGGGGCTGGAATTGTTCTTATTTCACCTACAGGGGAGAAGTTTCCTGTGTCTTTCAAGTTGGTTTTCGACAACACTAATAATATAGCAGAATATGAGGTGCTCATTTTAGGCCTCGAAGTTGCTAAAGAGAAAGGCATCAAAATGCTGAGAGTTCTCAGAGATGCAGAATTGGTTGTCAAGCAAGTAAGAAATCAGTTTCAAACAAAGAACACCAAGTTGAGAAGATATCGAAACTTAGTATGGGATCAAATAGAGTTCTTCGATGCTTTCTCTATAGAGGCCATTCCTTGAACTCTTAATTCTAAAGCTGACTGCCTTGTAGTTTCTGCTGCTCTCTTGCTTCCACATCCAGAGTTCAATAAAGATCAATACAAGATTGAATTAGTATACTGACCAAGCGTGCCTGATAATGATAAATATTGGCAAGTTTTTGATGATGACAGATAGATTGTGTCCTTTTTGGAGAAGGCCAGTACTTTTGTTAATCTGTTATTTGAAGGAAGTGAGACTCCTGTAGAAGACGAAGTGTTACAATTAAAGGGGAACACCATCCCAAAGGGTTTGATTACTCTAGAGAAACTATTTGATAAGCACGATTGCTATTTGAAGAATAAGGACCAAGAGAAAAATCCCAATTCTTCTCAGTATGATAAAGTAGACATAGGCACAAAAGATGATCCTAAAATTGTTTGCATTGGCAAAGCATGTTCACCGGAAGAAAGAAAGAAGCTCATCACCCTATTGGTCAAATACAAGGACGTGTTCTCTTGGTGCTATGATGATTTGAAGAATTTCATGGGTGGAAAATTTTAGCATTATATCACTCTTAAACCTGGGGCCACTCTTTTCAAGCAAAAGCAGAGGCAATTCAATCCTAAAGTTGCTAGTGCTATCGTTGCAGAAATTGATAAGATGTTAAAGGCCATAATTATATATCCTATTCATCATTCAACTTGGGTAGCAAACATAGTGCCTGTGAGGAAAAAGAATGGTGAAATAAGGATTTGTGTCGATTTTCGCAATCTTAACCAAGCGTCTTTGAAAGACAACTACCCTCTACTCATAATGGACCACGTTTTACAAACCGTTGCTGGGTCTGAAATGATGTCATTACTTGATGGGTTTTCTAGGTATAATCAGATACAAGTTGCCCCAAAGGATCAACATAAAACTACTTTCACAACTCCATGGGGAACTTTGGCTTATAATCGAATGCCATTCGGGTTGATCAATGCCGGTGCAACATTTCAACGCGCTATGGACCTCTCCTTTGGTGATATGAAAAATAAGATTATTGTAGTGTACCTGGATGATCTCACTGTCTTTTCAAGAAAAAGAGAAGACCATATTCAACATCTAGAGATGGTCTTACAGCATTGCCGCGAGCAAGGAATCTCTCTAAACCCCAAGAAGTCCATTTTTGGGGTTACTGAAGGAAAGCTACTAGGGCACATTGTGTCTAAAGATGGGATCCGAATTGATCCTGAACGTGTTGAAGCTATCCAGAAGTTGCCATTACCATCAAGCAAACCTGGAGTGAGGTCCTTCTTTGGCCAGATCAATTTCTTGAGGAGATTTGTACTAGATTTCTCTGAATTAACTCACCACATTGTAGACATGATGAGAGATAAAGTGGTCTTCAAATGGACTGAACAAGGCAAAAGGGGCATTCCAAGACATTAAAAATGCAATTGCAAATGCTCCAATTTTAGCTCATCCTAATTTTTCCAAAGACTTCATTATATATTGTTATGCTTTGGAACATACTTTATCTGCTATCTTGACACAACAAAATAATGATCATATAGAAGCACCTATTGCATTTATGAGTGTTCCTCTGAAAAAGCATGAGTTGAATTATTCTCTGGCAAAGAAGCATGCTTATGTAGCAGTCAAGGCAATAAAGTATTTCAGATTCTATATCCTGAATTCACATTCTAAGGTCTTTGTATCAGACACTTCGATTAAAACCATACTTACTCAACAAGAAATAGGTGTCAACAAAAGAGCCTCTTGGATTACCAAAGTTCAAGAATATGATATTGATATCAAGCCAACCAAATTGGTATGAGGGAGAGGCTTATGTAAGCTCATAGTTGAAAATGGCACAGTTGGAGAATCTCTAGAAAAGAATGCTGAGTTGCCTCAAGTGTTGTTTGTAGGACTGACAGATGAATGGTTCTCGAACATAGCATACTTTCTTACATATGGAGAATGCCCAGCTCATCTAACTCCAAAAGAGAAAAGAACTATCAAGTTAAAAGTTGCAAAATATATTATTTGGGATAATATTCTCTATAAGAAAGGGATCGATGGCACATTCTTACGATGTGTAGATAAAGAGCAACAGAAGGAGTTACTCCAGATTTTTCACAATGAAGCATGTGGGGGTCATTTCTCCTCTTCAGTTACCGCATTTAAAATTCTAAGGAATTGCTATTACTGGCCCAGCATGTTTCGTGATGCAGATGAATGGGTCAAGAAATGTGAGTCATGTCAACAGTTTAAAGGAAAAGTACAACTTGCAGCTATGCCACTCAAACCAGTGGTCATTGAAGAACCATTCCAACAATGGGGTCTCGATTTTATAGGTCCTATCAATCTGCACTCTAGCGCAGGCCACACTCATATTCTAGTGGTAACAGATTATTTTACTAAATGGATTGAGGCTATCCCAATAAAGCAAACCACTTCCGAAGTGATATGCGATTTTATCAAACAGAACATTCTAGTGAGATTTGGGGTACCAAATAAGATTGTCACCGACAATGCCACTAACTTCTCTTCTCATGTGGTATCATCTTTTTGTTATAGATATGGGATCATTCTTTCTCATGCGTCTGATTATTATCCTCAAGGGAATGGTCAAGCTGAGGCTAGTAATAAGAATATTGTCACCATTCTTTGAAAATTAGTTGGTGAAAATCAGAGAACGTGGCATAATCATTTGTATGAAGCATTGTGGGCTGATCGTACGACCAAGAAGAGAGCCACCGGGTTGTCACCATTTGAACTACTCTTTGGTATAGAAGCCAAATTGCCAATACCCTTGGAGCTATCTACGCTAAAACTACAAGATATTCTTGAGAACCAAGAATTCGGAGACACACTCGAGAAAAGGATCGCTTATCTCACTAAGTTAGAAGAGCAAAGAGAAGAAGTTGTTGATAGGATTAAGGAACATCAAACTCGGGTGAAAGAACTATTTGATAAAAAAGCTAGAGTAAGACAGTTCAATATTGGCGACCTTGTGTTACTTTGGGATAAGAAAAAGGAGCTGAAAGGTCTTCATGGTAAATTTGACTCTCTCTGGAGAGGACCGTTCCGGATTAGAGAAGCATGTGGAGAGAATTCTTTCTATCTTTCATACATGAGTGGAACACCATTGCCCCTTCCCTACAATGGGCAACATCTAAAGCATTTCAATCAGTGAGACATATTGTTTTCTGTCTTTGTACATAGGTTAGTTAGGAATTTTTGGGTGTGTTTCTTTTCGCACTACTTTATTCCTCTCCTTGTTTCATTTTTGGCTTGTCTATGCACTGTCGAAGTTATTCTAGTAAGCTCTCCCTTTCCTGACTCTATTTTGCCCAATGGATTTAAGGCACTGTTCATTTCTAGATGATTCTAGGTTCATTCTACGTCCACAAGGTCCTTGTCCCCAGATAGAGCCAGTTGTTGGCCTCATATTTCCACCGGCATGTTTTGTCTCTTATCAAACTAAGAGTTACTCTCGATGAATGAACTCGTCGTTTTCATTAGCACGTTATCATCGGCCTGCGGATACTTCTGCCAAACCATTAACACTACCAATCAAGCAAGACCTTTTACTATGCATTATCATTAAACATGGGGCATTATTTCCTATCAGTTGATCGGATGATATTGTTAGTTTCTTAAATGACAATGAAACCCGAAACGACTTTAAAAGATGACACCTCAACATCATTTAGCGAAGCATAACTCAGACGTTATTCTAAGTAACCGCCGAGCATCCACTCTCTCCTGAGGTGCAATAATCAGCATGCGAAGCATAGAAACACAAAGAAAGGAATAGCAGTTAATTTTAAATGTAACGCTTTAAGGCAGAGTGCAAGTTCTTGATTTATGAAGTCTCCTCAGTGCTCATCTGTTTCATTTCGCCAACTTTTCTGAGTGCACAATACTAGTGCTATTCCCATCTCGAAGGAGATATTTAGAAAGTTTGCAATCTATACTGACTACCTCCATGGATGAAGATTCTAGTTATCTACAGATGTGAAGCAAGAATGATAGACATGAAAGATGTTTTGGCAGAATATGTGCTTTTTCTAAATAACCCAAGGTTGGGGAGCCTAGTGATGGACTTCGAATGAGATCTTCATCATCATGTCAGTCAGTGTGAAGTATATACCTTAGAAAGAGTGTTTGTAGCCTCAAGCAAAATAATTGTTTACAAAATCCTTCGAAACTTTCAAGCAAATGCAAGCTGCAAGTGTGAAACTAGAATGCACCACCTCTGCCAACATCCTCCCGGCCTATGCCAAAATGAAAGCCTTTGAACAGGAGTAACTATCCATGAAAACGTGATGAAAGAAGGAAGGTTTCATTAAGATGTTGCAGGTGCAAGTTTGCTGGAAGACATATACGCAGATGCTGAAGCATGGACAAGTGCGCTAGAACTGTTTGATAGAATGCCTTAATAAAATGTCATCTCATGGAGTGTAATGATTGCAGAAAATGGTTTTGTTGAAAAGACTTCATAAACTTCCAAGCAGATACAGCTAACTATAGTAAACCTAGACCATAACCTATGTCAAAATGAGAGCTGTAGAATGAAAGATTTCCCAGATATTATAGTTGAAAATGCTAAGGGTATTCATTGTAAAGGGTTTTCAGTCCTTCTAGCAAAGCTGGTTAAACAGTCTGTGAAAACACCATCATGAAGTATAAGCCTCGAAATTACGAGTATGCTCCTATGATCAACACCACACTTCGGGAGATATTTGATACTAAAATGGGTCATATTGATCTACAGGAAATCAAGAAGTCATTGACAGAAGGAGAACGATCAAAATTGTCCCGAAGGATTGCAAAGAGTGGCCTAGTCAGTGCAGCTTGTTTTCCCACCGCTGTCCAATGTCTGAAGCTAGTAATTAAATGTGTAAAAAGGTACAATCCTGAGGCTAGAGAGATTAAGGTGACTTCGAGAATAAAAACCGATGCCAATTCAGGAAACATGTGCCTTGAGATAGCTCAGCCCACTTCTGAAAGAAATGTGAATGAAGCCACTCCGGCAGACTTTATTGTGTCAAGGATTGATATGGGCCCATCCACTCATGAGGCTGACATACAAAACTTCAATGTCGTAGCCGCAAGGCTGGTAGAAAGGATCGAAAGGGAGAAGCAGTCGAAAGATCAGTTAAAACAACAAGTACAGAGTCTGTCTTCTTACTTGAAGACCATAGTTGACACTTCTACCATGCCACTTAGCATTGATCATCAGTCAACCATCTGGGGCCAAGAAGGAGAAATTGAAAAAGGTACTATTGACAGTCTGCAGAAATATCAAGTTTATGGAAAAACCACTAAGAATTGGGTGAACAAAATCAAATCTATTGCATTTGATTTCATTATTAAGGCAAAGGTAGTACTGATGAAGCCTTAATAAAAAAAGTCATTGAAAAAGAGTTGAAAAATGTCAGGAAAGAGGAAGTTGTTTGGAAGGATATCCTGAAAGATTTTGCAAAAATAGAGATTGATGTTAATATCCTTGTGGCAGAAAAGATCCTACCTGGTATAGAAGAAAATTACTTGGAAATTTGGACAGAGAGCATAAGTTGGAAATTAGTAATTATTGGCCAAGTTTCGATAGAACAGGAAAAGCTAATGCTTGCTTGTGAACGAGTATTTGCAAAGCTTTAGGATCAACTCGGTGCCATCCTCCTGAATGCATCATTGATGGGAGAATCACAAATAATTCAAGATGATTTTCAAAATATGATTGATTGACAACTTTTCAATAGAGAAGTTTTCAATGAGAACACAATGGACAAGTTGGTTGAGCTCTATACTTCATTGAAGATTTCCATCTCCCAAATACCAAGCATGGTGGCAGAATTGAGTAATGTCCACAAGTGCCTGAAAACTTGGAAGATGAGGATAGCAAACACTCTGATTCCTAAGGGCAAATCTGTCACCCTGGCCATTCGACTTTTCAGAGTGTTTAGAGAAAGAGAATCCGGTCTGTAAAATTAGTTTCCAGAGTTCGCCACTCCGTCAACGGCGCCATCGACAAGCAGAGAATAAATGCAAGTTTGCATATTGTATAGTTGTCATTTTTGTTGTGTTTGTGTGTAGCTCAAGTCATGATTTTTGGCTTGTTTTGTAAATAATGATCATGATTGAGTCTTCTCCTTCGAGTCTAATCTTTTCTCTTTTGATTGTAAAGTTAGGTTCATCCTAACTATTTCTCACATAATAATTGTTTTAAGTGCCTAAGTGAGGTAGTTATTTTAAGCAACTAGCTTTGTAAAAGAAAGTTAGTTATTCAAAATCAATGCACTTAAAAAGGGATTTGGTTACTCCAAGTAGTTATAAAAAGTGGTTGAGGTAGTTACCCTAGGTGGTTACTAACCTCACCTATATATACTTCATTGTATTTCAATCAAAGGGGGTTCCACTTTTTCACATGACAGTGTATGAAAGACTCGAATAGTGTTATTTAAGTTTGAAAGCAATAAAGAAATGTTTTGAATGTGTGTTCAACTCGATTTCATGTGTTGTTATTGGTATTCGTATGTTTCATCAATAATGATCATGTGCTTTCCTTTCAAAGTTGCATTGTGAGAAAGATATTTTGCATCAAGTTTTGGTATCTCTACTTGGATGCATGGAACTTAAATTCATAAGTTTAATTCTTTTTTAATCATTAGTGTTTGTTATTTCTTTGTTTTTGTTCTTATAATTCCAGAAAATCCAAATACCCCTATCATACGAGGGAGCTGCCCCTTTTAAATGCAGAGAGCAATCGACATAGACCTGCGATTGTTCAACTGTTGTGAGCAGGTTGTTGCTAATCCAAGGGTGAACGGAGTTACTCAAGAAGATTCTTTTCAAGCAACAAATCTGTTTACCAACAAAGGTTTATGCCAAAACTCTACTGAAATTGCCATTGAAGATTAGTGATTTGTTGAAGCTCTTGAAGTTATTTGAATTTGCTTTCATGGAGACAATGGATGGAGATTAGGAATCAAGATCTTAAGACTATCTTGCTCTTCCTATGGTTTGTACACCTTTTGCATGATCGAGAGAACGGTTGAAGCCTCCAACATCGAGTTTGGAGATCCTCCATGGACATTGCTGATTCGCCTTCTTGTTCATGCAAGTCTTTATTGCTTTCATCTCCTTGACGTGAAGTTGTGTTTGTTCATTAAGTTAAAGTAAGTCATTGATCTTCCCTTGATTGAGATATCTAGGGTTTGATATTTCTGTATACACTTTGTTAGGTTTGCACACATTTCGACAAATCTTTATCAGAGTTGGCTATTGTTGAGGTAGGAATACTAAAAATGGGGCTTTATTGAGGCAAGCTCCTATATAGCCACAAACAACTTTCTCCTCCTTTTGTATGTGCAGGTTGTATTTATTGAGATCTAGCAGAAAGGAGTGACAAGAAGATGGATATTACACACACAGTCATCACAGAATTTAGATTTTGAGATTCTGAGACTTTTGGGACACTAACACTAGCGCCTTAGTCCAATTGGGTGACTTTTCTAGGATCTGGAAACCTCTGGAGATTGAAGAGCAGTTGGTGTAGATAATCCCAACATTCAGAAACTTGCCGGACATTGGCACTAGTGCCCTAGTCCAACTTCTCCTTATTTTCTAGGTACACTGTCTCTGATCTGTTTACTCTGCATTTCTATAATCATTTCATTTCTATTTGCAACATTAATTGAGTTATTACAATTTGATTTGCAAATTAGGGTTTTAAGGTTAGAGAGAAACACTAGCTTGTAAAAACCCAATTCAAACAGTCACCTAAACACAATTAATAGGAAAAGAGAACATTGGAAATCAGTAGTTTATCCCTAAACTTGTCCTTTGCTTCTCTAATGTTTTAGTGCAAGTGAAAGTGTGGGACCTAGGACCTCATATCTTGTTTCCACATTTTCACCCTAAACATTTGAGTGAACCCATGCTATAAAGAATTTGCATCCTTTACAAACTCAGATCTGAATTAGTTTGCTGTCCTAAAACATATTTAGATTGTAAACCCTCTTCTGTGAAAGTACATGCATTGAAATTTGGTGATTTCTTTTAATTCTTTCATTAAAAAAGTTTAAAATTAGAACTTTGTGTGTTGTGTAGTGTTATTCTATTACATTTTCACAATGTTTATGCTTAATCATTTTTTAGTCTTGGGTTAATTTGAGCATGTTAAAATGTTTGATTACTTTTTACAAGAATTTCATTTGTATGATGAACCGTTTAGTTGTGATGATTTCAATATGTTAGATGAAGCCCTTGAGGAATTTATCTCAATTAAACATTCCACTACGACTCTTAAACTGTCGTTGTTTCAAAGGTTTGTAAATGCAATTTATGTTCCTAAAACTCAGGAAGAATCTATGAAACTAAAAATAGTGGTCACCTTATGTTCAGATGTTGTTCCACCTCCTTCTAAATGAGTGCTCACTATTAGAGGTCCTTCACCTCTTCTTGTTGGCAAGAGACACTGCTCTATTGAATAATTGAATTTTGTCATTAATGGCAAAAAGGAAAAGTGATTCGACCAACAAGGCAAAGAGACTTTACTCTGGTAGATCAATTTGGTTTGACAACAAGGCATAAAATGATTCTAGTCTGGAAGCCTAAAATGACTAAGTATGGGCAGTATACAGAGTAAGTGTCAGAGATTGGGTCAGTATGCCTATGTAGTTGAAGATCGTCACGTATGGTTCAGATATGTTAATCATAGCTATTTGGTGATGATATGTTCTAGTGTTCAAATCCTGACTTCATTCGGAAGTCATACTATGAAATGTCTAAGTCTAGGTGAACAAAGTTAAGATAGGAATAGTGAACAGTACCAAAGTAAAAGGGTCTGCATTCCTTCGCTATTGCATATCTTGTCTTGCGGTTCTGAAGGTATGTTAAGAGGTCAATGATGAATGTTGGATATGATTTTTAGAGTCTCATATGGTCTGCAGTGGGAAGTATGTTGTGACAGATGAACTGGTCAAGTATGTACTTAAGGGATAAGCTGACAAACATGTTAGATCTATATGCGGTGAAGATATATTGTTTGAACAATCAATCTAAGTGATTGAATGATTAGTGCCGACTTATATGAAGACTATTGTATGTTTGTTTGGATCTGCATTTTTGTTTGTGCTCAAGATCAACCTAACAAGGTATAACATTTGTATACACATTTCATGTTTGGCTTGCTGACTTAATCATGAGATAAATCTTATTAAGGATATATATACTGGATGGATTTCAGTGTTGAAAGTACGGAGAATGTGTGGAAGTAGTGTGAATTTGATGTGTGAATGATTTAAGGTAGTTTGCAGAGCAGAAAAGGACAATAAGGGCAGGAAATAGAGTATATATAGCAGAGTGAAAAAGCAAGGTAGAACTAATGAAGACCTTTGAATCTATGTATTGAGCCTTCAATGGAACTATGATCCAACATGTGCTAGATGCATTTGTAACAATTCATCACTGACAGTGAGCTAATTTTCTTCTGTAATGCCCCGTCATGCAACCCTAGAGAGTTAGACTAACAAGAACAAAAATTCTAGAATTTTTTTTTTGAAGCAAGAAAATGCATTAATCATAAAATATAATTATACTATTAACAACATTAAATAAAATGAACAGCTAACACCTCTAGGGGAACATAACTACATCAATGAAAATAAAGTTAAAGCCACACAAGTGATATACATAAAACTGCTATTACAGGTAAGGTCCACTTTTACATTAGCAAGATAGATAAAATACAACGTTACAATACAAGATTACAAGACCGATCACGTCGGTTTACAAAAGAATGCATAAGAAGGTATACAACACCACCGAAGATGGGAAGCAATCTGGAATTGGAACACCTCTGCTCAGGACTCGAATTGAAACTCCAAAAAGGCCAATGGATAGCTCTGCCACCCAACCATGTGGAACCCTGAGGTCCACCCCTCCGAGCTAGGAGATAACGACAAGGATTCCACTAAGCCAAGAAACTACATACAAAAATAAAAGAATGACAACTGACTTGACACAACTGACTATACCAGCAAAGCTGCACAAGACAAGACATCACTCCAGAGGCACAACCAAGAAGAAACAACTGAACTACATAAGGAGAGTGTCATCGCATGGTCCTAGCATGAGTTACCTAGGCTATCAATCACCAGAAGCCGGCCCCCATCTATGGTTACCCTGGCAGCCTCTCTCTAGGCACTGGCCCCATAGGGGGACACATGCAGAGCTAACAGGTCCTCTCATGGAGATAAGGAGGTCAGCCTTGCCAACCAGGCCTGCTCATCCCATCCTTAGCCTATGAAAGCACTCAAGGCATGGGTGAGGTGTCCTACTTATCTTGTTAAGTGTTTTAATACCCCAACCCTCTTGATTAAGTTATTAAGTTTTCCACATGCTTACAACTTCCATGGGGTTACCCAAGCGGCCTCTCACTAGGCACCATCCCCACCATGAAAGCCACTCCCTTAGCGTTCCCTGGTCAAACATACATACCACAACATGCAGGTAAAAGTCACCAATCAGATCTGAGCCATAACTTACACCATTCACTAGGCCACCACAATAAAACCATAGATTCCCTTCAAAATTTGAAGCAGCACAATCTAGAAACCAAGTACTATATCCAAGAGACCATTTCCCCATTCATTACAAGACACGAAAATCCAGTGAACCCATTACATTAACATGCCATAATTTTTTAACCAAAACCAAGAACTACACCTCTGGAGTTAGGTACATGACCAATGATAAGGTGATCATTATCTGACAAGGACAACGCTTTCGCGTCTTAACACCAAGTACGCATGACACCCCTCAAGATTTCCTACTTCACAAATAACCAAAACATAGACCAACACCACCCCAAAGTAACATAATAATCCAATACAAGCATAAAGATACGACAAGGAGGGCAATCGAGCATATGAAATTCAATGGACTCCTAATTCAATCAATAAAATCAACTTATGAGATTTTAACTTTATTTCAAATAACATTCTAGTTTACGGAATAATAATTTCCCTACAATTCCAAGATAAACCTCCTAGCTAATTTTCTAATGACTGCCATTCATCTACGCCATTATAAATATTTACAAGCATGAATTTTTCATCTAATATTTACTAATGATACATCCTAATATAAACAACTACAAGATAAAATTATTCTTGCTATCATAATAAACTTTCTGTCGATCATTTACTACCACAACTTCTATTTCAACAACTACAAAATACCAATATATTTTCTTAAGAATGTAAATTCTCATCTAACATTTAGCCAATACAACTTTACATCAAACACTATACATATTACAATTACAAATCAAACATTATAAACCTATATAATTTCCTATAGGCATAGATGCCCAACTAACATTTTACCAAATATCATTTCAAATCAAAAACACTATAAACGTATATATTTTTCTAACATTTAACCACTTATAAAAATCAAATCAAACTTATGTATTTTCCTATGACCCTGGATTACATTCTATTATTTTACCACTTAAGATTCTAATATAAACAACTACCATGAAATCCATATCTTTTAAAAGTGACTTCTTTCCATTATATATCCTAAGGCTACAATTCCTAAATAACCAACTTACAAAATAACAATAACAAAGTTATATTTAATAAAAAGAGCACAACTTAATTTATTAAACTTTTTGCATACACCAAAAAAGAAAGGCAACATTAATTAAATAAATTTAATTCTAAAAAGATATATTACTAACAAATGAACCTTCTAATATCATCTCTAAATAACCAATTTACAAAATACTAATAACAAAGTTATATTTAATAAAAAGAGCACAACTTAATTTATTAAACTTCTTACATATACAAAAAAAGAAAGACAACATTAATTAAATAAATTAATTCTAAAAAGATACATTACTAACAAATGAACCTTCTAATATCATCCGATACATTACTAACAAATGAACCTTCTAATATCATCTCTAAATAACCAATTTACAAAATACCAATAACAAAGTTATATTTAATAAAAAGAGCACAACTTAATTTATTAAACTTCTTACATATACAAAAAAAAAAGACAACATTAATTAAATAAATTTAATTCTAAAAAGATACATTACTAACAAATGAACCTTCTAATATCATCTTCTCCCTAATATTGACTTAATAAATCCAAACTACACTCAAAATTAGAAGTTTTCCATACTAGCAAGATCTTCTCCAAGCTTTCTATTTAAGAACAATCACAACAATTAACTTTCCTATGAGCTCAAATTGAAATAAATTTCAAGATTCCTATCATATCATTTTCATTAAATAAATTTTAGATTCAAAGCAAGATATAAGGAAGAAATAAATTTCAGATTAAGATATAAGGAAGAAATAAATTTCAGATTCAAAGCAAGATGTAAGGAAGAAATAAATTTCAGATTCAAAGTAAGATATAAGGAAGAAATAAATTTCAGATTCAAAGCAAGATATAAGGAAGAAATAAATTTCAAATTCAAAGCAAGATATAAGGAAGACAAGGAGGAACTCAAACCATTCACAGAAGTTGCAAGCTTAAGGGAAAAGTAAGAATCAAAAAAATTCATTCAAAAATAAGGCAATGAGGGGGTCGTACGGCAGCTATACAATGTCATAAGAGATGGCTGCAAATCTTCAAAACACAGTTGCACCATATTTCTCCCAACACTGTACAGTCTAGGTCTGTTCATGGAGGAAGGTAAGCAGAAATTTTAATCATAAGAAAAAAATAAAGATGAGTCTCCTATGCCGTATGGTTAAAGACAAAAAACTAAAGTTTTTTCACAACTTCAACAGCATGCTCAAACAATCAGAGACTTCAATTGCTAAGGTAACAAAATTTGTGTAATTTATCATATGGTTAAATTGTTTTCTAATGAATAAAGCCAGAGCTTCAAACTGAGTTTTAAATCTATTGCAAAAGATGAATTAAACGGTATCTTTTAGCCAACAAGAAATTTTTAAAGCAGATTTGAAGGAAATTGTGAAGAAAACTTCACAAGATTTGATTGAAATCCCAGATATGATTGCAGGGTACATTCTTGTTTGCAGGGTAGTGTTGGAGATACCAGATTTTCATCAGGGTTAAAGAGAGAAAGGCCAGGGATCCAAGATAAAAAAGAAATATGAATAATAGGAGGACCAACTAATTGGTTGCAAACACTAACAGGTTGCAAGGAAGGTATATGTAAAGGCCAAATCACTTCTCTCTGAGCAAATTACTTTTATCAGGGAGATACACATGTGAGATAAATTGCAAGAACCAAAGGGATAAGATGAAAGCTTACCATAGAATCATCTATTGCACAAGATTAAGATCACAACACAGAATTACAGATGATGGCCACAAGATTTCAGAGGAATAAAAAAAACAAAGGTTCAACTAGAAGAATCCATCTTGGAGGGATCTACAGGGGTTGGAGCAACATTCAACCACACAAGGCACACATGGACAAATAAATTCCAAGTTACATGCAAGTTTCACAAACAGGACAAGCTAGATCACACATAGAACATGCATTCAACCACACAAGGCACACATGGACAAATAAATTCCAAGTTACATGCAAGTTTCACAAACAGGACAAGCTAGATCACACATAGAACATGCTGTAATAAAAAGTTAACTTACAAGCTACAATGATTGCAATTTTCACAGAGAGAGACACATACCTGGATCTCAGTTCCTCTTCAAGAATTTCTCCAACTCTTCCAACTAATTTCTTTGTTCTTCCTCTTTCCAACTCCTCCCGACTAAGATTTTCCCGCCCTTTTCAAAAATGATTCAACTCATAAAATAGATGCAGACATGCATCTGTTACCCAACAACCCACTCCTCTGGAAATTTAAAATTTTTCTAATAATAGGGATTCCACAAATCAGAGAATTCATATTCAACAACCCAAGGCATTTACTTAACATATCAAAATTATTTTGTACAAAATATATACTAATAGTTACCTGTAACTCCAATTTATGACAAAAATATTCTTGTAAGTAGATAATTTAATTCTAGACTATTATAAAATTTAACCAAGGTGTCATATAAAGTTCTAAGCCCAAAACAAATAATATCTTATAAACATAAAAGAAGCATTATTAGTTAATAATAAATCATTAAAGTATTTTCCAACCACACATGAACATTAAGCATTATTAAACACAACTCGATGATACTCCTCAACACAAGATTACCAAACCTAATAGGCAAGGACCAAGCATCACAACACGACTCAAGACCACAACAGAAGACAAGGACCGACCTAGTGGAATAGACCTCGCATTATCTTCCATCATTGATACCCATTGGTGTAAGAACCCACTCGAACCTGCTATATCAGGTGGAGTCGAGGTTCGGTACCTGCAGCCTGTATCTAAGAAATTGTTTGTATAAAATCAAACACATATATGTCAACACACACAGAGAGTCAGAGAATCGCGGCATAGTAGGGTACTCGAAGTGAGTAGTACTACACCATCTCTGTTCTTGAAACAATATCATAACAATTTTTATCTGAATTCAACCACCACAATTCAAATGACACATGATGATATTAATTCACATCATAACTGAAATAATAGTAGTGCCATCATAAACTCATAACACTTGTCTAATTATATCAGTCAAACATAGTTCATCAAAATAAACATAAATCATAATCTACTAATCAATTGTCCCAGAACTGAATCAATGCAATGAACAACTAGCAACTGTCTCTGATTGACAGAGAGCAATGCAGAACCACCGCTATCACAAGCCAATGACAAGGCGGGCACTACACCTTCTATCTTCTATCTTTCTTTTTGAGTGGATAGTTAGTCCACTTGGACAATGAGTCCACCTGCAGTGAGCATTTCTTTGGGTAGTGAGCCCCATGGCAGTGAGCCTTATGTAATCCGGTATTGTTATCATAATATATTGTGACCTAAACTCACCGTAGTTTTCCCTTTTGGGTTTTCCACATAAAAATCCTGGTGTCTATGTGTTATGTGTTTATGGTTGTTGTTCTCATGTTTATTCTGATTTCATGTTATTAATTTTGGTAATTGGATTAATGAAGTGTTGAAGAAGTGGTTTTGTGGAATACTGATTCACCCCCTCCTCTCAGTATTCCTTAGATTCAACAATTGATATCAAAGCAAGGTTCCTTGGAAGAAGTTTAACAACTTAAGGAAGATCTGGGAAAGAGTACTCATGGCAGCTAGAAGGTATCTATTATGTCAAAAAAAGTAACCTTGGGGGCTTTTTCCTATTAAGGTTTAGCTCTCGGGTCTTGTTTATGCATTTAGAGCATTTTTCATGTTAATTTGACATCCTGATGAGAAAACCCTGAAGTTTCATGACAAATGGGACCTAGGGGAGGCACTTGACATGATTCCTACCTAAAAGAGGGGGGGAGGATTTGGGCATCCGCATCCTAGTCCTGCCCTATTTTAGGTCAGGACCAATTTTCAAGTGTCAGTTTATGACCATTATTTAGGTCCTATGCCGACATGGTAAGTTTGAATTACAAAATTATTAACGGGAATGTTTGTAGTTGCATATATAAGCATGATTAGGTTATCATTTGTAAACTAGATGGAAATTAGGAACTTTATGCATTCTTGCGATTAGAGCATTCAAAATATTCATTGTGTTGCAGAGCAGAGCATTGTTATTGTGTTTGTATTTGTAGATTTGGCATCCATCTCCTCATGGCATGAAGATCATCTTCCTTCCATGAGAACTTTACTACAAGGTGATATCATTTGTGTTTTCAATCATTTATCATTTGGATTTTGCCTCTATCCCATAGGGATACATGCTCTTTATCTGACAACGGTGTTTGGAAGACTTGAATGTCTCTCCAAGGCTTGACTGAGGCAAGCCACTATACACTACAACCCCCAACCCATTTTTCCATGATTGTAGGTTACAAGTTGTAGGAGTAGAAAACGTGGAGTTCTAGGAGGGTAGTGCAGACTATCAAAATTGTAGATCAGAAGAGAAAATAGGGACCTGGACTTGAGCGCTTGCTCATTAGTCCTCCGGATCCTACAACTAAAGAATCTCTAGAACAACAGGAACATGTTGCATCTACAAGATTCCCAGATCCCGATAGAAATGGTGGCACTAGACTAGGGCTTCCGCTCATTAGTCCCTGACTTTTCCATTTTCTAAACTTCAAAATCTGTTATGCATTTAATTTTCATTTGATATCTCTGTGTGCGAGCATTTTCCGTAATTTGTTCGTTTGCTTCTGAATTTGCATAATTAGGGTTTTGAGCATAAGTGGACTTAATTGAACAAAAAAATCACATAATTCCAATCTTACCCTATGTTCTGAGTGACCAAAGGCCTGTAGTAGACTCCCTACTTAGCTGAAGTCCTTGAATGTTTAGTGGAGAAAGGAGGATTTACACAAACTAGCAAAATCAACCCTAAACTAAATCCCCCTCATTTTCACATTAAAGATTTTGGTGAATCCGTGTTTTTGATGAATTTTGCACCTTTCTGAGTGTTTTGCTTCAGATTTACATTCATTTGATTCATTCATATCATTTTTCATCTTATTGCATTTAGAAAATTACAAAAAAAATTAAAAAATTTGAAAAATTTGAAAAAAATGGCATTTTTAGCTTGCATTTTCAAATAATTTGAATTAGTTGCATTTAATTTCATTAAATTTCTGTCATTATTATTATATCTGATTTAAAATACAGAGTTTTTTCATTCATCATTCATTTAGATTGCATTTCATGCTTAAATTGATAAAAAAATGCTTGAAATTGTGCATTTTTCCAAATAACCCAGTTTTGCATTAGCTAGGGTTTGTAGTCAAAATCTTGTTTCAGATTTTACTACCCTTTCAAAACACTCATTAGGACTTATTTATAACTATAGTGTTGCATCATAGTGGTTTTCTTGCAATTTTTCATGCCTAGGGTTTAAAAACCTTGATTTTTCACTAGATTTGGTCTTGTCGTCTCTCTAGATTTGCATCCTAGGCGTGTTGTAAAGGGTTTTTCTGCACTAATTGGCTCCTATCAGGTTTTTTATCTGATACACGTCCTAAAATTCTTTAGAACAACTTTTTATTGGGCTCTTACATTGAAAATTTGGTGAAAATTTGCATATTTTGGCTATATTTGCCCTAGGGTTTGACCTAGATTTGCACTCCAAGCATGTTGTGATGGATTTTGTGGCTTTATGTGACTGATATTACTTCTATAATCTTTTGAACCTCCTAAAATTGTTTACAACATCCTTTCTATTGGGTCTTTGCATTGAAAATTTGGGAAAAATTGCATATTTTAGTGTATTTTCACTAGGTTTTGACTTGTCATCATTCTAGGTTTGCATCAAAAGCATGTTGTGAAGGATATTATTGCTTTATTGGACTGATATTAGACATATTATTTTCTTCCCCTAATCAATTTCCTTACAACACCTTTTCTTTCACTTATTTGCATTGAAAAAAAAGTTAAAAAATCAAGCATTTTAGGTCATTTTCACATATAGTTTTGCACTTGTCTTTTGCATAATTTTTGAAAAGATTTTAAAATATGATCTTAAACTGATTTGAAAACATACACATGGTACCTTCATGTCATTTTTCAATGGTATCTTTGCATGCATTTATCAAAGATCTTGATTTTGACCAATTTTTAACCCTCATGAGTGAACATCCTACAATATTAGAGAGCTTAACTGAGTTCATCTCCATGAGTAGCAATGAAAAAGATAATTTTGATAGCACTTATCCTATATCTACTACATGTGATGATGACATAAACTTGTCCTCTAGTCATTCTTTCAAAAAAGATTATTCCCATGAGGATATACTAGCACAAGACAATGAAATCATTGATACCTTCCCAACAACAGGAGAAGAACAATTTTTGCATGATATCATGCCTCCTACAACTACAATAGAAGAACAAATATTTCATGATGTTGAGGATCCTATTGATGTGATAGCATATGTACCTGATGAACAAATAATCAAACTTGATAAAGACAGCCGAATTTCAAGCATTTGTTGAAACTGAAAGGATAGTAGAAGAAGTTATACCTATGATTCACAACATAAGAGAATTGATAAAAGAAGGACAAGATGGTATTAATGTGTTCAAGGCTTAGCACACATTGTACAAAATAATGTTATTCCACTATATGATCTAGATAATTACACATCTCTCATGAATACATACCCTCGGGTAGTGGAAGATTTAACAAAACACATTGAGAATGACGAGTATGAAAATTCTCTTAATGGAATCGAATCATTAGATAAACCTTATGATGATGAGGATGATAATGATACAACAACCATACTTCTTAGCAACATTTTACCTTTCTTCCATTCCAATGCTCTCCCTGGCCAAGAAGACATATTAGTGAATGTGAAAAGAGATCCCACAGAACAACAAGCTTATTATGACTATTATCAAGATGATTATCTAGACTTCAATAATATAATCGCTATTATAGAAGTGGATGAGGAAATTACTGAAGTATTACCTCATCCATGGAGAGATGGTATTTATGCTAAGGTTCCTCCTCCATTATCCTTTCAATGATCGGGAGATAATCAAACTACATTAGAAAGACAAATGGAACAACCTACACCTCTTTCCTCTAGCATTTGGGAGTGGGAAGAGGATGATCTGATTGTTGATAATCGCTAGCATGAATCTCCCTACAGGTAAGTATTTCTAACCCTTTACCTCTCGTGCTGTGTTTACCCCGTGATGTGTTATGTGTTGTTTAGGCCTCTTGGGATGACCCTTGATTCTCTTGTAAGGTCAAGGATACTAGGAGACCACCTCTGTTGTGACCCTTCTTTGATATGTATCATCATTCTTCTATATTGCTTCTCCTCTATTTTCACTGTTGTGTGTTGTGTCTTACAGACATAGCATTGTGGTTGGTGACTTGGGGGTACCCTTCTACATGACTGTACCTAAGGCACTTGTTTCTCCTCTCTCGATTTATTGTTTCCCTTCCTCTAGTGTTTCTATCTAGTGGGCGGATGACAAAAAACATTTTATACTAATGTGGACCTAGTGTCCCTTTAGTGAGAAATCAAAAATTGGACTTAGTTCCTGGTGGTGCCTACATAAACATTCAGGTTTCAAGCATTTAAATGTGTAAGCACCCTCCCAAAAAGACCAAAAAATCTAACTCTTTCGGCCTCTGCGATTGTAAAAAATGCAAAAATCTGTTATATGCATGTCATTTTGTATATACAAAGAAGTTTGTATGTACAAGAGCAAATATACAAGGCACGGACATGCATTCGCTACAGTGCAACGTATCATTGGCCGATGGATAAGCAAGGAAGGAATATACAAAGGGCCATTATACAAATGGTGGGGCTCGAGGATATACAAGTGAGAATGTATGTGTAGATATACATTCAAGCATACAAAGGTGGTCGCAGGGTTGAATGTATATTGAGTTTGTATATCCGAATATACAATGAAAAGATATAAGAGATAATATACATTCGGCAATATACAATGGAAAGTGCAAATGGTCTTGTATGTTCGGCTATGTACAAAGCAGCGGGAGATACATTTGGGGGGGTCCGCCTCACACACAAAGGGCTTTGTATCTCGTATACAAAGGAGAATGTATATCTGATATACATTCAAAAATATACAAAATAAAACATGCAATCCGGACCCGAAGGAAGAATCAAATGCAGCGAATAATGATTTCAAGTCCGTGGCTTGTACGTATGTGTGTGTTGTTCATCGCGGATATACAAAGGTGAGAGATACAAGCCAGACCCGAGTAGGTTTTTAATCTGCCTCATGAACATTTGGGGTCTGCCTTGTATGATAAGCAATTGTATGCATGTGCAAAGGCCTATATGCAAAGAGATTATCGCCAAGACAATATGCATCGGCCAATCTTTCTTGGGTCATTCCGATGGCCAATGGAGAACAAATGCACAGTGACGGAGGACAAATCACATGCTGCCACGTGCCTAGTAACTGTTGCATGTATATGCTCTTGCATATACAAAGGATTTTTGAATGGCAAAGGTAAGCGATTGTATATGCATTTGAGCATGCATATACAGAGGTGGTAAAGGTGAAATAAAAGGAGCAAAAGCCAGCGATAGGAGCATGAAGTGCCTACGTGGCATGTTTTTATTGGTTCATGACTTTTCGGAGGTGTTTTGAGCCGCAGATCTCAGCGATGGGAGTTGATCGATGGCTGGTTTTGTATTTTCATGCAGCGATGGGTTTCCTTGTATGCGATCGCATTTTTTGAGCGGGAAACTCCATGGGCACGCTGTTGCAGGTTTCAAACAGGGTTGCGGGTAGATGAGGCATTGATGGCGGAATTGCAGCAGTATGTGTCAGTGTTGGACGGGTCAGCTACCTGATTGATGAAGCAAATCCCTAAGCGGCGGCTCAGATCCCGATCTCACCTGCTTTGTCCTATGTTTCTCACTGTCGCATTCAATTTTGAGTGCCAATCTGATCATGCATTGTATCTGGCTATTTTTTTATTTTGCCACGTAATTAATTTTTGCTGAGTACGCAGTCTTGTTATAAAAGGCAAACTGTGTCCCTCATTTGGGTTGTTGAAGACCTGGGCATTTTTGTGTAAATAGTGAAAAATAGGGCATCTCCTGATTGTTTTATCTCATTTTGGAGTTTATGAGTTGCATCATGAATGTATTTTGCACGTATGTTCAGTTTCATGTTGATATAGATGAAAAATGCTCTAATGCATGTGTTTATCTGTTTGTCTCCTTTGCTGCACGCATCTCCTTCTTTTGAATCTAGTTGCTAAGGGTTTCATAGATTCTAGGATACAGGGTTTTGTATCACATGCTTCATATCTAACTTCCATTCAAGGAATGGATTAAACTATTTTAGGTTAAGCATGGAGAAGGTCATTTGTCAGCAGGGATGTCTGTAAGTAGAGGCAGCTAAATACCCATTCTTGGGTGATGTTTGTAAGACAAGCATCAATCCAACCCCTTGAAACTTGAATGCTAGTTGTAAACCATTTGTTGCATACGTCTGGTTGACTCCTTGCCTTGAGATAGGCACCGGTCTGCTCCTGGGTTAGTAATTATGACCCAAAACCCCTTGTCTTGCATCCAAATCATCATATCCACCTTTTCATAGTTTCCATCCTATAGGAGTAGGATTAGGACCTCTGCATACTCTCATCCATAACTAGACAAATATGTCCAAGAATGTTGCCAAACTTGTGATGTATCATACACATCTTGGTCCACACATGAGAGTATTCTGCCTGTTATTGTAAAGCTAAACCTTTCTGTCATTGAGCTAGTCAATGTTACATCTTTAGTTATAGGGATACCCCCTTGGTGCGGCAGAACCAGAAGTGAAGGGGAGGCAGCTCGCACAACCTCCTGTATCTATTGGCCGGATCCACCTGTGCAATGAAACTGGCAAACCCTCTGCCGATTCAAAGAAAATAACCAATAGTTCCTATATGACAATGGGGTTGTTATATATTATTCAACGCTTGGCTAGTAGAATCACTCTGTGATCTTGATGGTGTCCTATCGCAATTACAAAACATGACAATATTGCTGCTCCATGCACTTTGTCTATCTTGAATCTTACATTGTGCATTGTTGTTTATCATGATTATATGGACACTAACACTTTTCTTGTAGGAATGTCTTTGTGGGAGCATTTGACGATCATAAAGTAGATGTCACCTCTAGGGGGCATGGGCTTTGTGAGAGCTCATGTTCCCTTGTGTGTTTTCTTCCTACTTTAACGTGCTTGATATTGATACATGATATCAACCACCTTAAGGTTGGGGCATATATAAGGTAAGTTGTCTGTTGTAGATGCTAGTAAAGTGTACTTGTTCTCAGGCATAGTCTTAAAGACTAGTGGCGATGAGTCCCTCCTACACTCTGAGGTTTGTTTGATATCTATTGCAATCATTTAAGCCCTCGATGGAGGTAGGATACTGCATCCTTTTTATTTTAAGCCCTCTGTGAAGGTAGGGATGGTGTATTTCTCATGGAGAGTGCACATCTTGTCATTTTCAAAAAGTCCTCTGTGGAGGTGGGGAGCGGTTCTGTGACTAACTCAACCCTTAAGTGTGTCTTCGACAATTGTTGTGGTGAAGCCTAATTGTCGGTGTGTGCCTGTAATATGCTTGAGATGGTGATGAACCTAGAAATAGGAACACTCCATCACTTGTCTGTTGTGTTTTCTCCATGTCTTCCAAGTGTGTGTGTATTGTGTGTTTGTTCCCAAGTATAGGCTTAAAGATCGGTGGCGATGAGTCCCTCCTATGCTTTGGGATTTGTATGGCATGCTTGATTTGTATGGCGTGTTTGATTTGTTTTGCGTGTCTGTTGCCCCATATGCAGTCTTAAAGACTGATGGCGATGAGTCCCTCTTGCATTATGGGTGGTGTGTTTACTTTCCTTGTACTTGCATCTGCATTTCATATACATGAAAAGAAAAAGAAAAAAAGAAAATCATCAGTGTCTTCACTGCATTCACTATATTCTCTGTGTTTTGCGTGTCTTCAATGTTATCTTCTCTGTGTTTTGCATGATTGTAATTGTATTCTCCATGTTTTGCATGCATGTTACTATCTTCTCTGTGATTGGCGTGTCTTCTCCATGCTTGGCATGTTTGTTGTCCTTGTTGACCATACTTTAATGCATGTATTAGCCTTGCATTTATACATACATTAAAGTGGGGGCTAAATGTTATGTTAGAAAAAGTAACCCTGGGGGCTTTCCTATTAAGGTTTAGCTCCTGAGTCTTGTTTATGCATTTAGAGCATTTCTCATGTTAATCTGACATCCCAATGAGAAAACCCTAAAGTTTCATGACAAATGGGACCTAAGGGAGGCACTTGACATGATTCCTACCTAAAATAGGGGGGGAGGACTTGGGCGCCCATGCCCTAGTCTTGCCTTATTTTAGGTTAGGACCAATTTTTAAGTGTCACTTTATGACCATTATTTAGGTCCTATGCCAACACGGTAAGTTAGAATAATGAAATTCTTAGCGGGAATGTTTGTAGTTGCATATATAAGCACGATTAGGTTATCATTTGTAAACTAGATGGCAATTAGAAACTTTATGCATTCTTGTGATTAGAGCATTCAAAATATTCATTGTGTTGCAGAGCAAAGCATTGTATTGTGTTTGTATTTGCAAATTTGGCATCCATCTCCTCGTGGCATGAAGAGCATCTTCCTTCCATGAGAAATTTACTATAAGGTGATATCATTTGTGTTTTCAATCATTTATCATTTGGATTTTGCCTCTATCCCATAGGGATACACACTCTTTATTTGACAATGGTGTTCGAAAGAATTGAATGTCTCTCCGGGGCTTGACTAAGGAAAGCCTCTAAACACCACAACCCCCAACCCATTTTTTCATGATTGCAGGTTATAAGTTGCAAGAGCAGAAAAAGTGGAGTTGCAAGAGGGTAGTGCAGACTGTCAGAATTGTAGATCAGAAGAGAAAATAGGGACCTGGACTTAGGCACTCACTCATTAGTCCTCTAGATCCTGCAACTGAAGAATATCTGGAACAATAGGAACAGGTTGCAAACGAGATTCCCAGATCCTGACAGAAATGGTGGCACTGGACTAGGGCGCCTGCTCATTAGTCCCCAACTTTTCCATTTTCTAAACTTTAAAATTTGGTATGCATTTGATTGTCATTTGATATCTCTGTGTGCGAGCATTTTTTGTAATTTGTCTATTTGCTTCCAAATTTGTATAATTAGGGTTTTGAGCATAAGTGGACCTAATTGAACAACAAAATCATATAATTCCAATCTTCCCCTATGTTTTGAGTGACTGAAGGCCTGTAGTAGACTCCCTACTCAACTGAAGTCCTTGAATGTTTAGTGGAGAAAGGAGGATTTACACAAATTGGCAAAATCAACCCTAAACTAAATCCCCCTCATTTTCACATTAAACAGTATCCTACTCCAGGCAGTGTCACAATTGATCAAGAATTAAAAACAACCCTTGAAGATCTTGATAAGTATGAAGCTGATATCCATGATTTGAAGGAAAATGTCAAAGAAGTAGATGAATGCATCCTGAAGCTAAGACAACAAATTAACAGATCAAAAGAAAAGAATAGAAAGCTAAGTGAATAGTTGATTGAAGCAAATGAAACCCTAAATAATTTATCAAGGTTGGTTGAAGAGAAAGAAAAAGATGAGGAACATTTGAATCAAATGCTGAAAGATAAGTTTGAGGAATGTGAAAAATTGGGAAAAGATGTGTTACTTCTGAAATATGATGTAGAAGCAGCTAATAGCTATAAAGAAAAATTCAAAGTAAGCTCTGCAAAGCTTGAGGAGTTGATTGAAAGTCAGAAGAATTTATATGACAAGAATGGCTTGGGATTTGAAAAAGGAGAAAGTTCTAAATTAGGTCAAGAAAGCATTGAGATGAAGAAAAACAAAGGCAACTAGTTCCAGAATCAAAGAAGAAGACCTCTGGTTAGGCAGCCAAATGCTCAAAGGTACCCATCTTTCAATGGCTATTGTTTTAATTGCAATAAGTTTGGTCAAAAGGCTACTCAGTGTAGGAGTAGAATAAATTAGAATGTTCCATCATTCTCTGGTCAATGTTTCAATTGCAAGAAAATTGGTCATAGATCAAATGAATGTAGAAGTCTAGTTAGGAATGGTTTTAACAATGCAAGGAATACTCAATCTTTCAATGGAAAGTGCTTTGCATGCAATAAATTTGGATATATGGCTAAGCAATGTAGATCAAGAATGAATTCAATCAATAGAAGGAATCAAGGATAGAGGAATGTGGTATGCTACAACTGCAATAAATTTGGACATGTTGCAAAAATTTGCAGAAGCGAGAATGAGAAAAGAGATTATCCTACAGAGAAGAGGATAATAGAGAAGAGAGAAGATAAAGGTAAAAACAAGGTCGATCTGGTGGAAATTAAGAAGGAAATGAGCATGGTCTGGATTAAGAAGGATGTTGATAATATCAGGGATGGATCCACACCAATCTCTGGGGTAGATACTTCCTTTGGGAAGTAAATTGGGAGCTCTGGCTCAGGGGGAGTTGTATTGAAAATCCAAATCCCCTAGCTAGATACTTAGTGCTAGGATCCGGCATGAAGATATGATGAAAAGTTTCATATGATAGATCTTTTGAAAGAAATTCTGGTGGAAAAGGATCAAATGCGGAGCATTGCAGAATAGTTTTGATTGACTATGCATGACAGAGAAGTGTTTGACAACTTTTTGAAAGATAGCATTTATGGCAAGTAGGCTAAGAAAAACAAAGGGTTAAAAGACTTGGATTCAGAAAGGATTAATCACTTTACATTCAACATATCAAGCGTCCAGGAGAATTGAAGCAAGTTTCCAAGTGTCTATAGAGATTTCCAAAGCAATTCAAAACATATCAATCTCAAGCAAAGAAAACCCTATTTCGGCAAAAGAGGTATTTTTAGTTTGAAGCCCTACTATAAATTTGTTTGAGTCTTTGTGGAAATGGCAACACTGCAAGTAGTTAATATAACTGAGAGATCGGGACAAAAATTCAAGAAACACCCCTTTAAGTCAACAGAGGTCGACCCAATGGGTGCATTCTCAGATATTCCACATGGAGTAATGCATACGGAGGATGTTAGGGCATACATTCATGGTGCCCTAGATGAATTTGGCGATAGTAGGTTTTTTTATTTATTTTTGAATCACTTGAGCAGTGAAAATTTTGATTTGAAGGAAGAATATAAGACATTGGAAGCAAAGAAATTCATTCAATATGTAGATTTTCCAACTTTTGCAGAAGATGAATAGATTCGATACATTTTGAGAAGGATACATGATGAATTCATGTGGCTGGAGAAACCCTTCATGATTACAAATGATGATATATAAGGGTCGTAACTGGATTAAATTCCACTGGAACAATACCAATGTTAAAAGTTGTGAAGAATGATACAGTAATGGTTGCCGCTGGTGCCAATTTTGAGAAAAGGGCACTGACAATCAATGACATTGATGATTATGTAGTTAGGTTTGCAGCTATGGTAATAGGGTATAAAGTCTACTTCACAAACAGGGAGAACTCTGTTTCTAGTACTGCCATATTTACAGCCTACAAGATGATAAAAGAAGATGTTGATTATGATATGTGTGAGTTGCTCCAACAACAACTAATGGAAAATCTAAAGAAGACAAAGGAGCAAAAATATCCATTTAAGTTTGGTACTCTAATCCTTTGCCTATTCTTCTATTTTATGCAAGAGTTAACTGACATGAAAAATCTATTTTGGATTGGAGACAAACCTGTTGCGGTGCAAATCAGAAATCATTTAAATAGTATTGGAAGTTATGATGCACAAACTACAACCCTATGGGGCTATTTCAAAAACTTCCAAAGGATAATGCAATCTAGGGAAAGAATCTCTAAGACAATTGTTGAAAAATACAAAAATGACATCTATTTTATTGTAAATAAAGATCAATGCATGATGGAAGCTCTTGAGCCTAGAACAGTTTGGATTATGCCAATGGGGTATGAAGTAGATGCAGATGTGTTAGATGGTTATGCCAAGATCATGTTAAGCAAACCCAGGGATACCTCTAAGCCAAGATTTGGCACTTATGAAGAATTATCTGTAAAAGTCCATGTTGAACTAAGGAATCCAGAAACCCAAAAAAAGATGAGGAAATTGGTGGAGGAATATACCTAGAGCATAGGGATTACAAAAGAAGAAGTTACTAAAACAAGGGCAAGAACAACTAAAAAATTTGAAGGAAGCTAATAAAGCTTTGGAAGTTCATGAGGTACAACAAGAGGCACCTGTTGCACCAAAAGGAAGAATAAGAGGTACAAGTTCTGGTGTTCCCTCCACAACAATTGCAGAAATACAAACAGGCAAAAGAAAGAAGACCAAAGGTCAGAGAGTGTATGTCAACGTTGGTGTAGTTGATGATGAAGAATCTGAGATCGATGATGAGGTAAAGAAGATGAAGGCATAGAATGCACCACCTTCCAGTTCTCAGCAAGGCAAACCCTCTGATGCCATAAAGGAGAAGACCTCCAGTAAGGGTAAAGGGAGAAAGAAAGCAAAGACTGAAGAGCTTGTGAAAGTACAGGCTCCAATAAGTCTAGAGGAAGTCTTGAAGGCCATTACAATTGATGGCAATCTAAAGCCTATTGCCCAATGTATGATGATTATAATGATGTAGATAAAAGGATCATTGAGAATGTTGTTAAATACTTGGATATATAATAAAGTCCTCATTGAGATAATTACTGATCTCCCAAACAGTTTGGGAAGTATAATGTCTGCAAGAAAGGAAGTTTCTATGGCTAAGGATGTTGAACTCAGAGAACATACAATGATACAGTTATGTCTGGAGATCACACCAGAAGAAAAAGAAAAAGTGATGCATAAAGAATTTAGAACAAAGAGGAGGATGAACACTCTCATGTCATATGACATCGAGAAGGTAGTCAAGGAGACTGAAGAAATCACTCTGAAAGCATTGAAAGAATTTCATCTTCCAACAATATATGATAATGAAGAAATAGGTGTTGGAGATGACACAGTTATTCCGAAAGTCGACATGGATCAAGGGTTAGATAAAAATGATAAAGAGTTAAAGGAGAAAGAAGGTTAGGCCCCTACTATTGATGGTCTGAATACAACTGATAAGGATCAAACTGAGACAAATCTTCCTCCAGATCAACAAACAGATGAGCAGAACAAAGATGACAATCAAGAAGAAGAATAAGGTGAGGAGAGCCCTACACTAGAGAATAATGTTGATGGAAATGAGGCTATAGATATGGATCCTCCAGAGTAAAATAAAGAAGAAGAAGTCTCTAATACAACAAGAGACACTACTAAATTTGTCAAGGAATTTTTAGGAAGAGAAGAACAAGTCTTGGATGAATTAGAGTTTTTGCAAGGTCCAATAAACTTGGACTCAATGTCCCCTATGCAGAAATTTAAATTTGTATCAATTGTGCAAGCAAAGGCACGTGAAGAAATATTGAAGTCACATATAGAGGACAGTGAAATCATTGGTGTGACATCCAACATTTTGGAGAAGCTGATGCCATCATATCAAAAGGATACATCAATGTCGTCAACAAAACAACTCAAGGGACTCATAAACTCAGTAAGTGTGCATTTTGAATCTTTTGAAAAGTCTACAAAAATGCAAGTAAGAAAGAGTTTGATGAGAAGAGATTAACTAAGTTGAAGACTATGTTGATTAATGATAAAACTTTATTAGATGATAGAATAAAAGGTATACAAAGTGATATTAAAGAAGCTTGTGATTTGTACAAATTTTGTTTATCATGGCCGGAAGCCACAGAGGAGTTAGAAGAAAAGATCAAGGATCTAAAACTACAGCTGACAAATATTTCTAAGTCATTTGATCCGGCAGTTGAGTCAGTCAGCAGCAAAGAAATACAAGTTATCAATATTCATAATGAGTTAAGTAACCTGATGAATAAGAGGGATCAAATGAAAAATAGAATGTGTTAGTTGAGAGGACTAATAAGTCCTAAGCTAGACTTAATGTCAAATCTTGGAGCAGAAGCACTACAGGTAAATGACCTAATTGACACACCCTCTGATATACAAAATGAAGAAAAATTGGTCTTCCTAATAAATGGCCATATTCAAATTTTGGAAAATGCAAAGAAGACTTGGGATGGAGAGCTAACTCAAATCAAGAACATCTTCAATGACATCCTACAACCTACAACAAATTAAGTTGAAGATTGCACATGTACATATGCAGCAGAGTATTACCATTTTTACAGTTTTGACACAATTTTGACTCCTGTGCATACACCTTTGCCATTGATGTCAAAGGGGGAGAAGAAAACTAGTGAAAAATGGCAAACACCTAAGGGGGAGAAGAAAAAAAGAGTGTATACAGAAAGAGGGAGTAGATAAGCATTTTTCACTAAGTGTTGTCATTAATGCCAAAGGGGGAGATTGTTGGCAAGAGACATTGCTCTAATGAATAATTGAATGTTGTCATTGATGACACCAAGGAAAAGTGATTCCACCAACAAGGCAAAGAGACTTTACTCTGGTAGATCAATTTGGTTTGACAACAAGGCATAAAAGGATTCTGGTTTGAAAGCCTAAAATGACCAAGTATGGGCAGTATACAGAGTAAGTGTCAGAGATTGGGTCAGTATGCCTCCGTAGTTGAAGATCATTACATGCGGTTCAAATATGTTAATCATAAAGTTATTTGGTGATGATATGTTCCAGTGTTCAAATCCTGACTTCTTTTGGAAGTCATACTATGAAATCTCTAAGTCTGGGTGAATAAAGTTAAGACAAGAACAATGCACAATACTAAAGTAAAAGGATCTGCATTCCTCCGTTGTTGCATATCTTGTCTTATAGTTCTGAAGGTATGTTAAGAGCTCAATGATGAATGTTGCATATCATTTTTAGAGTCTCATATGGTCCATAGTGGGAATTATGTTGTGACAGATGAACTGGTCAAGTATGTACTTAAGGGATAAGCTGACAGACATGTTAGATCTATATGTAGTGAAGATATATTGTCTGAACAATCAATCTAAGTGATTGAATGATCGGCGTTGAAAGTATGGAGAATGTGTGGAAGTAGTGCGAATTCGATGTGTGAATAATTTAAGGCAGTTTACAGAGTAGAAAAGAACAATAAGGGCAGAAAATAGAGTATATGTAGCAGAGTGGAAAAGCAGGGTAGTACTAATGAAGACCTTTGAATCTGTGTATTGAGCCTTTAATGGAACTGTGATCTAGCATGTGGTAGATGCATTTGCAATAGTTCATCACTGGCAGTGAGCCAATTTCCTTCTATCTTCTATCTTTCTTTCTTAGTGGACAGTGAGTCCACCTGCAGTGAGCATTTCTTTGGGTAGTGAGCCCCATGGAAGTGAACCTTATGTAATCTGGTATTGTTATCATAATATATTGTGAGCTAACACTCATCGTGGTTTATCCCTTTTGGGTTTTCCACGTAAAAATCTTGGTGTCTATGTGTTATGTCTTTATGGTTGTTGTTCTCATGTTTATTCTGCTTTCATGTTATTAATTTTGGTAATTGGATTAATGAAGTGTTGAAGAAGTGGTTTTGTGGAATATTGATTCATCCCCCTCTCAGTATTCCTTATATTCAACACTTCTCGTCCTCCTGATTACATTTATAACTATGCTAAATAGATTACACATCAAAATCTATAACCTAGTCATACTGTGGTTGCTCATACTTACAATACTTGGAATAACAAACAAAGCAAACAACAATCGAGCATTCCAATATCTTTACCAGCTTTTCAGCCCTTCCTTCCTCAAGTACCTCGTTTAACACAGAAGGTTGGTCAAGATTATGATCTTGTTGAGCAGCTTCGTGCTACTATTAAGATATCTCTTTGGGAACTTATACAAACCTCACCTACATGCCATGGAATGCTCCAAGAAGCTTTACAAAAGGTGATTATACCACCTTCTATTAAACCTAATGATGTAGCAACTCTTCTCGATTGTATGCATGTGACAAAAACAAACATTCTATTTCAACAACGTGAGTTGCCATCTCTTGAAGTTCAAAGTTAGTATGATCCTTTGATTATATTCATTACAATAAACAAGAAACTGATTAAACGAGTTATGATTGATAATGGATCAACTCTTAATGTTTGTAGCATCAACCTATTTCATAAGATTAAAATTGATACATCCTTGATCAAACTGGATAGGATAAATATTTGTGGCTTTGATAATGTTGGAAGACAATCTGTAGGCACTATAACTTTACCTGTACAAGTTGGGCATGTAACTCTACCTACTCTAATTCATGTCATGCCTTGTTCTTTATCTTACAACATGATTCTTGGTATATCGTGGATACATGCACTAGGGGAAGTTCCTTCTACTCTTCATTGCTCAATCAAGTTTGTTCATAAAGATAAACTTCACACTATTCATGTTGATCCTGAACCAGATCTTTATTTAAAAATTGAATCACAAAAGCAAGTTGTCCAACATAAGATCTTAAATAATTTGAAGGTTGACTTATCAACCCCTCCTGCTATAGATAATGTTGTGCAAGAATCAAAACAATCGAATGCATTTCTTGGTGACGATTGGGATTCATTAGATTTTTCATCTCCCTCAATAGGTGAGTATAAAATTAACAACTCCGCTCCTGAGACATCAAGTATTGCATCGATTTCATCTCAGTGTTCAACTACTAAAGTCTCTTTGCTAACAAATACAAATAATACTCTTACATTATAAATTATGAGACTTATGAAGCCCCACCTTCTTCCAAAGAAATGGCTTCGCTCTATGGTCGAGGATTTTAGATCCTTTATAAGAATTGTGATTATGTAGGTAATGGTTGCAATATTAATCAACAAGGGATTCGTGTACCTGTAGAATCTGCCTCAAGATTGTTAGGGTTAGCCAGCAGAAGATATCAATTAAATGCAAATAAATATTAAACAGATGAATGAAAATACACAGAAATAATAATAGCGAGAGACAAGTTTTAACGTGCTTCACCCAAACCCATGCTACATCCACAAACAAAGAGTCCAATATTATTATCTAATAAATCAAACCGATTACAACCAGCAATCCTTGCAACTCAATATCGCTACAAAATGCTACCATACAATATCAACGGAAACCCTAACCCTTAGCCGCTTTTATCAAGGCTTATGTCAGTTACAAAAATAGGGTTTTTTATGTCGACCAATAGAAAAATAACTCCCGACGCATTTATAAAATAATAAAATTTATTTGAGGTTTCAGGGGTGCTGCCCCTCGACCCCACCCTATATTGCAACAGGGAGTGCGCTAGGGGTGCTACCCCTGGACCCTGCAAGGGGCGCTGCCCCTTGACCCTGGTAAATGATTTGGGGGGAAACCGTGCTGATAAAAGTGCAGTACATTTAACCTCCAAGTCTGATTAGGATAATGCACAATATTTACTCACACAGAAAAGGAAATTTATAGGATCAAATAATACACAGTTTAATACATTTAACCTCTTTTATTCCTTTTGCAGGAATAATCTACTTTTGTAGATTCCTCCTTAAGAGGAAACATGTGGTACACACCTTATGCAAGGTAGCATATGGGAGTTACGCATAACTCCATTCTTCACCTCTATTTAAGAGGTGTCTCCTCCTCTCTTTCTACAATTCCTCTTCACGGATATCTTCTCTATTCTTCTTCATTTTTTCTCATTTCTCTCATTGAGAAGCTTCTCACTCTCTCTGTAATCTCTTTTTCTGGCTTCTTGCCACTTACATAACACAGGGGATTTTTCTTTGTTTTTCCCCCTTCACAATCTTGGTCTCCTGGTGCAATCTAGTATTTCTCTTATTTTTTGTGTTATTTACTTTGCATGATTGATTAGTATTATTTGATCCTATAAATTTCCTTTACAGAATGCAACAAATGGTGCCAGGCACAACCGAATGGTTCCCAGTGCCTTTCTGTCCAGAAGATTCCAATCCTCATCAGTCATTATTGCTAGTTTCTTGGCTATTCCTTCCAATGGCCTCCATAAATCCTTCTGATAGAGATAATCCTCCATCTACATCTTCCATAACTGATAGTTCTACCCATTGAATTTATCTACCTTCAATTTACCCTCGTCCGCCATTGCTCCCACTCAACCGTGAGACCTTCCTGTAGATGATAATCAAACACAACCCGCTCTAATACCACTTGTTAGGGTTAGCCGGTAGAAGATATCAATTAAATGCAAATAAAGATTAAACAGAGGAATGAAAATAAACAGAAATAATAATAACGAGAGACAAGTTTTAACGTGGTTCACCCAAACCCGGGCTACATCCAACAATAGAGAGTCCAATATTATTATCCAGTAAATCAAACCGATTACAACCAGCAATCCTTGCAACTCAATACCGCTACAAAAAGCTAACATACAATATCAACGGAAACCCTAACCCTTAGCCGCTTTTAACAAGCCTTATGTCAGTTACAAAAATAGGGTTTTTTTTTATGTCTGCCAATAGAAAAATAACTCCCAATGCCTTTATAAAATAATAAAATTTGTTTGAGGTTTCGAGGGTGTTGCCCCTCGACCCCGCCCTGTATCGCGACAGGGAGCACGCTAGGGGCACTGCCCCTTGACCCCATTAAATGATTTGGGGGGAAACCACGCCGATAAAAGTGGGGTAAATTTAACCTTCGAGTCTGATTAGGCTCCATATAACAACAACGACATTACTCAAGTGGTATTGGATATAACCTTTTAAAGAATCTAAAGCTCATAAACACCCTACTCTTAATGTGAATACAATATCCATGCTTAATTTGATCTTCCCTGAGATGATTGACACTAATTGTCCTCCAGGAGAGATCCCCTTAGACATCTTTTCAATAGATGAAGCGATAATTGAATTCTTGGGTGCTTACGATAATATTCCCCATTACCATCATAAACGTGGATTGCCTTATTCTTTGAATAGTGCTGCATATTTTGGAAAGTCAGTTAGCATGATAAATACTACTCTAAAATCTGAAGAAGAATCTAAGGAATTACCACAATCACCTGATCTCCTAGACCATAGTACTCTACTTAATGGAAAGACTGTTGATATTTTTATGGAGAAAGATAACACTGAAAAAGTTATCCCTATAGGTGATTGCTTAAGTGAAGAAGAAAAAGAAGATATGAAAAAATTGATAAATAAATTCTCTAAATTGTTTGCCTGGAACTATTCGGATATGCTTGGTATTGATCCTCAGATTGTAATACATAATATTATACTAAAACTAGATGCTAAGTCGTTTAAACAAAAGATCTGAAAGATTAATCCTAAGATTGTGTTACTTGTTAAGGTTGAAATAGAAAATCTATTACAAGATGGCTTTATTCGTCCTATTGAATATTCACCTTGGATCTTGAATATAGTGGTTGTCACTAAACCTGATGGTCGTATTCGCATGTGTACCAATTTTAGAGATTTAAACCTTGCATCCTTGAAAGATGATTTCCCACTTCCTAACATTGATATGGTTGTTGATTCAATAGCCGGCCATGAATTACTTTCCTTCATGGATGGATTTTTAGGATATAATCAAATTTTCATAAACCCTCATGATCAATATAAAACTACTTTTAGAACGCCTTGGGGTACATTTTGTTGGGTAGTCATGTTGTTTGGACTTAAGAATACTAGAGCAACTTACCAACATGCCATGACCCTTATCTTTCATGATTACATGCATACTATCTTAGAGGACTATGTCGATGACATCCTAGTGAAATCCATTCATCGCCAAGATCACACCATGACTCTTCAACAAATCTTTGAGCGATTAAAGAAATACAATAGGTGATTAAATCCTCATGTGTATTTGGTGTTGAGAATGGAAAACTGTTGGGA
This sequence comes from Cunninghamia lanceolata, assembly GCA_027924645.1. Lineage (NCBI taxonomy): Eukaryota > Viridiplantae > Streptophyta > Pinopsida > Cupressales > Cupressaceae > Cunninghamia > Cunninghamia lanceolata. Next base: position 2,708,003 of record BSBN01000893.1, on the reverse strand, counting down.
TTCATAGTTTAAAATCATGGTATTGAAGTAGATACGAAAAAGATTGATGCGATTGTTAACATGCCGCCACCTAAAAACATATCTCAACTTCGTAGTTTGCAAGGGAAGATACATGCCATTCACCAATTTGTTTCACAATTCGCGGATAGGACTCACCATTTTACTCAACTACTGAAGAAGGGTTCGAAGTTTTAGTGGAATCCGAAATGTCAGAAGGCTTTTGAGGACTTAAAAAGTTACCTCACTAAACCTCTTGTTTTACAATCTGTCATTCCCGATAAACCTTTTATACTTTACACTTCCACATCTAATAATGCTCTTGCAACTTTATTAGTACAACATAATACTGAAGGCAAAGAATGTGTTGTATATTACATCAGTCGAGCATTGCTCGATTATGAAGTGTGATATACTATCATTGAGAAACAATGCTTATCTCTTGTCTTCACAACACAAAAGCTTAGGCATTATCTCCTAAATGCTGAGGTACATGTAATAGTAAAATTTGACCCTTTGAAACACCTATTTGCTAAAACAGATCTTTCTGGTCACCTTGCTAAATGGGTTATGTTGTTAACTGAATTCGATCTCAAATTTATATCTCAAAAAGTGATAAAAGGATAAGCATTAACCGACCATTTAGCTGAGGCACCCTCTTCTTTTCCTATACAGAATCATGAGACGTTCCCCAATGATCAGATCTTAGCTATTGATCCAGAAGATAAATGAGAATTGTATTTTGATGGATCAAGATGTCGAATCGACTCCAGTGCTGGTGTCATACTGGTACCCCCTGTAGGTAAGCTAATTCATATGTCTTACTACCTAAGCTTCTCATGCACAAAAAACATTGCTGAGTACGAAGCTCTTATTGCAGGACTTCATGCCGCCTTGTTTTAAACATAAAAGACCTCACTATATATGGTGATTCAAAACTGATTGTAAGACAAATAAATGGATCATATCAAGCTAAACAAGACAAATTATCTCAATATCGTGATTTTGCTTTGTCTTTATTAAAGCATTTTCAATCCTTTTCAATTGATACTATTCCAAGAAAAGACAATCGACATATGGATGCAATGGCAAGCGCAACTTCTCTTATATCCCCTGGTGATTCTACTGATGCATTCACTTTTCTTATTCATAATCTTAAAACACCAGTCATAGAAGATGTTGTAGTTGCAAGTCTTGACTTATGCTATGATATAAACTCTGATGAATGGTTCTCCCATATATACAACTATTTGCATGATGGAAAAATCCCTAATTCAACATCTAAGAATGCCCAAGTTTGCCTATGCAAACTTGCAGCGCGCTATATCATTTTAGCTAATGTCTTATATCGATGAATTTATAATGGTGTCCTTCTCCGATATCTTAGTAATTCAAAGATTCTGATAACTTTAGAAGAAGCTCACTCTGGCGCTTGTGGAGGGCATTTTGGAGGAAAATCATTGAAACAAAAATTAATATGTATGGGATATTATTGGCAATGCATGGAACAAAATTCCTTTGCTTATGTCAAGAAATATCCTCAATGTCAACAACATCAACACTTAATCCAAGCACCTACCCAAGTGTCACCTTGGCCATTTTTTTCTGGGGCTTGGATATAATTGGTAAAATGTCTCCACCCTCTTCTAAAGGACATACATTTATTAACATTGCTATGGATTACTTCACAAAGTGGTTCGAAGTCGTCCCTTTACGATCCACGACTATGGATGTAATTTGTCATTTTATACAAGATAACATAATCTCTCAATTTAGTATACCTTCTTCCTTGGTCTTTGACAATGGCATGCCATTCAAGAACAAGAAAGTGAAGAAATTTCTAGAAAAATATCACATTCAACATTGCTTCTCTACGCCTTATTATCCTCAATCAGATGGCCAAGCAAAAGCTTCAAACAAGGTTATAGGACATATTTTACAAAAAACTGTTAACAAACATCAGAAAGACTAGCATATTCAATTGGCTTATGTGTTATGGGCTTATAGAACAAGTATTTGTATGGCTACTGGAACTACTCTGTATAATCTTGTTTATGGCGCCGATGTGGTAATGCCTTTGGAACTTGAAATTCCCTCATTAAGAGTCTCCTTGTGAGATGTTATTGATGAAATGGAAAGAGAAAAGTGATTACAACAACTCGAGATGCTAGATGAACAACATATCAATGCTCTTGAGCATCTTAAGGCATATCAGAAGAGTATATAACGATTGTACAATGTGTGTGTCATACACCATTCATTCGACATTGGAGACTTGGTACTTTATGAGAATCAATGCAATGTGAATGCACCTCCTGGAGAAAAAGAAAAGTTCATCCCTAATTGACTTGGACCGTATGTCGTTATTGAAGCCTTCAGATCAGAAGCGTATAAGCTAGCCGACGAACAAGGTTTGTCACTTAAAGAACCTATTAATGTTGCCCACCTCAAGAAATTTTATGCTTAAGATTATACGTTAGATGATACTTTACAAAGAAAAACTTATTAATTAGTTTAGCTTCAATTTCGACAAGATATGATTATTTTGTCTTAATTCATTTAACATAGAAATCTCTTTTAGTTATTCATTGTGGTATTTTGTTAAACATGTTTTATTAAGATCACTTTTGTATTAAGTTTGGTATAGCATAGAATATTAGTTATGTGTGAAACTTATTAATCATTGTGCTTTTACTATATGTTCTCTAAAGAATTGTTTAGTATCTAATTTGCATTAAATACATTTCCTCATAAACATTTAACATTTATCACTAGTTACATTTTGCATAAATCACATGTGACAGATTAAACAACATTAGAAATAGTAATAAGAAAACATCTCATATATATATCAACATTAGTTTGCATATACATCCGAGTAGACTATCCCGTATATCAAAATGAGATGTCGTAATAAATCATATACATCACATAGCTGAACCCCTGTCACCTGTGCCCTCAGGACCTCATGGTACACATGTGACAGAGGCCTATCCATGTGTGGCTACGAATAGCAAATGACTCCTCGAGACGCTCCGCGATCGTAGCCCCTTGATCTCCCCTCTCAGTTCTAGCACCTCACCCTGTAAATCCATATACATCCACTAATACTAGTCTCTCTCTGTCTAAGCCCTGTCTCTATCAACTCTCGCCTGACATAACTCAGAAAGTAAGATCTCGCTAGCGACAGGATCTCTCTCTGGTGTAGGTACAATTGCTGCCTAATCTCGTAGCATCTGGAGCTCCACCTCCGCACGCTCGGCTCTTTGGGTAGCCTAATCTAGAATAGACTCCATAGATAACCGATATCTCATGAAAGGCATAAAGATCTTCGCATGTCGCCCCGCGGATGGTTGTGGCGAGTATCCCGCCCACACCCGCTGCTCAGCTACATCGGTTGGAACTATCTCTTCTATGATGTGACTCACGATGTCGCATTAGGCGTCTGTCCCAACTACAAAAAGAAAATAAAATAGATATCAGTACCTCAAATAGATAACATAAGAAAATAATCACAAATAGCTACATCTAAACATAACAAGCATCCTACCTTGATCTCCATCTCACTAAGATGGATCTCATATAGCTGAAGGTGTGACTAGCTCTGCAACCACCTTTGTAGCTGGGGGCATACGACTACTAGCCTCCCCTCACTTAGGCTGACTCGATCTCCTCACATCCATAGGGGCTAGACCACGAGCTCTCAACTGTGACTGAGACTTAGCCTCCTCTTCGCTGTCTACCTCCTGCTGATCTCGTCCTGGTCTCACCTTGAAGACGTACCATGATGGGACCTCCTCCTCACTATCATCATCATCATCCTCATCATCATCTAGATCATAGTATCTTGCGAAGTCACTCATATTATCATCTATCCGTGTGTCACTCTCGTGACCAACCCAAGGTCGAGGATCGCCTGTAGGGTGACCAGGTGGATAGATAGGAGCAGGGCGCGTTGTCTGCCACCAGATCTAATACGCTTGGCTAAATCTAACATAGTTTGCATCAGATAGTGGCTCTACATCCTCTGGACCATCATCATCACTCACTGCCACATCTGCTAGTGTCAACCATCAAGCATTGTTTGCCCTCACTGTGCTGTGCACAGAGCACGTGTAGCTCAGACGCATCATGGGTACATCCTTGTTGGCATCCAAACTATCGTGCTACCCAATCAAACTAAAACCATGAGAGAATGTGATCGAGGTGACTGGCCATCAGTCGATCCCTCTACATCCTTGCTAACTCTCTCCACTGACCCGGCCACACTATATAGCCGCGATATGGTCTCCAAATGATATTGTTGGGCTGCAATATATCAAACACAATCCTCCAATACAGTAGATCACCATGTCCCTATCATCTGATAAGAGGATAGGTGTGGACTCGTGGGTAGGTGAATGTTAGCTCTATAGGAAATCCTGTAGGCCACATGCATCTGATGTGCTCAAAGGCCCAGATCTAAAGTAATGTACAAAACATCAAGCCTTGTGCCTCATAATTGACATACCATCCCGAGTCACAGTAGAGGTGCGCAAGCATACTGCGCCCCCACGCATAGACTATCTGATGCTCCTCCATAGCCTTGATGGTATGAACAAGGCCCCCGTGAAGGTGAATGCCTCGTCCATCTGCTATGGATGCTAATGATACTATGACAATCATAATCTTCTGAATTAGGGGGACGTCAGTGCATTCCTACTCTAGTAGCCAAAGCTATATGTGCCCATGCTCTACCTGAGTGATTGTGCGGGCTAGACAGTACATCTGGCTCTCCCATGTATATGCCGCTGAGCGATGCTCTACGACCCTCAATATCTCTCCACGTATAGGCAGACCCAGGATCTTGTAAACATCCTCCAGCGTAATGGTCATCTCCCATGTAGGTAGATGGAATGTAGTTCAGTATCTACATTCCACCTCTCCATCAGTGCCATCAGCATACTCGAGTGAAACCTAGTTGTGGGCATGTCGAATACCCACCAAAGACCCACTACCTATAAGTGATCTCTCTCTGCATTAGTCATGGTGCTAACGTGATCACGAAGTAGCAACATCAGGCAACCGCCTCTATGCTCTTGCATCACCGGAATAACTTGCACGACAAATAATGAGAGAACGAATCAGTAAAACACATGAAAACAAAGCTAAGTATCTACCACAACAGTTAGTGCCCTGCCCTTGGGGCCCTTGTCCTTTCTGGACTTGGGTGCCCCAGGTGGACCTGGGCATCCAACTCAGACTTGGGCACCCTAGAAGGACCCGAGCGCCCCTGTTAGGGACCCTTGTCGACGATTGTCCTAATCGACACGGAAAACAACAAAATCTCAACAAAGAAAAATGAATGATATCATAAGCAAGAATTGAGACCCTACCTCAGCCTCAAAACATCTCTCTGCCACTCGGGCTCAAAGCATCTCCAGTTGCAGAAGCTAATACGGATGTTGGGTCGGCATCGTCGATCTCTCTCTCCTTCTCCTTCTCTCCTCTACACAGTGACAAGTAACAATGAATAGTAAGAAGTGAAAAATCCCTTTAGATATAGTAAGTGCATGAAAATTCCTATCACTATCTAGGTTCAAAATTGAACTATTCCACTCTTAAGCCTCTATCTTGGGCTGTCGAACTCAAATTTTTGTGACGTTTGTTGCATTGGAATCCTAGTTCCGCTTTCTATCTTACCCAATGTGTTGTGTTTGGGTGTTGTTTCTCTAAATAACCCTCACAACCCATTTCTCATCAAGTTCCCTCAAAATTAACGCTTGTAGATATCTCCTTGTTTCTTCGTTTTAGACTAAGCAAGCAGAAACAAGGGGGGCATATATCTACCTCGATTTCCTCCCTCATCATGTCTCATCACTCAACCCCCTTAGTGTTTTTGAACTAACTTATTAGTGGTGGTTGCAGGTTGATTTTATTTTGATTTTCTGACAAGTGTTCCTTTGCAGGTTGTGGTTCCTAACTTTGTGGTCTTGCAGGATTACAGACTTGGGGGCTTCTTCCTCTCTTGTGACAACACTTTGGCATCCTCTACAGTATCCTTTTGGGTATCATTTTGATGATTGATGTATTTACTTTTCTTTAGTTGTATATGCACGTAGTGTCATATGGCCACTAAAGTGGGGGCTAAATGTTATGTCAAAAATTGTCTTCTTGTATGGAATGGTACATTTTCCCATAGTTTAGTTCCTCTCCTTTGGTGACCTTTTAACCTAGTTTATTTCAAACCTTCTCGAACCCTGAATGACTTAGGTCTAACCAGAAGAATGTCATATTTTGGAGTAACTAAAGACTGAAGGTGAGACATAAACTTGGATTTGTGGTCCCCTAACCTCCTTGAGGCAGTCCTGAGTGGGAAATCAAGGCTTGGACTTGGGTGCTAGTTCCCTTGCCCTGCCCTATTTACCATGGTCTTGAATTTTGGAGGGATGTCAGCTATTACCGTGCATTCTGAGATTTCATTTTCAAATTTTCATTTCCAAGCGATGTCGACATCTTATTTCAAAATTTGAAATTCCTAAGGTTAGATATTTAAAGACATTTGAAAATCATTTTGTGATACACAATCTTGATGTAAGCTTTATGCCAAAACTCTACCGAAATTACCATTAAAGATTAGTGATTTGTTGAAGCTCTTGAAGTTATTTGAATTTGCTTTCATGGAGACAATGGATGGAGATTAGGAATCAAGATCTTGAGACTATTTTGCTCTTCCTAGGGTTTGTACACCTTTTGCATGATCGGGAGAAGGGTTGAAGCCTCCAACATCGAGTTTGGAGATCCTTCGCGGACATTGCTGATTCGCCTTCTTGTTCATGCAAGTCTTTAGTGCTTTCATCTCCTTGAGGTGAAGTTGTGTTTGTTAATTAAGTTAAAGTAGTTAAGTTAAAGTAAGTCATTGATCTTCCCTTGATTGAGACATCTAGGGTTTGATATCTCTACATACACTTTGTTAGGTTTGCACACACTTCTACAAATCTTTATCTTTGGCTATTGTTGAGGGAGGAATAGCCAAAATGGGGCTTGACTAAGGCAAGCTCCTATATAGCTACAACCAACTTTCTCCTCCTTTTGTATGTACAGGTTGTATTTGTCGAGATTCAGCGAAAACGAGTGACAAAAAGATGGATATTGCAGACACAGTCGTCACAGATTCAGATTTTGAGATTCTAAGACTTTTGGGACACTGGGACTAGCGCCCTAGTCCAACTAGATGACTTTTCAGGGATCTAGAAACCTCTGGAGATTAAAGAGTAGTTGGTGAAGAAAATTTTGATATTCAGAAACTTGCGGGACACTGGCACTAGCGCTCTAGTCCAGCTACTCCTCATTTTCCAGGTACACTGTCTTTGATCTGTTTACTTTGCATTTCTGTAATCATTTCATTTCTATCTACAATAGAAATTGAGTTATTACAGTTTGATTTACAAATTAGGGTTTTAAGGTTAGAGAGAAACACTAGCTTGTAAAAACATGATTCATACAATCACCTAAACACAATTAATAGGAAAAGAGAACATTGGAAATCAGTAGTTTATCCCTAAACTTTTCCTTTGCTTCTCTAATGTTTTAGTGCAAGCGAAAGTGTGGGACCTAAGACCTCATATCTTGTTTCCACATTTTCACTCTAAACAATTAGCTAGTATTAGTTGGATGCATATGCTTTGTAAGTTAGCCATAGGTAATAGTAAACAAAGGTACATAGATGCATATGCATTGTAAGTTGTCCCACTAGTTAGTTAGAATAAAGTATTTATACCATGTGTATGGGATGGCGCTAGTTATCTTTAGTAAGACTTTCTATATCATTATGATTTCCCAAGTTGAAAATACCATAGATATTTATAATTGGAGTATAAGGTCTATTAAGAAGTTGCTTCCTCAAAATAGTGCTACAAAGATAATAAAAACATTTTGTTTCTCTCTATTCTACAGATTTCTATATGCATTGTCTTATTCTTCTTGTGGGTTCATTACATACAATTGTTTGTCCATGCCTTTAATTAAACTATACCTAAAAGAAAAAATCTAAACTTTTTTGAACCATTGACCTCCTTTTTATAGTCCTTTACATAACAATTTTTTTTTTCCAATTACGCTATTAAATATATTAAATGTGCATATTTCTTACAAATATTTAAAATGTTGATAGGAAAAAGTAAAGGAACATAATGATGATATTGTCCAAATAGTCTACTATGGTTTGTTTTGGAAGTTTCTTCTACCATTTTGCCAACTCCAACCTCTTTTGCATGATAATAGATATACCTTGTTTTCTTGGACAATGCATTTAGGAAAACTAGGAATCACTTCATCCAATATCATTGTATTTCACCTACCTTCCATGATTTTAACCTTGAGGCTCTAATAATACTATAGGATCAAGGATCATTTAATATATAAAACTAATAATAAAAATTTAAATTTGCAAGTGATATAAAAGGAACACATAAAAGTATATTATGTGGGAATTGAATGATTATACTATTCACTAGCATTTATAAAAGGCCTTAACCTTTTAACTTCTACAAGCACCTTTCACTCAAGAACCTAACCATAACTATCCAATAGTACTAACAAAACATTAATACATAACCACAAACTAAGTATATAATGTAATATTTTTAACACCTATAGCGTGTTGGTTGTTTGTGTGAAGCCCAAAGGTGACAACTATAGTTACTTTTGAAATAAATTCTTTAATCCAATTTCTTGACTCTTCTAAGATGTGCATTACAACCACCATCTAATTTAATTTTGCAATGAATTCTTTAATCCCTTGTATTAACCTTTTTGAGATGTAATCTGCCAGTTATTTACATGAGACCCATACGCCTAATGCTAATTACCTTTAAAATGAGTTCTTTAGTCCCTTGTCCTGACCCTTCCAAGATGTGCTTTACAACCACCATCCTATTTGTTTGTATGAGAAATGCAATTATAAAATTCTTCGAATTTGCACTGCCCTATCTTTAGAGATTTATTGAAATTGTTAGTTCCAACTACAAGAGCATCAAACATAAAATGTTGGGGAATATGATGTAAAAACCTATTAACATCCATATCTGCTAATTTTTGTCTTGTGAGAGATGTAACTCTCTTTCTTCTAACAAATGCGAAGTACCCCAAACCTAAAGAAGTCTCTCATAGAAATAATGTAATAGTCCAAGACTATCTTTTAACTATAAGTTTCTAGATGTTCATTCAAGCTTTTGACACACAAGTCAATGGACAACGATCAATTTTTAGAATTATCATCTTTAAGAATAATAAAATCCATAAAAACGTTTATTCTTTCTAGCGAAACAACCTAATTGCTGCTTTTGCTAGGGCATCTTCGACATTCTTATTCGTATTAATTCTCGAAGTTTGAAATTGATGAGAGAAGGACAGCGGTCAAACAAATACGTAGAACAGAGTTTTTGGTTATCTTTACTTCTTTACTGTTTTCCTTTTGACTTTGAATTCAATCAAGTACTACGTACCCATTTTCATGAAACATGTGCCCTATATCTTGTCGTGAAGTTAGCAATTACTATGTTTATTAGTTCCTATTCCAGATTTTTATAGCAAGTGATAGATAAATATTCTATTTAAACAATCAATAATAGTTAATAAATAGAATGTTTAAAAATAATTTTTATGGTACATCCCTTAGCACTCTACCTCAAAAAATTTAGGAGGCTAATGATTTCATGGTTATTTTTAAATATCATCCACTTTATTATAAAATTGGAAAAATATTTACCACTTTTTGTTGTGAATTAAGTATAAAATTACTATTGGCTATTTGACCATTGAAGTTGGATGATATTTAAATAGAGTGAGATAGAATGACTATTCTTAAACTAATATAGGATTTATTGTATTTCTAATTTTAAACGTATAAGATCAATTTTCATTTTCATTTTATCTTACAGGGCATTTAAATTTGTTGTTTATTTTCTTCTATATAGCATAGAATTGCCATTTTGAAAATCTGAGAGCGTCTCAAACGGGGTAAATAAACTATAAATTTAGGATGAAGGAGAGCATTGTGGGCGGCGTCTTACATTAAAAGAATGAATTGACAAACTAAACAGGATGGCTTGTTGAATATAAATAAAATGAGGGCATTGGAATACTTAATTTAATTTTTTTTTAAACATCATTATTGAAAGATACAGAGAGAAGAGAAAAGAAGACACAAATATGGTCCCTTTCTTTGTCAGAAAAACAGTCTTATATAAATAGTATATTTATATTTAAAAAAATATATCTACAGTGCGCAGAAAGATATCTTCCAATTTGTTGGCATTTATAAATTACTTGATATTTGATATGCTCACATGAGTTAATTGAATGAGACTACTTCGCAAGACTTTTCATATTCTTCAAATGTAATAAAGATTTCATTCCATAACTGCCCAAGTTTTTTTATTTTTCTATCCATTTGGTTTCTATGAATTTATTTATTTTTTTGTTTAATGTGATAAAGATTTCACTCCATAACTGCCCAAGTTTTTCTATTTTTCTATCCATTTAGCTTCCACGAATTTATTTATTTACACATTTTATGAATTTTGTTTACATGAACTCTGAATCTTAATTGTTTACGGGAATCTGAATCTTTCAGCCCTTGCTGTGAGTGTAGAACGCCTTTCGGCGTAATAAATTAACAGCAACTCTGCTCTTTTTCGTTTCCTATAGTTTAACAGAACCGTACCAAATAAACTAAGAGAGCTGCTGCTCTTTACACAGAAATTTCAGACAGAGCTCTGTAAACTGTTAAAAAACACACTTGTCAAAGACTACACCAAAAAAAACATTTTTGACAGAGCAACCTTTTTTAAAATATCTTAAACCGAAACAGAGCCCACTTAATAAAGCTATCAGCCACACAGAATGGTAACAGAAAATACATACAAGGCTGCATATTATCTACTCATTAGCAATATCACATTCATCCAACTACTGAACAGGATTTCGACCCCGTAACCTGCATGACTTTACCGACTGCTCTGTGCATGTATAAATATAAATGTCTTCTGGTCCGTCCTTTTTTTTTTTGTATTGAGAAAAAGCAAATTACAAATAACGAAGCAGTTTAGCAGACTGCGAAAAAGTATTCAGGAACCATTTACATCATAATGCATAAGGTAGTATACAGCTCAAAACCTAAAACAGAGACATCTGCTGATATGCAACTAAATATAGCAAATAAATGCATTGTTTCAGCAACCTGTGCAGATGTCAAAGAGGAAAAACAGTGCAGAAAATCTTCAGCCACAGGGATACACAACACCAGCCCGGTTCCTCTGCTCTGGAATCAATTGTTGATCTGGAAATGGAGTTTCTTCCTTTGCACTTTGAAATTGCTAATTTGAGCTTTGATCCGATCCAACTGGAATGCCGCACCTACTGTGGAATTCACAACTCACCAGTTGGATAAGCTCAAGCTCTTCCAATTGAAATAATTAATTTCAGAAGTTTTAAGAGAAAATCTCCAGTATTGATAAAATTATTCCTGATAAGATTTTAAAACAGAACCTTTCATATCTAAACTATGACAATTTATCCTTATATGGAAGTCTCTTGCAGGTAGGCTAACAGTAGCCTATAACCAAGAGAATTACAACAGACTAAGGAAAGTAGTAATAGATCTACCTTGGAGTCAAGGTCGTTGGAGGACTGTGCGATACCACTGAAAGGGAAGGGCCGGTGGTAAATGAAGTGTGAGCATATGATGGTACAGGCATTGCAGGTGGAAGAATAGGTGCTGCAACTTCAAAATTTAGTAACCTCAGCACTTGCCTCATTTTGGGCCGACTAGCAGCTTCAGGATGAGAACACCACAACCCCACTACCATCAATCGTTCCATTTCTTCATTCTTAAAATCTCCATTTAATCTCACATCTGCAGCCTCCAATAGTCTACCTCGACCATACAGATCCCATGCCCATGCTACAAGCCGCATGTCGAAATCTATCAAGCTCACATCTATTGCTTCCTTGCCAGAGGCTATTTCCAAAGCCACGGCCCCAAAGCTGTAAACATCAGATTCAGGACTAGTTTTTCCCGATGCCACACATTCAGGGGCCAAGTATCCCAATGTTCCAGCAGCCCGGGTGGTCTGGGCTAAACGCTCATGTCTCACCATGCGCGCTAAGCCGAAATCCCCGATCTTTGCAGTGAAATTGCTATCCAGCAAAATATTGCTGGATTTTACATCTCTGTGCACAACACATTCATCCCATTCTTCATGAAGATACAGCAGTGCGCTCGCTATTTCTCTAGCTGTTTTATACCTGAAACTCCACTGTAGAACTTGACGCTCTACTTCTTGATCTTCTCCTCTGGTGAAAATATGTTTGTCCAGGCTTCCATTAGACATATATTCGTAGACCAAAAGCAACTGGTCTCGCTCATGGCACCATCCCAACAGTTGAACAAGATTCCGATGTCTCAAACGACTAACTATACTCACTTCTGAAATGAATTCCTTAATCCCTTGTCTTGAACCTTCTGCGATGCGCTTTACAGCCACAATCTCATTTGTTTGAACAAAAGTACATTTGTATACTCCTCCAAATCCTCCCTGCCCAAGCTTTTGAGCTTCGCTGAAGTTGTTAGTTCCGGCCATGAGATCATCCAGCTTAAACCGTCGGGGAATGTGGTATAGAAGCTTGTCAAGATCCATGTCTGCAAATTTTTGTCCTCTGATGGATGTAGCTCTCTTTCTTCTAAAAAAGGAAAAGTAAACCCACACCAACACTGCACCTGCGATACAAGCTACAACGCTACATCCAACACCCAGAAATATTTTTGTGGAGCTGCTTACTTGTTTCCGGCCCTTTCCCATGGAGCTCGTCTCTGAACCATTTGCATGGCTGTTGATACCCACTGAAGTGTTATTCGAATACAAGCTGCTGTTGAAGCTCCATGAAAAGATATTGTGGGTTTCATTCGAGCCTACAGCTGCAGACGAAAAGCCTATCCAAGTATCTCCACTAAGATTTGTAGCCAAATTTACGCGCTGTGATAAAATACAATTTTGGGGGGACTTCGAACTATGAAAACCACTCGCAAGATATACATTGAGCATTTCTGCCTGGCTGTTGTAGTCAATCCAAGCTCCCCATACTGTCCCGTTGTTTAGATCATAAACACTAGCGTCTATGAAATAATGAAGCTTTGAAAAACTGTGGGCAAGAGTTCCAACAGTCCCCTGCGCACTTGAAAACACTACAGCAAAAAAAGAAGGTCCAGTTTCAAGATTATCTCCAACAAGACCATAATATCCTCTTTTTTTGAATTGTGGAATATTGTAAGCGAATACTCCAGAGAGAAAGAAGGCTATTCCGTCGCCTTGAGAATATCTATTATCAGAATACATAGAAAACACAAAGTGCGTGCTGAAATTGGCTATAGACGAAAGCTGAATGTTCTCTTTATAAACAATTCTACCTAATGATTGATGCAAGATCTTATACACTGAGGTGCTACTATTTGTAAGATGGACAACATTATCGGAGACTACAGCATCACCTATGAAATCAATTCCATCTGTTTCGGACGCCCTGAAATCAGAGAAATTGAAGCTTAGACCTCTTTCTGATTGCCCCCTAAGACCGGCAATACTAGCCGTGTTTGCATAATAGAACAAGCAGGCCACACAAATTAATATAGAAAAAAATAATTTCGCCATGGAATGAGAAAAGAGCTTCTGCACTCAATGGCGACGCTCAGGGGCAGAAACAATGCTGCCAAGATCTAAAACTGGAAAGGAGACAGCACAAGAAGACGAGAAAATTAAAAGAGGTCCAAACTAGATAGGGAAAAAAACAGAACCTCACCCACTGCTCCGCGGCTATTCTTAAATATCGTCCACTTACATAGTCAAAGGTTAATTTGTACCAATAAAAATAGGACAAATATTTACCTTTTTTGTTGTGAATGAGGTGTAAAATTGCTATTGAGTATTTGACTATTAAAGTGGATGATATTTAAGTAGAGTGCCCAGCCAAAGAGTCAGACAGGTGTAAGAAATTAGAAGGAGCTCTGCAGCATCACATCCCGCCCAAACTCCAGAGACCTGACCTTCGTCTGCAACAGAAAAAAAACCAAATCACTAGCAGTCCTTGCTCCGTGGAAAGACAAAAAGAAAGACACAGATTAAAACAGAGGAGGTTAGTGCATGGGTGTAATAGACCCACTCTTATGTCAGTGTCTACAAAAGAAAATGCAAGCAGTAGTACAAGCCATCAAAAAGGAAAAGTACTCACTGATGCTCTGGCAACAATTAATAATAACACCTCACATGAGGTTGTAAGCACCCAAGTCCGTGTCTCATTCATAACCATACAAATTTTGTTGAGAAATATTTGCAAATCCTTAGCCAGTGCAGATACATTGAAAAGACAGCTTATGTGATGCCTTGTCCTTGCTTTCCTCTCATAGCATGAATCGAGGCATGAGAGGGCAGCAGGCACATTTCTTTCCTTTTTATAAGTGTCGTCAGCTTAAATTAAAATTTGTACGTTCATTGTTACTATAATTTACGACTTTAAAAAAGCATCTGCTAGTAATCTGAAGTAAATGTTTCTAGCTTTGTGGTTGAGGTGAGTTTACTTGATCTACGTTGATGCACGAATATAGTAATCTTTCATCATTAAAAACAGATTTTATGTTGGGTGTTTATTTTCATGTTGTGGGTGTTTATTTTCTTTATATGCGTTGTTTGTTTTGTTGCACGCTCTTGTTTTCTTCCATATGCATCTGTTGTGGTTGTTTACTTAGGGAGAATTAAGTAGCAAGAATAGTGCTGCAATTGTTATTGTGCCATTCAACACGGCTCTTCTTAAGCAATACTCGGATTCTTCAAATTGAATCAATGTAGATGTGGAATCAATAGATCTGTTCTTCTCATGGCTATTCTTAAACATCTCCCAGATTATGTTACATCCCTTTTTTTGGAAACAATTATGTTATTTACTTTCTTGCAAATTTCAGTAACTTAATATGTTATGGACGACATGGAAACTGACAATTTATTTTATAAACTTGTTATATGAAATTGTGGAATCTAACGATTACGATCAAAGTGATATTGTAGACTAAATGTCTTTATAATAAATGCAATGATGTTTGGATATATTATATTTGGATTATAGGTGCTTTGACCACAAAATTGTATGTGAGTCTGTCGATGCAGGAACAGGTGGACCGTGTTCGACGGGAAGAGAAAGTATCTTCAAGAGAGAGTATAAACTCTGGAAATTAACCATGGGTGTTTGTTAATGAGAACGCCAAACAGGTAGATGAACCTTGGAACCATCATTTTAGTCTTGGTTGTCTTTTGGGTTAGTTAACTAGATGTCGACGTCAGAGGATAAAGTATAACATCCTAGTCGAAAGTCGTCATATAGAATCTTGGAGTCGTCGATGGCGTCGTAGGTCCATAATAGCAAGTCGACTTAGTTAGACGTTTGCTATTTTCGTTTATAAGTATTTAATGAACCATCTTGTGGCGAAATTGTAAATCTTGTCTCGTAGTCAAAAGACGCAAGAAGTCGGCTTTGTGCGTCTAACGTTGTAAGAACTTGTTTGCGTTACGATCAATCCGTCGTGATTGATGTAAAACGTGTCGAACTCATGAATTTATTCTATTCTTGTAGATCGACGAATGTCGATTTGAAGCCATAGCGTGAAATAATTTATTATAGTCGTTGTTTAAACGTGAGTCTTTTCTTCCAACTTTGACCGCGAGTTGTTACCAATCTGACCTTGAGTTTTCTTAATAAAATGGTCTTTGTCTCTCTTTCCTTCTCGACCCCAACGATGCTCAAACCATTTCGTAACCATCGCCGTGTCGAACTTTAACTCCTCAATTCAAATATTAAGTTGGTTTTGGAAGGTTGATAACTTTATGTTCTAGAAAGGACGGAGTTTTTTATGTCCTTTGGTACGCCACCTCATCGAAGGAACTTTAATCTTCTTGTGGTAGTAGTAAGTTTTTGAAGTCGTTTTTACTCAGTTAAACAACTTCCCTGAGTTTAGGCTGTTTCGGTGGTCTTTTAATGTCTAAAACCACTCTCACCTTAGCGCGAGAGAGAGAGAAGGATGGGTGGTTGAGTTGTGAGAAGCCGCAGATATTGGCAGATGCCCCATCATTAAGTTGAGTGCGAAGACATCAAAGTGAGTGGTTGTGAGAAACCGCAGGGAGTTTCCTACGCAATAGGGTAGTTAGACTAGGAAGGTAGTTAGTAGTGGAATGAGCAAGTGGAGACACTGTCGACGGAAGAGGAAGTCTGTTGCTACGTGAAAAGGGAGTGCTTGAGTAAAGGCCGTCGCGCGAAGTAAGAGTGGGGAGGACTATACTCCAGCGTATGGAGGGAATATAAGGGGTTGGCAGAAAGAACAAGAGAAGTTAGAGGAGATCGGTGGGGAGTTAGGGAAAAAGCTGCGAAGTAAGGGAGAGGTGAGGAAGTCATTTTATTTTGCGGGGTAGAGAGGATAACTGGTGGTTGAGAGAAGAACGCTGTGCAGAGAGCATACGCTGTGCAGAGAGCATACGGTGTGAAGAGAGCATAACAGTGGGATGAGAGCATAGTCATGGGGGAAGAGAGGTAACTGCGTAGGAGATATCCATGGGGAGATAGAAGCTGCAAGAGAGTAAAAGGCAACAGTCGAAAGAGAGTGAAAAGGTCGTGGAGTTGTGTGGAAGGGGTCGCTGTGTAAAAGCATAGTTTCTAGTGGGCATCGCTGTGGCAAACAAGGAGAGCACGACAGAGTAAAAGGGAGTGACTTACCCCTGTATCGTGGAAGTGAGGGAGTGAGTTTTTCTTCGAAGGAGTGATCAGTTTTCTGAGTAGAAAGCAACAGAGAAAGAGATAACTAAGGAAGCTTGTAGTTGACTGAGGGTGATCGGTTTCTAAGTAAGGAGCCTGCCTTTGTCTTGAATAGTGTCCGGCAGAGAGAGGGGATTGTGTAGTGTGGTTTGTCTTTATTTAAGAAGGAGATAAAAGAGATAGCTTCGAAAAAAAGTAGAGGAGAACGTGGAATTGCCACAACAACCTCTATTTTTATCAACAGGTTCATTTCCTTCTTTACTTTTCTCAGTTTAGACCAGTAAGTAAGTAAGTCTCACTTTTGCAAAAGATCGATACATTTAAAATAAGAAGAAATGTATGACAACGTAAATCTAGTATGATATCTGTGTGCGGTCAATCCATGAAGTAGCATCATTGCTGTGTTTGTGATTTAAAAACTCAGAAATTGTAGCATTTCTTGCCATGAATGAAACTGTGTAATAAAAGAACGCAGTTCTCTAACGTATACTCATTTAGGAACGAACTTATCTTGATGCAAGATGTAATTTACCTTCTTTGAACGATAGCTCCACAGCAAGTAAACACGTTGTTCCACGTGCATGCTGTGTAGGAGTCAAAACCACAGTTTTTAAGCACGTTTTGACGTAAAATTTAGTGTGTTTGATAGTCGAAAAATGCAGTTGTAATCAGCTGATGTCTTACCCATCATACATCTTTAGTTAGAGGTCGACCATGCGTTGGTCATCTCTATTGACATAAGAAAGATTCCATAATCATTTATATTTTATTTACGACTCTCATCTTGATGAACCATGTGAAACTAATGACACGGAAAGAGAAGTAGGAAGATAATGTATTAGTAATGATTAGGAAACCGTCATGGTTCTGAAATGAACAATTTGAGTTGAAAACCTGTATGTGAGTCGAGATTACGTTGCATGCGACGGGGCTAGAATCGTTTTACCTTGTAGACCATATGAGTCTAGAATCCTCGAATTTCGGGATAACGGGAAATGGTTTTAAATATTTGAGTATGTTGTGCAAATTTAGAAACTGAGTAAACAAATATGAAACCACTTAGGAGTGGGCGCTTATAAACAATGTTTTACATGAAAAGGGGTTTTGAAACTATGAACTCGGGATTAGAGTAAATGTTGCACCATGCGCTATTATAGGAGGAAATCCTAAACCTTTGAGGTCATCAAGGTCATCAATTAGTTTCAAACTATACAAATAGGAAACTGTAGGATTTCGACCAGTTCAAGTCGAGTAGGGTGGGTGAACCAAGTTCATGCGTTCTTAGAACGCTATTTTAAAAACAAATCCTTTGGCCAAGGTGGTGTACTATCCTCAAGTGCATCGAACGTTCACCGTAACTGGATGGTGTTTCTTGTGGAGAGTCGTGCATGACTAGAGGGTATCTAGGGATCTGCACGATAACAAGACACGTAGGTTACAACACCAGAGCTCAGATGGCAAACACCGATGGTTATCCTAAGTCTATCCTCTTGAGTAGGGTAGGGCCACTTCCGGTTAGGAAGGAATGCGGGAGACCGACGGTCTGTGGTTGGAGGTTAAGCTCCTTGAAGATACTTTCTCTTCCAAATACTGAGGAATGCCGAGTCTTGAATGTGATGGGTCAACAATCGAGATGCATGATAATGGTATGTTTCCAATATTTGTTGTTTCAAGAAAATTTCATTTGTTAGTAAACAAAGTGTTTAGTATATATCATTTCTTTCAGCTTTATGAAAATGAGATCATGTTTATGTTTAAATGAAAAATGTTGTTTTGGATTATAGATGAGTCATTTTTGTATTTGATTACTAGTAAAAAAAAAAAATTACCGTTGTGAAAACTTAGTTACTTCTTGTCATTTCGGAATTGGATGTTACAGATTAATAGTTAAAAATTAATTTTGGCTAATAAAAATAGAACAAATATTTACCACTTTTTGGTGTGGATGAGATCTAAAATTATTATTGACATTTTGACCATTGAACTCGTGATGTTTAAGTAGAGTGTCCTCCGTGGTCGAGTTTACCATTTACCGGCCTTAACCTATTATCTTCCGTTTTACTTTATTGTCGCTTATTTTTTTCATTTATTTTGTTTTCAAATTGCAAAAATTGCATGTGTCTTTCTACTTTTGTTTTAATTGGACTTTTAGTGGAATGGTAGTTGTGTAATATAAAAAATGAATTCAAATTGCATTGATCAAAAGAAATTACAATCATAATATTGCCATACAGTTATGTATGTTAATGAATTCACAAAACAGGGATCTCAAAGGTGAATAGATGCACAAACTTAAACATATCAAGAACTGTCTAGTATGTACGGTTTCTTTAGCTTTGAATAATAAGAGAATCGTTAGTATATACCTAAGGTTACATAGTTGTAGTGCATTTTACGTGCACTACATTTGAACATCTTTGGGTTCAGAGTCAGGCGGCAGCAATTTGAATCTCATACCAGGCGAAGTCATCATGTGACGGGCTATCATTTTCATGCTCATGGCTTGCCACATGTCAAGGTTTCGCAACATTGAATGTTGCCAATTTTGACAAGTTCTTCATGTTGTGCCATTTGTCATTTCTTCGAAGTCAGCATGTCGTGGGCCCATGTTTCAAAGACTTGACAGAGAAGAAGACGTAGGCCCATTTCATTCAGGTGATACGATGATGCAATGTGTCGCAACCGCCCAAGTTGAAAAGTTGACAATTCTGTCAACTTTTAAACGTTGCGCCATTAGGACAAGCGGTGCTAAATCAACATTGGCAAGCCCCTTCTTTGTTTTACAGAAGCATCATCTAGTGCCTTTTCCTCGAGACACATGGTGACTTTTCACATCATTTTAAAGTTGCTAAGACTGACACAAGTTTTTTGATGTGTCATTGGTGCAGAGGCGTGAGTCATCCCCTGTGGTGGGCCCTAATGAGTCCAAAACAAAACGACATCCAAAGGCTTTCTTCGATACATTTGTCTCCATCGCACTCATTCTTAAGCCCTCAATACTGACACATTCAAAGTGTTGTGCTATTGGCTAGGTCGAATGAATCAGCTCAGTTGATGGGCCCCTCTTTCAAAAGGAAGTAGACCCTCCTGACAGTCTCTATATGCCACATGTTAGAAACACGCATCATTTCAAAGATTCAACGCTAACACTTCTTACTCATTGCGTCATTGGTTGGTTCTTCCCAAGTCAACCTATGGTGGGTCCTGTTTGTTTTGAAGCCCGACAAAGGAAAGGGAGACTGTGGAGTTTTGAGGGATTACACATGTCTCGATTGTGCACAGTTTCAATGCCTCAAGACTGGCTCATATTTTCAATTGCATTGTTGGATGGCAATGATGACTCAACAGGGAAGTGGGCCCATTTCCATTTCAAAGAAGGAAGCTGAGAGAGAGATCCAAAGGTTACACTTGGCGCAACTGTGTTCCTCCTCATGGGAGCAAGTCTGACACTCTTGAGACATTGTGTCGTGTTGTCGCATGGCATCAAGATTGATAATAAAGCGAGAGGCTTCCAAACCATCTGATCTCTCCACATGACCCAATGGTTTGCCCATCACCAAACTTGATAAAGCTAACAACTTGCGCTCGAGATGCCACTTAGTGAGGTGGGTGAGTCAGCATGACTCCGAACCATGCATTTGAGAAGACGCAAAGGCATCTTTAGAGGTTGCGTGGTAGTACAATGGTACACTAGAGGTTATCGATCCTCACACAAGGGGTCTTGATGAATATTCAATGCCATAGACCTATGCTTGAGATGCAATTGGTGTGATTCAAATGTCGAGGCACTAATAAGCGGCAGAGTGGGTGCAATTCAATGCCAAACATGACAAAAGTGGTTGGGGCACGAATCTCCTGCCCAGGTTTAGCTATGTGTTTCAATGTCAAAGTTATTAAGGCAGATGAGGTAGGTGATTCTCGTCCAAGCATAGCCCTAAAAAGTTTGCTATATATACAAGCTCTAAGGATATATTAAGGGTTGGTGATTGAGCCAATTTGGGATCCCAGGAGAAGAATTGATAGATGTTTTAGCCTTTGTGGCTACTTTTTAGAGCTGATTGAATGTTTTATAACTATGCATCTTGCCTTTTTATAATCTTTTCTCAATTCACTAATGAAGAGAAGTGACATTCTATGCTAGTTCTTTTGTCGGTTGAGTCTTCTTTCAAATCTCTTGTGTTGATGTTGTGCCTATGTTTTTGTTTCAATTAATGATATTAGCAAATGGTTTGAAATCATGCATTTTGTACTCTTTGAAGCCATGAGTTAGTATTGTGATTTTAAACTAGAAAGTGTTACATGTCATTTTGCATCAATTTAAGTATTATCACTTGACGTATCACCCTAGGGTAGTTTTATTTGAGAAAATTTTCTCTCCTCTTTTATCTAAACCCAAATAGAAGAATTAACGAGAATCATAAGAAGAGCCAGCTTCTAAAATTCTAGATGTCATCCTGCTAGTCAATTCCCACATTTGTAGGATTTCCAATTGTTGGTGACTGGTCTGTCCCTCGGAGTCATCCTAGGTGCTAATAAAATCCATCAACAGTTTATGTTGGTGTAATTAATAATTAATTGCACCTTTTATTAAGTTTACTTAGGTAATTATTATTTATTTATTTGAGTACAATATGAAACAAGAGCACTTGTAATATCCTTGATTAATGGGAGCACATGCAATATCTCCCTCATCAAGATGAGTTCACTAGACACCTCTACTCATGTAGTTGAGTCGATCTCTAGTTCATTGATCTCCTCAAAGACACTTGGTACATTGACTTGTGCATGCTTGAGCTTATTTATATGTACTTCATCCATTCATTTGATGGTTGATTTGGTTGATTAATTAATTTCCTCTATTTTGGAATAGCTTGTGTTATTGCATATTACATTATTTGTTTTGTGTTTATAGCTATTGTAGCTCTCTTCCTACACCTAGATTCAGGCTTGTGTAATCAGATTCTCATTGAATCTTACATGGTATCAGAGCCTTGTTGGTGTTTGGAGTTTGTTCTTGTTCGTTGAGGAAAAGAGGGTTTCATTTGGAGCTTCACATCGGTGATTCCTACATCAGAATAGAGCCCACCATCATTTCTAGACCAGTCGAGAAACAAAGGTTTGCCTTTCAGTTTGTCCAAATTGGACACCTAGAAGTCATTTTATTCAAGTTTTTAGTTGCATATATTTTGGTGCTTTCTTCTTTAGATCTAACAAGGAGCTCACTTTTAGAGCATTTTGGTACAAAATGGACTATGCCATTGCATGCAGAGTGGCCAAAAACCTCCAGAGCCATATAAAATTTGTCCATTTTGGACAAAGTTGAAGAAAGGGCAATTTTTTTAGCCTAGAGATGTTGTATGACCTCCCTGCACAATACTATACAGAGTATTATATTACATACATATTCTGTACTATTGTGATTTTAATTTGATTTGTTAAAAAAATTAAACCAAAATAAATTATTCTTCAATGCTAAGTGCTTTACACAAAAAATTGTTAAAAAAATGTTTTGGTGGTTGTAGGGGGGTAGCCCATACCTTGCCATGGTAGGGTGCGGCCTATGTCATGGTAGGGTATGACCCCTATCATGACAGGGGTACGAGACCCCTTCCCCTGATCCCCTTTTTAAAGGGAGCGATGAGAGCCTTGGGCTCCGTCACCACCCATATGGGTGGGTAGTGTGTGCCTTTGGGCCCCATGCCACCCACATGGGTGGTGGCAGGTGCCTTGGGCCCCGCCCCAAACCATTTTTTTAAAAGTTTTTTTTAATAAAAAAAAATAAAAATTTAATAGTTTTTTAATTAAATAATAATAATAATCATGCTTTTCCCACCAACCACTTCTGCTAGTGGCTTAGC
The DNA here is from genome assembly GCA_027924645.1 of Cunninghamia lanceolata. Classification (NCBI taxonomy): domain Eukaryota; kingdom Viridiplantae; phylum Streptophyta; class Pinopsida; order Cupressales; family Cupressaceae; genus Cunninghamia; species Cunninghamia lanceolata. The sequence goes on along the minus strand of BSBN01000893.1, from coordinate 2,685,318 downwards.
CAATCGGCCACATAGAAGCCACCAGGGATTGACCCCCTCTCAATGTAATTTTTAGTTTTGGAGGGAAATTTTTGGAGGCCATATCTCGGTCATACGGAGGTGTTTTTCATAACACTTTTTTTTTAAATGGGATATTTTTCCATCCTCTTTGTATTGATGTAATCAATTTCTACTCGTGATTCCCAAATTTTTCAAAAAAATAGTTTTCTCTTAGAATTTTCTACACAGTCACAATTTTTTGGACTTTGAAAGTTCATAACTTTCACAAACGGACTCGGAGTTGAGTTCTATTTTTTGAAAGTAGATAGTTTTCTGAGCACTACATCATGGTGCTAAATATTTTTTCTTAAGTTATTAATTGATTATACTTTAAACTTGTTCATCCATATTGGGCATTGTAAAATTCTAAAAAATCAACTATATGTTGTAATCACACTCATCTATAAAGTGCCAATCATTGTAATATGCTAAGGGTTTCTAAATTGAGCTATTTTAGGGGGTATTTATGTAAATGCACTCGATTTATAAAGTGCCATCATATAATATACTTGTCTTTTGGGGGGCTTCATGCATAGGCTTCTAATGTTTCCACATAACAAGACATAATAAGGGATGCGAGTGTAGTCAAATATCATGCACTTGATCCCACTTTCGTCTTGATGAAAACTCACATTGAGTTGCATCTGGATTCTCTAGTTCTCTCATCGTCACATCGTGCTTATGACTTGACACATTTTGATTCACATCGGTTCACATCTGAAATTGAGAGCCTATGGTAATTGAACCTGAATCTTGCATATGATTCACATCGGATCACATCTCAAATTGAGAGCCATTCATTATGGTTAATGTTCCTGAATCTTCATGGTACTTGCTCCTATGGATTGGTTTTAGTCACAGTTCAACATCGACATCGAGGTACACATGCAGCTTCCAAATTCATTCATCTTTCTCTCTTTTAGAGAGGGGTTTTTCCCACTGAGTTTTCTCATTTTTTGTATTTTGAGAGATTTTCATTGTACATGGGTACCTGATCATGGCCTTGTAGCCACGAACTATTTCACATTTTACATTTCTCCCTAAGTTGCACTTAAGGGATGTGTTGGTGTAATTAATAATTAATTGCGCCTTTTATTAAGTTTACTTAGGTAATTATTATTTATTTACTTGAGTAAAATATGAAATAAGAGCACATGTAATCTCTTTAATTGATGGGAGCACATGCAATATCTCCCTCATCAAGATGAGTTCACTATACACCTCTACTCATGCAGTTGAGTCAATCTCTAGTTCACTACTCTCCTCAAGGACACTTGTCACATTGACTTGTGCATGCTTGAGCTTATTTATATGTACGTCATCCATTCATTTGATGGTTGATTTGGTTGATTAATTCATTTTCTCTATTTTGGAATAGCTTGTATCATTGCATATTACATTATTTGTTTTGTGTTTATATCTATTGTAACTTTCTTCATGCACCTAGATTCAGGCTTGTGTAATTAGATTCTCATTGAATCTTACAGTTTCTAATATGCTTGGTGGGACTAGTTTGATGATCATAACATCATCTATTGAAGAGTTTTGGTGTGTTCTCAATGCATCTTGCCATTCAAGGCAATTTCTTCAACACCATGGCGACCTCAAGATCAAGTCTACTGGTGTAAGTAGTCCAAGTGCTTAAAGACTATCAAAGATTAGGATTTAGGTTCAATATTCTTGATCTTTTCCCTCTTTTGTTTAGCTTCCTAGTCACCTGGTGACTTTTCTGGTATGTACTTAATTCTTAAGAAGCAAATGTGATTGCTCTTGTTTTAAGAATATTTCCATGAATTTATAGCTTCTTTAAAGGCTCTATTATGTCGAACTATCATGGAATCTATGTCTTTTCCCCTCTATTTTGTGAAAATGTAGTTTTTATGCATCCCTATCACTATATCAAATTGAAAATGCTTTTGGTTTTATGCCAAATTCCCTTGCTACAACAAGATATTGGCAACCTCATAGTGTTTTCCTCCCTTCCATCCCTGCTCAGCCTTCTTGGCAACCTACTTATGCTTATAATCAGCCTCAAGAAGAATATTTTACTCCTAATCAACATGGATACCCTCCTAGTCAGTACCAAGATATGGATAATATTGAAATTGGTAGTTTCAGAGATACGCTCCTAGATTTTCAAAGAAAGTTGAATGATATGAAAAGAGAGTAGTAGTATAACTTATAGTAAGAAGACCTTGCTTATCAAGCTTATCTTCACCAACAGGAGATGGAGGCACAAAAATGGTATGAAGAGGAATATTTTGCTAGACAGGTTGCAACTAGGGAGGAGCAAATGAAACAAGTGCTTTCCCAAACACAAAGACAAGAAACTCGGTTAACCTCTTTCATTCCTAGTTTCAAGAAAATTCTTCTTACAACTATGAATCAACAGGCAAAAGAAGAGGCTTCCACCTTCAAAATTCTAAGCTTCAAGTAAAGAGAACCTTCTGAATCTTCAAACCAATCTCCTCATTTCAAGGTTCCAAGTTTTAGAGGTCCTCGTCCCTTGTATGAGCATGTACTTGCGCCAACTCAGTCGATCATCCCTTAGGAACAACCCTCTTAAAATCCAATTCACCTTCAAGAAATTCAAGAAAACCTTCAAATCCCCATCCAAAATCAGCCTTCTTGTGCTAGTACTATTTTACTTTTCAAAGGTGGACTAGTTGTTTGGAAAGCTAGTTGGTTTGATGAGAGAGAGAGGAAAAGGAAGAGCCATTTGCTATCTATGAGCTTGCAAGTGCTATAAAAAATGAGAACTCAGACCTTTTGCAAGAAGAAAATGAGTCTAATCAGCTAGAGCAGCAAAATATTGACCAAATGGATAGTGATGAAAAGGAGTATAGTCAAAATTCAAGTATAAAAAATCATCACAAAATGAAAGAGGTTGATGATGTTTTTCCAGAGTTTTTTAGTTGATTATGAGCATTGTGGGACAAAATTGAAGGTAATCATTTCAATTTTATATTTGAATGGTGATTGGTACTCAGATTTTAAATTCAGTTTAACCCTATGTCAATATGGGCAGTAAACTTATGAAAGACATAACAGTTGTGTGCTTAAGGGTTGGAGGTAATAAATTAACTATAATGGAATGCAATTTATTTTAACAAATGAATTATAAAAATTAAGATCCTGTCTAGTGGTTTAACTTAAATCTGCTAGAGGAATATAAACAATCTGCTACAAGAATAGAAACTATCTACTATAGGAAAAAAAAATAATCTACTAAAGAAAATAAGTTCACCAATTACTAGATCCAATCATACACACATACATTTAAGAAGTAAACAACTATCTTAAAATATTTTTGAAAATTATGAAGTATTATTATATCATTATATTTTAAAATGATCTACAATCTTACAATCCTTACTCATGTTTTATGCAACAATGATTACAAAACAATAACCATAAAATAATACGTGGAATGATTTTAAAGGATATAAACAAGACAATGTACAAATAATACACTTCAAACACAACAAAATAGGAAAGATCACCAGGCATCCCTAAGAGTGGGCCCTCCTCAGTCTACTAGGTGATGGAATAGATCGCCTCTAACTTCTTTTGATCAGAACTGGTAATTTATATTTCTTATAATGATAATTACATTGACTCTTATACATTACTTTTGCTACGACTTATATACCCTATAGCTTACAACCATTTAGCCATAAAAATATATAAAGAGTTATTGTGGCCTTTGGCCCATAGAACCAAAATACAACCACAGAACCAACTTTGGCCAATGGCCATAATATCATTCAAACAACATAAACAAACTAACAAGTGTCTTTGTCTTGTAGCCATAAACATATGAAAATACAAGATAAAACTTAATAGGAAAAGATAATATTAACCAAAACCAAGATCTCCAAATTAGCAGTCTTCACAATGTAGTCCACTTAATATTTTCTGCTATAGGAGGTTGCCTGTTCTACCTTAGTCACAAATAACCAAATGGATTAGTATTCCAAAAAATTGACTTCCAATGCATATTTTATTCAAGTTTAAACATATTAAATGATTATTATTTCATACAAACTAGTAGTGGCAAAGGTGAAAGATAAAGGTTTGGTTTAGATAGACAAACTAAGGTATAAAAGGACTTGAGGATATAAAAATCTAAACACATTTTTAACCCATAATCTCCCTCCCCCAACGGAAGATATTGCATGTCCCTACGCAATTTAAAATGAGTTACTTACAAACTCAGTGTTACTCTTTGGGAGACATAGTTATCAATTTCTACACAGTACCCATGATTTCACTATACTAGGAAGTCCTCAAGCTCTAGATTCTCTGCTCATGCTCTTTCATAGTTATGTAGGACCCTTGTGTTGCAATCTGTTCTTTTTCTTTAGCCAACTTTTCTAACTAATTTTTTAATTCTTTTATCTTCTCAGCTTGTTGTATATTAACTTTATATACCTCATATATATATTTCTGCAAAGGCTAGATTTCAGTTTCTAACTGGTTCATTTTGTCCCTTAAAGCCCAATTTTTTTCTTTTTGTTTGTGAATCATTTCCTCTCGATGGGGCTGTTATGAAATTGAGGAATCATTTGAGATAATTTTTTTGTGACCTGAATATCTTCTAAATATTGTTCTTCTGAAATAGGGGAAACATGTGCGTCACAAAGAGTTTCTTTTACAAGGTCCCCTATTTCTTGTAACTTTTCCAAGTTTCCTGCATCCTGTAAGACAAAGTCATCATTTATTGGTTCCTTGGGAATATTATTATCACCTTGTTCAACTAGAGGTTCTTCATATTTGTGGGCAGAGATATCCATTTGAATTGCATCCTCTTGACCTGCAGGAACAAGGGACACATCTTCTTTTGTGGCTTCCATTTGTTCTCTCATCTGCTTTTCTTTTTTTCTTTTGCCTGTTTTGTCTCCTTTGTTCTTGACTCATACATTCTTTTACCTTTATGAGAAAAGATGCTAGGACTTCCATGTTAGAATCAGTAGCCACTTGTCCTTCAACCATTGTACTTGCAACAACTACTAGGTTTTGTAATTTGGAAGTTGATTCAACAACTAGTTCTCTTTTTCTCTTAAATGTCTCTTATTATGAGGACCTGCTAGGGTTTTAGTGGTAGAAGTTTTAATTAATTCCCTAGTTTCAAATTCTTGGGCACCATGACTCTCAACTTTAGGAACCCCATCATCAATCAACATAGCTTTATGAGATTCAATTTTAGGAATCTCAACATCATGAGCTTTAGAGTCTAAGCTACTAGAATGTTCATCCTCCCCATTCTGAACAAAAACATTCCAACTTAGTGGTGGGACAAGTAGTTTTAAACCCTCTATAACCAATAATTTGATCAACCCATGATGAGCAAGATAATTTTTATGCCCACTTTTACTTCTCTACACACCATTTATAATGAATGAAATAAATAATGGGTACGTTAACAAGATTCCTAGGGTGCAAATGGCACATTAACCTAAAATGTTGGGTGAATACATAAGCATACCTTCCTTCATAGGTGACATACTCAATAACAAACTTTGCAATAGTATCCCAAGGTTTCGGTAGTGGAGCTCGTTTCTTGTCCTCACCATGTACCATGGCCATTGCTTCTCCCCGTTTCAAGAATTTAATTCTTAGTGGTAGTAAATCAGTCACTCGGCTAAATGTTGTGGGAAAGAATACTTCCCTTGTTTGAGGTAACCCTATGTATGAAGCAATGGTTTGAATGGTAACTAGAAAAGTCACCCCTCGTAAAGTAACTTGGCCTTCATTGTAACCCATGGCGAAATCCTAAGCGACATTATCATCAAAACCGCACAAACATTTGAAAAACACAAGCCACCCAGCATTGTGAAAGAGCTTATAGGATTCCTTATGATCTTTTAGCATTGTAGTTTCGGTGGGTTCTCTATGGGTATGGGATCCACCCACGGTGATCTGCGACAGGAAATTTGAAACTATTGTTGCAATCAAATGTTTTTGTGAACAACAAAACGAGAATGGTTACAATGGATTTGTTGTAATGGTTCTGCGAGAATGACAATATGGTGAAACATAAATGGATGTGACATGTCATTAAGTGTCAATAGACTATGAAGGATTACTATAAGCATGCTCAAGGTGTAGATATGACTGGTGGAGACCCCTCGAGAAGATTTCACATACATGAAACAAAATATATGACGCAAACTAATCATGATTGGACAGATTTCCCCCTAGCTCAGAGTACAATGTCATCCTCGACAGGTAGGTGAATTGCCACAAACAAGTTACACAAAGAATAAATCACATTTAATAATGATTAAAATAATAAAATACACATTAATTTACCAATAAGGAATTATAATCGGATGTGGATGTTGCAAAATGACTTGTCTAAAGCTGACATTGCTGCCAAGTGTAGTGCTAGAAGATATGCAACGTCCAGAGTGGTCGGATGACAGCAATGAATGGTCAAAGAGACATGACCACAAGAATGAGCTCGACACCCAAAAGCGAGTGGATGGAAAGCATATGAGGCATCTACTAGCATGGACTAGAGGTTAGGCGTTCTTGTTGACAAGATGAGTCATAATGTGGGCCCGTAGAGGCAACAAATAGAGACAAGAATTGAATGTGTTGAAGGTGCGGTCCAACCAGGTAGTGAGATGGCAACGAGCAACTGAGGTGGATGAAAGCAATCAAAAGGGAAGTGTGCTGACATGGAGAAAGTAGAAGTGTGATCAATGCTGATGTGTACACCCTCGTCAGCACAAGCAATAGGAAGTTCCTATAGCAAGACAAAATATATATTTTATTTTATTTTATTTTTTATTTTTTATTATTTTTAAAAATTTTGATAACAACAAAAGATCGTTAACACCCCAGTTTTCAACCTTCTACCACTTAGAGGTGTTAGAAAATGGTTTTCACCTTTTTATTTCAGTTAAAATCCACCAAATACTAGTTTTCAAATTGTAACCGTTTAACAATGCCAGTAAGTTTTCATTGTTAGATTTATTATTATTATTTAAATTATTTAAATTAATTATTGAGAAAAAGGAATGCTTAAAAGACATTCAAAGGAGTGATAGGAACTTTGTCAAACACATGGAGTTCCTTCTTCAGACTGGTAATAAAACTTTCTTTTGTGATAGGTTGCTTGTATAACTTCAGATGATGGCCATTAATAATGAGGGTCGTGCGATCGGAGTCCACAGTGTGAAGTTTGACTGCACCATTGTCGTAGACAACTTCAATCTCATAAGGTTCTAGCCATCTAGTATGAAATTTGCCTTTGAAGTCCTAGAATATGGACTCATACAAAAGTGCCCAATCTCGCAACTGAAATGATTGCTTGCGAATGAAACGATCATGCCAAAGAGCACATTGTTGTTGAACTATTTTTGCATGAAAGAGAGCCTCTTGGTGCATTTCATCTAAAGAATGGAGTTGCTCAATTCTTGCTTTTTGAGAATTAGTAAGATTAAAACCCAATTCCAAAGTAGTATGTAAAGTTTTTATTGCAAACTCAATAGGTAATACAACCTTCTTACCATAGACAAGTTCATAGGGTGTAAGACCAGTGATGGTCTTCCATGTTGTCTGATAAGCCCATACTACTTCTAGAAGTTAGGCTACCCAATATTTTTGATGAAATGCTACTATCTTGGTAAGGATGTTCTTAAGTTCCCTATTGGTGACCTCAACCTAACTATTGGCTTATGGATGGTATGGAGAAGACTTGCAATGCCAAATTTCAAATTCACAAACTAAAGCAGAAATTAGCTCAGACGTGAATTGTGGTCCCTGATTAGTTACAATTTCCTTTGGTATACCAAACCTTATGAAGACTTCAATATACAAAAACTCATCTACCTTAGTATCTCGTGCATGCTTCAATGCTACAACCTCAACCCACAGAGTAACATAATTTGTATAGACCAAAATATACTCCTTGTTTTTGGATGGCGGGTTAATAGGTCCTACAAAATATAACCCCCAATTTTCAAAATGTTTAATGGACAACTGAGGTTGAAGTGGCATCTCATCTGAACATGTGGGTCGGCCCATGCATTGGCATTTGTCACAATGTTGAATATATTTCTTGCAATCCTTGTGTAATGTGGGCCAATAATAGCCATCAGTAATGATCTTGTTGGCAATATGTTGAGAAACAAAAAAATATCCTCCACATGGTTCCATATGACATGCTCGAAGTATATCGAAGACATCAACTTCAGCTACACATTGACACATGACATTATCTATCCTGGTATGAAAGAGAAACACACTAATCCAAGTGTACTAACCACTGATCCCAACATGTTTCCTTCGATCCTGAGGGGAGAAATGTGGAGGAAACATGCAAGGGACTAAGTAGTTGGCAATATCAGAAAACCAAAGACTTTTAACAGAGATTACAAATAATTATTCATCAAGAAAAGTATTGTCAATTGGAATCGATTCATTAACATTTAGTAACCTGTATAAGAAATCTGCAACAACATTCTCACGACCAAGCTTATCAAGTATAGTAATATTAAATTCATGTAATAATAACCATCTAATGACTATGCTACTAACAACAAGTTTGTTCATCAAGAAATGAATTACAGAGTGATCAATATGAACAAATACTTTATATCCTATAATATAATGTTGAAACTTATTAATTGCATACACAACAACTTAGAACTCTTTTTCAGTAACTATATAATTTACCTCAACACCAATGAAGTTTTTGCTTATGTAATAAATTGAGTAAAAGAGTGTGTCATATTTTTGTCCTACACAACCCCCATCAAAGTATTAGATGCATCAGTATGAATATGAAATGGTAGCTCCCAATTTGGTCCATGTAACACGGGTATAGTGATGAGCTTCTCTTCCAAGAAAAAATATTATCCTTTCCTAACAAAATAAAAAGTGGGGAGGCAATCTTATTGAAATTTTGAATGAATCTTCTATAGTACCCAACATGTCCTAAGAAACTATAAACATCCTTTTGAGAAGTGGGTATAGGTAGATATTGGATAATTTGCACTTTCTTCAGATCAACCTCAATACATTTGGAAGAGATGTAATGACCTAATACTATACGTTCAGTTATTAGAATGTGAAATTTTTCATGACTGAGAGAAAGATTAGTATCTTCAAATCTCTAAAGAACTTTTTCAAGATTATTCTTAGCTTCTTCATAAGTATTACCATACACTGTAAAGTCATCCATGTATACCTCAACATAGTCATGAATTAAATCAGCAAAAATACTTAGGATAGCTCTTTGAAATGTTGTTGGTGCATTACACAATCTGAAGGGTAAGACATTATAAGTGAATGTCCCCCAAGGATAGGTAAAAGTAGTTTTGTCCTGATCTTCAAGTGCTATCCTAATCTGATTGTACCCACTGAAACCATCCAAGAAAGAAAATAACTTTTTCCCTGCAAGATTATCAAGCACTTGATCAATTAAAGGCAATGGAAAATGATCTTTTTTAGTTGCTTTGTTCAGAGCTCTATAGTCAATTCACAAATATGCCATTTACCACTTTTCTTAGGAACCACTACCAATGGTGAAACCCATTGGCTATCTGAAAATGGATAAATGAAAAACTCACATTAAGTAATTTTTGTAGTTTTTCTAAACAATTTCACATAGGATGGGATTCAATCTACATTGTGGTTTTTCACTGGATGACTACCTTCTTCCATATAAATATGGTGAGTACAAGTGTTAGGACATATACCATGCATATCTTGATATTCCCATGCAAATGCAAATTTATGAGTTCTCAACATGGAAATCAAATATTTTATTTGTGTTTTACTTAGTCATGAATTAATATTAAGTGTTCTTATTGGTAAAATTTCCATTCCTTGTGACATAGTAGGTGTGGGTAAATCTATAGTTGCTAATTTTGAAGTCCTTTTTATACCTTAGTTTGTCTGTCTAAACCCAACCTTTATCTTTCACCTTTTCCACTACTAGTTCTTATGAAATAATAATCATTTAATATATTTAAAAGAATAAAATATGCATTGGAAGTTAATTTTCAGAATACTAATCCATTTGGTTGTTTGTGACTAAGGAAGAATGAGAAACCTCCTATAGCAGCTGATTGTGAAGTAGATGGGAACAATGGATCAATTATTGATTGTCTATTTGGAATGGATGTTTCATTAAACAAAAATGGACTATATAAATAATCATGTGGTAAATCAATGAAGTGTCATAAAATTTTGTATGGATTGTGAATCACCAACTAAGTTCTTGGAAAATTTCCAAATGGATAATTGTCATCTATATAAGAATGAAAAATTAATCTTTCTAAAACATCACTTGAGGGATACTTGTTTTGAAAGAAATTATCAATTATGGCATCTTTTGAAGGTTCTTGTAGACTAAGACTTTAATTAGTTGTTAAAATAGGAAATGGGTCTTCAATATCACTATCAACCCACAATGGATCATATGTTTCCAATAAGGGTTGTGCTGGCGGATACAATGTCAATTGTTTATTTTGTTCTCCATTAGAAATAATCATATTACCTGAGCGACAATTGATGAAGGCATATACAATTGCTAATCAAGGCCTTCCTAGAATTAGAGGATATCCCCCAACTCTATTTTAGGATACAAGACCATAAAGTCAGTTGGGTATTCCCATGAATCAAAATAAATAATGACATATTCTATCATACCTTCAAGTTAATTACTAAATAATGATCAACCATTTGAGGAACTATAGGTGTAGGCCTCAGTCCTTGAAGGTGTAACTTTTCTTTAGTTTCACTAGTCATAACATTTATAGAAACACCCCAATAAATAGGTATTTTTGGAATAGAAATTTGACCAATACACACCTGAATCATTGGACTTCCAAGATTATAATACTTAGGGACTAAAATATTACAAAGCATAAGATCTACAAGCTGTCCAATGTCTTGAACAGTCTTTGCATCTAGTTTCTTTTTTTTGTTTTTGTGTACACAGTTCCCGAATTGTTTTGGTATAGATAATAATATCCTTGATTGCCTACAAAAGAGAAATTTTGACACATACATTTCATAATTCATTGACAAGATCAAACTCTGAATTAGAAAATTCCTTTTGAATAGGTTGGGAATGAAATTGGTCTAGATATGGAGGTGGTGCTAATTGTACAAAGGTTTTAACATGACCAAGTTGAGTTTTTTTCAAATTCTTCTTGTGACTCTTCAAGTTTGGTAATTATAGGAGGCTTAGGTCCTTGAAGAGTTTTTACTGATCTAAGTTGTAGTTCATCGATATCTGGTGTGTTAACAAGATAAGTTTGAAATCTAGTCACCTCATTATTAGACTGGTTGAGCCATCTGATTATATGGCTTTGGTGTTGGTTGTGCAGGCATTGGTGTAGCCCTTGGTGGCTGGTGGATTATTAGATGATGATGGTATAGGTGGTATAAGTTGTTGTTGTGGTCAGAGTAATGGTAGGCGGTATAAGATATTCAATGGATATTGTGGATAAAGGGGTGGTGTTGCTCTCCATATCTATTGCCATAGTTGTGGAGAGTGTTGATCTTGTTAGTATTGATTTGGCCATTAGGATAGGATGGGGGTTGTTGCCAACCTCCATACCACCTAGATTGGGTAGAGTATCGAAAAGGAGTAGGTTTCCCACTAGGTCCCATCGAATTATAAGGTACATTATAGTCATTGATCATACCTAGTGGCATAGGCCTAGGTTGCTAAGGTCTTTTTTGAGCCATGAAATAGACAGGTTCCTTAGTATATTCCATTTTTGCCATATCTACATGTAATGGTCACAAGGAAGTGTTTTTACTAACATCTTCTAAGGATGAAATTTTTGTTCTATTATAAGGACATTCTTCACTAGTATGTCTCTTGCGACAAGTAGGATAGAAAATAGAAAGTGCCTTTTTAGCTTCTTCTTGTTTCTTATGTGTATACAAAGTGTCTATTTGTTTACCCATATGGCCCAAAAGATTAGTTTTCAAATCGTCAAGTAACATACCTAACTCTTACTTGGTAATACCTGATGTGCCACCTTGAAAAACTTGTCTACCAAAATAACTTCTTGTAGATCAATGGGAACTTGAATAATTCTTGAAAATTTCATAAATCTCGTCAAACAAAAGTTTAGAAATATATCCACCACCTCTAATAAGATTTAAAGTACCAATGCATTCATCACAAATCTCTCTTAAGAAAATCATTTTAATAGCCTCAAATAATAAGAATCATTTGAGAAAATCTTCTAGTGTTTCTTCTTCTCATTGTGACATCCTAAAAATCTCATCCCAAGCTTATTTTGTTTTACAATAATCCAGATATTTTGTCAAAAATCATTCTTTCATGTTATCCCATGTATGAATAGTATGTCATCCAAGTCCCATGAGCCATCATAATGCATCGTCCTTCAATGTAGCTAGGAATAATTTGAGATTTTGTGCATCACTTTGATAATCATAGTTATGACACAACACATCAAATTAAAATGAGAATAGATCAATATCCTCAATAGAAAGACCTCCAAAAATTGGTAATGTTGAATGAGGTATTTTTCATAGGTGCTTCTTTTTTAAGATTTATAATAGAGAACTCAAATACGATAGGTTCATTATTGGCCAAAGATCAATTAGCTTCATGATTATGTTCATCGCCCATGTTTTTTGATGACCACCACATCCAATAAATAATGAAAGATGAAGGATAAGATTTATATTGTCTAGGAACTTCTTTCCTATCACCATTTCTTAAGGTGTGTGATGCTTTAAATTGTTCTGCAAGATTAGAAGTTGAACTAAGAGGCCTCCTTAGTTATGCTAGTAATGACTCAAGTTTATCTAAAATTTCCAATGGGCAAGGGATGTTTAGGGGTGATCCAAAATTTGATTTTTCTTATTCACTTGTGGATTCTATGGGTATGATGGCTGACTCAATGACACATTTCTCTAAGTTTGGTCCAACTTGCTTCTTTGTCACTTGTTTGTTTACAAGTGGATTAATCACTCATGTGGGTTCTTTTGTTTTGATGAGCTACTCGTAATAGTATGTTTAACAAATCTACCTTTATCATCTCTAGCTTGATTCATGCATCTATATGATTTTAAACAATGTAAATCAAGGGTAATTGCCTAGGTAAGGTTGACAATTGTGTGGACTTTCACCTCAATGCACTGGTCCTGACTCAATTTACTAGGCTATCAGGCCTTTAACACCTTTCCCCAACAATGACACCAAAATTTTGGGACAAAACTGAAGGTAATATTTTCAATTTTATATTGGAATGGTGATTGGTACTCAAGTTTGAAATTTATTTTAACCCTATGTCAATCCAGGGCATAAACTTGTGAAAGACATAACAACTATATGGTTAAGGGCTAGAGATAATAAATTTAGTATAATGGAATGCAATTTATTTTAACAAATGAATAGTAAAAATTAAGATCATGTCTAGTGATTTATCTTAAATCTACTACAGGAACAGAAACAATCTACTACAAGAACATAAATTGTTTGCTACAAGACTAAAAAATAATCTACTGAAGAAAATAAGTTCACCATTTACTAGATCCAAACATACACACATACATTTAAGAAGTAAACAACTATCTTAAAGTATTTTTGAAAATCATAAAGCATTATTATATCATTATATTTTGAAATGATTTGCAATCTTACAATTGTTACTTATGTCTTCTACAACAACTATTACAAAACAATAACCATAAAATAATACGTGGAATGATTTTAAAGGATATAAACAAGACAATGTATAAAGAACACACTTCAAACACAACAAAACATGAAAGATCACTAGGTGTCCCTAAGAGTGAGCCCTCCTCCTCTATCTACTAGGTGATGGAATAGATCGCCTCTAACTTCTTTTGATAAGGACTGGTAATTTGCATTTCTTATAATGCTAATTACATCAACTCCTATACATTACTTTTGCTACGATTTATATACCCTATAGCTTACAACCACTCAGTTATAAAAAGATATAAAAAGTAATCGTGGCCTTGTCCCATAGAACCAAAATACAACTATAGAACCAACTTTGGCCAATGGCCATAATATTGTTTTAACAATAGAAACAAACTAACAATTGTCTTTGGCTTATAGCCATAAACATATATGAAAATACAAGATAAAACTTAATAGGAAAAGATAATATTAACCAAAACCAAGATCTCTAAATCAATATTCTTCACAATGCAGTCAACTTAATATTTTTTGCTATAGGAGCTTGCCCACTCTACCTTAGTTACAAACAACCAAATGTATCAATATTCCAAAAATTGACTTCCAATGCATATTTTATTATTTTAAACATATTAAATGATTATTCTTTCATATGAACTAGTAGTGGAAAAGGTGAAAGATAAAGGTTGGGTTTACATAGACAAACTAAGGTATAAAAGGATTTGAGGTTACAAAAATCTAAACACATTTTTAACCCATCAAGCATCATGCACATGTGTGAAATGTTGATTCATGCACAATGTTGAATCCTCTAGATTATGGTTCATTTGAATATTTTTCTCATGCTTTTGATAAAATGAGTAAGAGTAGAATGCAAAGACTGCATGGTGAGAATATTCAGTTACAAAGATAACTTGTGAAAAATCCAATGGAGATTGAATCAATTGAATAAAAAATGAGGAGTATTCTGATGATGATTCCTTGGCTACTCTAGAAGCTGAAAAGTACTTCTAGGGGAATGATGAAATCTCTATAGATATCATCTAGAAGAAGAAGTTATAAAGGAGATTATCTTGGAGGCTATAGGAAGTGGTGACATTGATCTATTTGATGATATCCCACACTTGATAGAAGATGACATAGTGAAGGTTGAGCATGAGGGAGAACAAATTGAAGATTTGTTCTTAGTGATCTAGCTAGGATATTAACTTCTTTATCGAGGAGATTTCACCATTGAGCACATTCAGGGATTCTTTTTAGAGCCTATTTCATATGATCATGAGGAATTCATAGGTGAGGTATGTGCATTTTTTGAAGAAGAGGTTGATCTTTTTTCTATTCTTAAGGATGGGTATTTTCTCCTTTTTAAGGAGGACCCTTAGATGCAGTTGAAGCCCCATTATCTTTGCACAAGTGAGGACATTTGGAGCAGCAAAGAGTTGTATTTGGGAAAAAATCACACTCCCTTCTCCATATAGAAAGGGATTCCAATCATATTCAAGGTAGTCATGGGAACTCTATCACCTTCAAGCCAGATTTGTGCATTGTCTTGAATCACAAGAACATGGAGAACCATACAAATGAAGTCACTAGTGGCTTCAAATTACCAATGACTTCAAATTACCAATCAACTCTGATTGCAAGTGAGGGCATGAGCTCCAATGGTCAATATCCTCTTCCCACCTCCACTGAAGGAAGAGAAGTGCACAAATCAACATGAATGTCATTACAAAGTGGAGGAAGAGATTTTAGAAGGTAGAGAGGCAAAGAGGTACAAATTTTTATTATACTTCTTTATGCAATTTGTTTGGCCTCTTGTCAACTCAAAATTGATCACATGGAGCAAAATATTTAGGAGTGGAAGTTATTTTACGACTCCCATGAATGGGCATATTCCCATTTTTTTTCAATTTTCAAGAATAGGTTGTGGTTTGCAACATTAGTTTAAAGTTTTTGTTTTGTCTTTTCATTAAAGTCTAGTTGTAGAAGCAATGGTGGTAAGATGTTTAGGACATGTTTGTGGTGTCTTAGTTTTAGATTGTTTCAAATTCTTTTGACTTTGATTCCCAATGGATTGTAGGCTTTTCATCTAGGGTTCAATGTGTGTAGGCACACTTCCCCACAAGTTGCCAAGAATTGTAGTGCATTTTTTTGTGCATTCCATTTGAACATCTTCAGGTCCAGAGTTGTGATGTAATAGTTTGAATGTCATATTAGGTAGAGTCATCCTATGATGGGCCATCATTTTCATGATCAGGGGTTGCCACATGTCAAGGTTTTGCAACATTAAACATTACAAATTTTGACAGGTTCTTCACATTTCACCATTCACTATTTCTTCCAAGTCAGCATGTGGTGGGTCCATGTTTCAAAGACTCTGAAGAGAAGAAGACGTGGGACCATTTCATTTAAGTGATGTGATGATGCAGCATGTCATAACCACACAAGTGTAAAAGTTGACAATTATGTCAACTTTTAAACCTTGTGCCATTAGGACAAGTGGCACTGAATCAACTTTGGCAGGCCCCTTCTTTATTTTATAGAAGCATCATCCGACACCTTTTCCCCAAGACACAGTGGCTTTTTAAATTATTCTAACATTTCTAGGACTAACACAAGTTTCCTGATGCACCATTGGTGGAGAGGCATGAGTCATCACCTATGGTGGGCCCAATGAGTCCAAAATAAAATGATGCATGGAGGCTTTCTTTGGGACACATTTCTCCATCATGCTAATTTTTAAGGCCTTATTGCTAACACCTTCAAAGTGGTGTGCTATTGGCTAGGTCAAATGACTTAGCTTGATCAATGGGCCCCTCTTTCAAAAGGAAGGAGACCCTCCCGACAGTCTCTATATGCCACATGTTAGTAGCGTGCATCATTCCAAAGCTTCAGCATTGACACTTCTTTCTTGTTGTGCCATTGGTTGGTTCTTCCCAAGTCAACTTATGGTGGGTTCCATTGTTTTGAAGTCTAACAAAGGAAAGGGAGACTAATGAGTTCTGATGGGTTCCATGTTTCTCAACTGCGCATAGTTTCAAAGCCTCAATACTAATTCATGTTTTAGATTGCATTGTTAGATAGCAAAGATGACTCAATAGGTCGATGGTCCCAGTTCCATTCAAATGAAGGAATCTAGGAGAGGGATCTAAAGGTTGTACTTGGTGGAATAGTTCTCCTCCTCAAGTGAGCAAGCCTGATAGTCTCAAGACATTGCATTGTGTTACCACATGGCAGCAAGACCCACAATAAAGTAAGAGGCTTTCAAACCATTCAATCTCTCTACAAGATCCAACAGTTCACGCATCACCAAGCTCAAGAAAGCAAACATATTACACCCAAGATGCCATTCAGTGAGGTGGGTGAGCTAGTATGACTTTGAACCATGTGAAGAAGAGACAAAGGCATCTTTAGAGGCCGCATGGTAGTGTATTATGGTACACCAAAGGTCTTGATGAATCTTCAATGTCATGGACCTACGCCCAAGATGCCATTGATGTGATTCAAATTATGAGGCACTAACAAGTGATGGAGTGGGTGCGATTCAATGCCAAAGGTGACATAAGTGGTTGGGTAGGAATTTTTCTACCCAAGTCCATCTATGCATTTCAATGCCAAAGTTATTGAGGTAGATGGGGTAGGTGATTCCCACCTAGGTGTAACCCTAAATTTTTTTCTATATATACATGCTCTAAGTATGTATTATGGGTTGGTGATTGAGCCAATTTGGGATCCTAGGAGAAGAATTGATAGATGTTTTACCCTTTGTGGGTGCTTTTCAAATCTGATTGAATGTTTTATAAATGTGTATCCTACCTTTTTCTAATCTCTTCCCAGTTCACTAATGAAGATAAGTGATATTCTATGATAGTTCTTTTGTTTATTGAGTCTTCTTTCAGATCTCTTGTGTTGATGTTGTGCCTATGTTTTTTGTTTCAATGAATGATATTAACAAATGGTTTGAAATCATTCATTTTGTGCTCTTTAAAGCCATGAGTTAGTATTGTGATTTTAAACTGGAAAGTTGTGACATCCGTACTAGAATGCTAAATAAAACATTTAAAAATATAAACAAATAATGTCAAATTCTCATAATTCTTTTTTTAATCATATAAAATTACATTTGCATTTTCAAAATACTATATATATTATTTCAACTGATGGTCGCTCCACATGCAACTTACAAATTTTGCATATTTACATGTATAATATCACAATGTTGCATTCCTTGCAACTTACAACATTTATCAGTTTCATTTACATAAGAAGCAATGTTTCCTATTCACAAGTCTTCAGAAATCAATTGCGAGAGAGAGAGAGAGAGAGAGAGAGAGAGAGAGAGAGAGAGCATCACCCTGGTGCTTTTCCTCCAACCACAGACCGGTGGTCCCCCACACACCTTCCTTCTGGAAGTGGCCCTTCCCTTGTGAGGGTATAGATAATGAGAATCAATTGATTTTTTGTGCCATATGAGAACTAGCACAGTGTCCTGGCTAAAAACAATCAGATTTACAACTTCTAGTCTAGCTCTAGCTATGTATAACCCCTCTGATTGTTCAAGCTATCTAGAAACATAGTGAACCGACAATGCAAGAAATGATTTTGTATTACTTTGGCCAAAGTTTCATATAATAAGTCGTATTTTCACACACTATTTTCTCAACTTGGAGACAACATTCTTTTATATCAATAATTATTAAATCAATATACTTTGATATGCTTATCCTATATCTGTGTAATTGACATAAAGTATACCCTCTACTATAGGTCAATAAGATAGGTATAAGGTAAGAGCCTGGGTGACTTAAGTAATGGCATTGGGCCCCTCTTTATATCCTTGCAATCTCAGGTATATCACAACCTGTTAAACTACTCAATGACTAGTTAAACATGATTCCATGCTTGAGTAAATTTGGTATTCATTCTTTCAATGATAAGTTATAGACTCATCTCAATTGGCCATAACACTACCATTTACAATTTGTATGGGATAATCTTAGCCAAAATATAAAATAAAATCAAGGATATTCATAGTTGGGATTACACTTATGTAGTCATATAAATCTTATCTTATTATAGACTACCATAATGTTTGAATACTTTAAACAAAGTGGTCTCAAGGAGAGAAAATGATAATTTCACTTACACATAATGTAAGGATGAGTTCCTACTCATTGGCCAATCAACCTTATAGGGCTGTCAATACATCATTCCAACTTATAGCATATAACATAATGTTATTAGCCTTATTCAAGAATTTGTGTTTTACCCAACTTTCATCCTAAATCATAATTATCATTTCTTGTATTCCCTTTGGTATAACTATTGCAAATCAAGTGCAAGGGAGTTGACCTTCTACTGGCATAAAGAAGAATGTAGAGTTTTCAGGCACACACCATGAAACATAAATGTATAAAGGTCTCATGCAATAGGAACATATTTAAGAATGCATCAGCCTTTAACAAGCTTAAACAAAAGCACATAGATATCAACCTCTAAGGCTTATACTAAAACGTCTACCTATCAGCCTTGTAGGTGCAAGACAGGAATATCACAAGAGCTTATTTCTTTCCAAAAAAGAATAGTGGCCTTATAGTTTGTATTTATAAAACTAAATATTTGTATACATAGGTCGTATTACAAAGAAAGAAACATATTCCATTTGGCCTTATTATAGGAAATAAAGGAGGGTTTGTATTTAACTAGTGGCCTCTTTATATTCAAACAATGGATAAACTTACACCCATCGGCTTCTATTCAATCCAGGTTCTTGTATGAGTATAAATACATGACAATACAAAGCATTTCTTACGGCCTTAACTTGGCATAGACTCAAACTCATCTCTATTATAAGAGTGCAAGTGTCTAATAGCTTGGGCCAGGAATCATAAGGTTAAGAATGCTTAAACAGTACAATGCATGCACATGTTAAAATCCTAACATTTCAATGCATGCCTAAGGAAGAATACACAATTCTTATGTGGGAATAAACTTAAGTTTTCATTACAAATCTTACGCCAGGAAGTTTTTGTTAAAGCTATTACTAAAGTTCAATGTTCGTGCCAAGTCTTAAGTAAACATTAAAGGATGCACAATATTAAGATTAAACTTCCATACAAGTTCTCGAGAAATTACAAAGGTATCAATATCAATGTTTTGTGCAAGGTAAGACTACATTTATATTTTCAGTGCTTATGTAGATAAGAAGTTTAGTATACTAATGCATGTGCATGTAAAGAATCTAGAGCAAATTTATCCTCTTGCATGTTTAATGCAAGAAGACATTGCAAAAACAATTTCTCATACCTATAAATGTTATTCAACACCTTCACATGTTTAATGTAAGAAGGCATTGCAAAAACAATTTCTCATACCTATTAATGTTATTCAACTCCTTCGCATAGTATCTACTTCACTAGTTCTTTCTTCTTATTTTCTCAATGTGCAATGTTCTTGTTTCTTTCTGCTTTTGATCCTCTTCCCCCAAAATGAAAAATATCCTTAGAAAATTTAAAGCGGACAATTTTAAAAAACTTAAAATTGGATCTTATCTTTTTGTTTTTCCACTTGTGGTCCTTAATCCAAGAGAATAAGGAAGTGGAGCTACCACTCCTTCCCATTCTTGTACAAACTAGGATTGGTTCGATGGGGATAAACCTCCCTCAATAATAAACTTTTAATACATATAAACAATTTAATCTATATAAAATCTATCCCATGTTCTATACATTTAGTATATGACTTATTTAATCCACAACTTTAGATTTAACTATGAATGGATTTAAATGATAATAGGCTTATTCGTTGATGTCGATGATGCATTAATGAATATTTTCATTATGTATTCATTGAATAAAATATTGATATGATATGTTGACTTCCCGAGTCGTTCTAACACATAGAGGTAATCTTAACCTCCTCGTTTATCAACGGACAACAAAATCATTGACAAGACAATGACACCACATCACAAAGATGGTAGTGATGTAAAAGCATTGCAATTATAATCAAAGATAAGGAATTAGACATACTTCCAATATCGACAAAACCTCTAATTTGAATGTGTGTGAGTGTGTTTATTTGATGGCATAATGATCGTTGTATTCACGCGATCTATCACCCTCTCCATAGTGATGCTCTCCCTCCTCATCCTAGAGGAGAAAAACATTATCCCTGCATCCACCTTAGTTGGACAATGGTAGTTAGTCCATTACATCATTTAACCATGTGCATAATGATAATGTCACGTATAATTATTCATTACATTTTCAATAACATGAAATAAACTTATTTTCTAAGCTATTATAACTTCATAATCATCATATTTATTTCACTTCTAACTAACTGTTCTTGAACTAATAGATGAATTAAGTTTGTGTATAGAATGGGGTGTAACATATCTCCCCTCTTAAAGATCATCATTCTTGATGATTACGTACTTATCGGAACAAATTTTAACACAAATAAGTTCTTTCAAGTTTCAAGTTTACATGAATAAATGAGGAAATTTCTGAGAAAATTCATTGTAATCCTCCCAAGTAGCACTGTCTTCGAAGTATTTGTCCCATTAGACATTGCATTGAGTAACTTCTTTGTTACACAAGTGGAGCTTGCAAATTTTGAGCACTTTGAGAGGCTCGATCATGACCACTCCTAGATCTTGTACTTGAAGAGCATTTCAATCAAGGATGCGATTAAATCCAAATACATTTTTCTTCAAATAAGACACATGAAAAACATCATGCATATAGCAAGAGCTAGAGGTAGAGCTATTTTGTAAGCAACCGGATTGATCGCTTCTAGGACTTCAAAGGGTCCTACATACTAAGTGCTAGTTTGGAAATCTTCCCAAACTTAATAAGGCTTTTATAAGGTTTCACTCTCAAGACAAATTTATCTTCTAATGAGGATACTTGTGGAGTACGTTTGGCATCAACATAGCTTTTTTGCCT
Source organism: Cunninghamia lanceolata (assembly GCA_027924645.1). Classification (NCBI taxonomy): domain Eukaryota; kingdom Viridiplantae; phylum Streptophyta; class Pinopsida; order Cupressales; family Cupressaceae; genus Cunninghamia; species Cunninghamia lanceolata. Next base: position 2,663,652 of record BSBN01000893.1, on the reverse strand, counting down.
ATCATTCACTTTTGCTAATCTTTTCCTGATTAGCTTAACTTGCTCTTCCATCATCTCAGTGGTAGTCATCTGATACGACATCTTAGACATAGGTTCAGAACTAGGAATAATATAAATCAACAAATTAAAAACCATTTTCGGGCGCAAACTTGGAAGATCTTCAGGAAACACATTCTGATATTCTTGAAGAAAAGGATAATCTTCCAGTAAAGGTCCTTTTGGTTTCCCAAATTCCTCACCTTTTTCATTCAATTCTTACATTTTGACCGCAAACATTTGGCAACCTTTTCAACTAGCTCTCTTTAGTTGCATTGCAGAAATTTGTCTGATTTTCATTTCCCACTGCACTCCTTGAATTAGGACAACATTTCCAATATCATCCTAACATTTGACAATCTTGGAAAAATAGTCTACCTTTGTTGTATGCTGCCATAACTAGTTCGTGCCTAGGATGACATCATACGATCTTAGAGGGGCTCCATACAAATTGACTTTAGTGGAAAAAGTGGGTAGATTCAATCTAGCTTTGAATACGCATTTCTCTACCTAAGCTCTTGTCTTGTTTGCATACTCTACTATCCATGGCTTCACCATGAATCCAACTCATCTAGGGATTTTACAAAGTAAGCTAGGTGTAATAAAATTCTTAGTTTCTCCTATATCTGTGAGAATTGAAACTGGAATGCCAAATAAGTTACATGTAGTTTCAATGGGAGTAATTTGGTACTCTTCTTGGTGATTTTCCAAAGTGGCATGGATCCTTTGTTGAAATTTTGTTTGTTGTGATGGCAAAGGATTACCATGATATGGGTTTCCTTGGCTCTTAGTGGGGCACTGATTAGCTCATAGTGGTCTCCTCCACACGTAAAACATCCTCCAGGGGGACCTTTCTTTCCCGAAGGGTGGTTAGGATTATCATCATTCTTTTTAGGATTATTGTCCTTGTTCCCATCCCTGGGTTCATGTCTATTCTACCTGGAACCTTTACCATGGTTTCTCCCTCTAGATTCTTTATTTCGATTTCTCCTTTTCAAGGGTGTTGAAGAATGATTCCAACTGAATTTCTTGCGAGATTTCTCCTGATATGCCAAAATAGATTTGAACTTTTGTTCCTATTTGATGGATTTCTCAAAAACTTGATCCATGATTGTGGGTCCATGGATGTCTACTTCTCCACCAATCTAAAATAAGATTTTGACTACTAACCCTAGCTTCTTCTGAAGACTAGGTTATATGAAAAATGTAAAATTTCAAGAAAAACCCTAACAAATGAGATATGCAAATGTAAGGTATGAGATCATGAAATTATTAATTGTTGTAATTTGTCTCAGATCTGATATAAAAATCATGTTTTCAATTGCTTCTAATGATATGAAATGAAAATAATGCAAAACTATGCCTTTATGCAAGCCTAGAATGCTTATTTTCTCAAATGTTTCAAATGTATGCAAGATTTTTCAATGAAGGATGACAGATATGATATGATATAATGCAAAATCTGATTTCAACACTCAATAAGATGCAATTTCATTAAAAACACAGGTTCACCAAAATGTTATGTGGTAAAAGGGGGAAGATGGAATGTGTGAGTACACTAGATCAAACCCTGCTTTCACTATAACATTCAAGGAAAAAACTGAGCTTAAGCCACTACAAGATGGAAGAGGGCTCTGCTATAGATTTTGTGCTCTTGTTCGTCAAGGAAAGATAAGATCTAACCAATTTTTTTATCAAACCCTAGGCTAAGTATGAATGAAACTCTAGTTATAAGATAATCAACTTGAAACAAAAGATCGACAAAAGAAATCCAAAAACAAAAAGTATAGAGATAATCAGTAAGATGTCATAACTTGTCTCCCAAAAGTAGAGGTGTCAGAGGACAAATTCAACAATCGCCCAAGTCCAGAAGTGAGATTCTACTGAAGGTCAAAACTGAGAAAATGCTACAAATGATGTTCAAAGATCAGATCTAGAATCTTGAGGCCCTGTAGACTAGGGCACCAACCACCAAAGTCTCTTCAGAGAGATAATCTAGAACTATTTTTGGATCCTGAAACTATAATTCATGCACTGCTTTCTTGTAGCTCCTCTTTTCTCAAAACCTGTACCTGTAACTTGTACACGAGATGACAAGACATGGGTTTCAAGGTTTTGGTGTTTAGGGATTTGCTTCAGTCCAATCTTGGGTTAGCATCCAAGCTTTCCCAAAACCATTGTTAATGAGAGAGTGTGCCCTTGTAGGATAGAGGCTAAAGATAATCCAAATGATGAAATGATTCAAATAGTAATGATGTCACCTCGGAGGTGGAGTCCTTAGGAGGATGAAAGCTCTTAAACTCATAAGGAGATGGATGATGAATCCATATTTGCAACAGACACACAAATACAAATCTACAACAATAACACAATGAATGCCTTGAATGCTCTTTGCTCCAATATCATAAGTTCACGTTATCTATCTAGGTTTAAAATTAAGTCCTAAACTCACTTATATATGCTTTCTCGCTGTCATTTATGAATTTAAATCACAAAATATGACAAGGAGAAACATTTTGGAAGGGCCCAAGCTGACATGCCATTAATTAGTCCCGACAAATTAGGGGAGACTTGGGCGGTTGGCACCCAAGTCTAGGGGCCCAAATTAGGTCAAGGTTAAGTAAAAGGAGGTCCTAAGGGTCCAAAATATCATGTGTGTTAGGAAATTTCCTTTGGGATGATCAATTAGAATGTATAATGAAACAAATATGATATAGGAGTTAAACTAGGAGGTAAAAAGGCATGTGGCTACTTTTTACTCCATAACAACACAATAACAAAGAGATTAAACAAACATCAGATGCAAGAAAAATGCTAAAGACACAAGATATACGTGGGGAAAACCCTTTCAGGTGAAAAAACCCACACTCCAAAACCTGCACAATGTATTGTCAAATCCAATGTAGATTATGATACACTTGCAATGCAAGTTCTATCAGAAGTTCCCAAGACGTCAATTCTTGAGCAATTCTGGCAACATTTTCACATCCATTTTTTCAACCTCTAGATCATAAGATTTGACAATAGAAAGAAAGAATCTAATGAATGTCTTTTTATAATAGCAGAAAACATCTCACCATAATCAACACCCTAAATCTGAGAGTAACTTTTCACAACTGACCATGCTTTGTACTTCTCAATATTCCAACTGAACCAATCTTTTTATTGAACATCAATTTGTAGCCAACATGTTTTTGTGCTTCAGGCAATGGTATTAGGTCCCGTGTTTTATTCTTTTTTAAAGATGTCATTTCTTCATATATGGAAATCTTCCAGGACTTTACATCATTTATACCTAATGCTTCTTCTATAGATCTTGGTTAATCCATGTTAGTATTCAAAGAAAAAACACATCTCCTATTATTGGGTTAATCCCTTTTAGGTGATTGTTCTTCCTCTTCTAAAGATTCAAAGCTAGATGAGCTCTCCTCAACATCTTGTCAATCTAGGGGCCTCGATTCAACTTTCTCAGGTGTGGAAGGATGTTGAATTACACCTTTCTATTCACTTTGTTTTGGCTGCAATGTAATAGAAGAAGGCTTAGTTTCTCTAAAAATCATACTTCTACTATATATTACCTTATGTACAATAGGATCCCAAACCTTGTATCCTTTCACATCATAACTATAACCAATTAAGATACATTTCATAGCCATGTCCTCCAACTTTGTTCACTTATCCTCTAGCACATGTGCATATACCTTGCAACCAAAAAACTCTAATATGTATCAATGAAGGCTTGTGACCCAACCATGCCTCCATAGGAATTTTATTAACAAGAGTTGATGTAGGTGACTTGTTAATCAAGTAGCAACCAGTGGCAATAGCTTTAGCCCAAAATCTTTATTCTAGACTAGCACCACTAAGCATATTCTTGGCCTTCTCCATCAGTGTTATGTTCATTCTTTCTGTAACTCCATTTTGTTGTGGAGAATGCATCCCCATTATCAATCCTTTTATATTCTTTCTAGTTTGCAACTCAACCATTACTTTAAATTCTTTAAATCAACTAAAAGCTTCATATTTACTCTTTAGAAAATATGCCCATGTCCTTTTGTTATAATCATCAATAAATGAAACGTAATATGTCAATTTTCCAATGGAAGGAACATATATAGGACCAAACACATCAGAATAAATAATATCTAATACACCACAATATTTATGAGAACTCGAGTAAAACTAAACATGGTTATAATCAATCAACCCTTCAACAAGGTTTTTATTTTTCAAGGTCCTTAGATCCTTTTCTCCAATATGACCTAATCTTTGGTGCCATAACATAGTCTTCTCTGTAGGTAATTTTGATTCAGAAGAAAGAGTACCCTTCAGTACCCAGAACCCACGACCATCCACTAAAGGTGAAACCCTCACTTTTTCTAATGAAGCGGTCATGGTCTTACTTTTCATAGAAGTATTATTAAACTCAGCAACAATGTGCCAAGCTTATACAATGTGCCAAATATAACACCTCTAGAAATCACCATAGAACCTCTAACCATCTTGCATCTTGTATCAGAAAAGACTACCTACACACCCACATCTAGTAGTTTGCTCGTAGATAGTTAATTTCATTCTTATCTAGGGATATGAAACACACCATTAATCCCTTTTAGTCTACCATTAGGAAATCTAATTTTAACTTTACCACAGACAACAATAATCAAATAAAAATCATCACCTAAGTACACCTTACCTCCATCAAATTTTGCATATTTAGAAAACCAATCTCTATTAAGGGTTATATGAAAAGATGCACCTGAGCCAATTAATCATACATCATTACCCACATGAGTGACCAAATTTGCAATGAACACATCACCATCTTCCTTCTTGGATCAAGTTTCTTCTTTTTCTTCTTCTTTTCACTCCTTACAAAAGTGTATAGGATTATTGCAATTCCAGAAAATAACTTTGGACTTTCCAAGAGATTTGGATCTCCCCTTGGAATTAGATTTGTCATGCTTCTGTCTCTTCTTATTTAGGTCTCCATGAACATTTAGGGCCTCTTTGGCATTGATGGATACTTTCCTCCTCATCTCTTTAGAAATAAAATAACCCACAACATCTTCAACTTTCAAGATAATAGTACTTCCAATAGGCATAACAAGAGAATCTCACAAATTAGGCAAAGAACAAAGCAAGATCTAACATCTCTCCTTCTCATCCATTTTTACATCAACTACTACCAATTGATCCACCAACATATTGAATGCTTCTAGGTGGTATGCAATTCATCTACCCTCTTCCATTCTCAAGGAATACAACTTCTTCCTCAAGAAAATCTTGTTCACTAAAGATTTGGCTTGATTGATCTCACCGAGTTTCTTCCATAGTTTCTTTGTAGAGGACTCTTCATGGACATTGATTAAAATAGAGTCTACTAGGAACAATTTGATTAAACCCTTGGCTTTACGGTCCATAACATCATTTTGAGTAGTTATTAACCAATACATTGATGCAAAAAGGGCATGCACACAACTCAATGAACCAATAGATCCTATATCAAGCAACCTCCTGGCTATAATGTGTTACATTTAAATTATCAAACCAGGAAATTGTATTCTTCTTGGATGGTACCCATACTATGTGTACAATCAAAGATTCCTAAATTGTAATCTAGAGGTTGTGCATAGGAATAAACTATTGAAAGGAAAACAAACTCTACTTTGAAAGAACGGACAAGTACTATGAGTAAGTAATGTGGATAAAAAATAACCAATGCTTATTCAATTGGTTGTAAATCAACGGTCTTATGTAATTCAAAACAAGGGAACAACTAAGAATTAATCGGTGATCACCTTGACTTAACAATATAGATTATCCATATCCAACTAATTCACATGACAAAAACTCACCACAACATGCATTAATCACACAAACATAAACATGTAACATAAACTAAACACATAAACATATAAGAGAGACATAGTTACCTCAAGTGGCCCTTGCTTGAGTGACTGTGATCCCACAAAACCTAACTAGATCTATAGTGTATCACTTAAATCATTGACTAAACTCAAAACATGTGTTCCTTTATTGAATGCTTGAGAAAAGTACAATAATAATTCAGACAACTATAAATTTAGGTAAATTGTCATTTAGCTTGACACCCAAATAGATTTAATCTCATCCAATATGTCCTTTTTTTTAGCCCTATTATTATCAATCTCTCTCAGATATAGAAAAGAATGTCAAAGTTCACTCAATCACATTGAAACAAGTAACACAGTGAATTTTGAAGTACAATCCATAAATAGATATAATCTAATCTAATATGTTCTTTTTCTTAGGCCTCTTACTGTTGATCTTAGACACACACAAGAATGCAAAAGTTCACTCAATAGATAGACACATGACACAATGAATGTTGAAGTACACTTAGACATAGACACGCACTCCATAAATAGTTTTAATCTCATCCAATATGTTCTTTTTCTTAGGCCTCTTACTATCGATCCTCGACACACACAAGAATGCAAAAGTTCACTCAATAGACAGACACATGACATAGTAAATGTTGAAGTACACTCAGACATAGACACACACACATGCACACACACACACACACTCGCACACACTCACTTGCACATGCACACACACACACACACACGTACACATGTGAACACACATAAACACTTACACGCACACATGCAAACACTCATGCATAAACACACATGCAAACACACTCATGTGCACACATGCAAACACTCACACGCATAAACTCGCAGATGCACACACACTCACACACACATGCACACCTATAGCCACACACACATGCACACACACACACATGCACACACAGATTCTCAAATCCACATGCATAATGGAACCTAAAGTTTATTCAAAACACATATACATGTGTACACACAAAATGAACATCATCAAAGTTTGAAAGTATTTTGTACACACTTCCCACAAAGTGAAAATCAGTAAAATTTGAAAGTATTTTTGTACATACATTTTATAAAAAGTGATCAAAGTATTTTCATGCACACACACACACACATAGTGAATGCCAAAGTTCATCCACACTAAAATTAACTTTCAAATCTACACACACACACATTAAAATCCAAAGGTAACTTTTAAACCTCCACACACACACAATGAAAGCCAAATTCCATTCAAACACACTTACATGTACACGCAAAGTGAGCATCATTGATGTTTGAAAGTATTTTTGTAAATACACTTCAAACAAATAATTTTTATACACATAAATACATAGTGAATGTAGAAGTTCATTCACACACGTGCACACATAGTGAATGCTAGAGCTAACTTTTAAACCCTCCCACATACACACTATGAATACTAGGGTTCATTCAACCACACACACATACATTTCACACAAAGTGAACATCAAAGTATTTCTGTACACACACAAAATAAATATGAAAGTTCATTCACACATATATACCTACCCTTGCACACAGACTAAATGACAATTTATTCACATATGCACTCACAATGAATGCCAAAGCTAACTTTCAAACCCACCCACACACACACACATTGAAAGCTAACTTATTTCATTCAAACACTACACTCAAAATGAATGTCAAAGTATCTTTGTACATACACCCCACACAAAGTGATAGTTGAAATGCATTCACACGTTAAAAAGTGAATGTCAAAGTTAGTTAAAATACAGACATACACTTCACACAATGTGAATTACAGAGTTGTCTTACAAACACACACACAAAGTGAATGCCAAAGTTAACTTCCAAACATGCACATAATGAATGTCAAAGTTCATTCACATACACACAATGAATGCCAAAGTTCATTCATGCACATAAAGAAACACAATGAACATCAAAGTTCATTTTGTACACTCCACATAAAATGATAGCCAAAGTTTATTCGTACACAAAAAAAAAAGAATGTTAATTCTTTCAAGCACATTCCACAAAAAGTGAACATCAAGGTTCATTCATAAAATCCACACAAAATGCTAGCCAAAGTTCATTTGCACACATAAAAAAGAATGTCAAATCTTTCAATCACATTCAACAAACACTAAGTGAACATCAAATTTCATTCATATGCAGAAAAACTAAATGTCAAAGTTCTTTCAACTACAAACACATGTTGAAATGAATGCCAAAGTTTGTTAAAAAAACACACACCACACAATGAATACAAAGTAACTTTCAAACACACACACCATCGAAAGTGAATGCCTAATTAACTTTCAAACATGTCAAAGTACAAACACACACATAAAGTGAATGTCAAAGTTAAAAATATGCTAATGTACAAACACACTTCACATGAAATTTGCTCAAACACACACCACACAGAGTTTATGTCAAAATTAAATTTCAAACACATAATTTACACAAAATGAATGTCAAAATTAAAATATGCTAAAGTGCAAACACACTTCACATGGAATTTGTTCAAACACACACCACACAAAGTTTATGTCAAAATTAAATTTCAAACACATAATTCACATGCTTCACACAAAGTTAGTTCAACCACACATGAAATAAACACTCAAGTTCAAACATGCCAAAGTACAAATACACACAAAATTAATACATACTCTTCACACAAAGTTAGTCCAATCACTTCACACAGTTTTTTCAAATGCACACTTTATACATATAAAAAGTAAATGATAAAGTTCAAACACATGTAAGTGAATGTAAAAGTTAGTACAGTCCTCACACAAAGTGAATGCCAAAGTTAAAACACTCTTCACACAAAAATAGTTCAATCACTTGACACATAGTTTGTTCAAGCACACACTTCATAGAAAGTAATCACTAAAGTTCAACAATACCAAAGTTCAAACACACACATAAAGTGAATATCAAAGTTAGCACACTCAGACAAAGTTAGTTCATTCGCTTCACACATAATTTTTCCAAACACACATTTCATACATATACAAAGTAATCGCTAAAATTTAGACATACCAAAGTTCAAATATGCAGTGAATGCCAAAGTTAGTACACTTTTTACACAATAAATGTGAAAGTTCACACACACACAATAAGAGGATCAAATGTAGGTGAAAGGTAAAAATCTAACACACTTCAACCCAAGTGAATGCCAAAGTTCAAACACACACTTCACACACAAAAGTAAACATTAAAATTCAAACATGCCAAGTTTCAATTCACAAAAAGTAAATTCAAAAGTTCAAACTTACATAAAAACACAAATGGTAAATTGAACAACTAAGTGAATTTGAAAGAAGGAATACCAAAGATCACTCACACACAGAGTGAATGTCAAAGTTAGTTCGAACACATTTCACACACAATTTATGAATCACATAAGCTCACTCAAACAATAAAGAGATGCTAAAGTGAAACACACTACTAAACAATGTGAACTCTGAAGTTCAAACAAATAAGTGGATGACAAAGTTCAAACAACATGAAATAAATATAATTCAATGCCAAAGTTCAAACCAACACTTCAAACAAACAATAAGCATATCTAATTAAAGTGACAAGTTATCAATAAGTATATCAAATTTAAAACATACAATGTGAAACAAATGTAAGTCAATGCCAAAATTCAAACCCACACTACACAAACAATAAGTATATCAAATTAGAGTGAATGTCAATATTCAAACACACTTTACATAAATAATATATAGATTCCAAGGTGAAACACACTAAATAAACATGTTTAAATTATAACTTGCTTATAATACAACATTGGTTATTACAACTTGCTAATTGCAACTAAATTGCATTATTGTTAAACAATATTCTAAACTTAAAAATTAAGTGCACCATTTAAATTCAAGTCATTAAACAAGAGTGAATTTTTTAATTTTTTTTAAAAGTTAAGTTTTATGCAATAAAAATAATATGAAAACTAAAAGAAACGAACACAAGACACTAGGCGTAAAAGAATGGTCATGGCCAATGGCCATTCCTTGTAGCCTTAGGAAGGAGGCCAATTCAACCTCTTTCAAGTAAAAACATTTGTATTAAACAACAAATCAGTTTACATATTACATTTATTGAAGTCAATTGACTTCAACAACCAATTCAAAAGTGCAAACTTTTCTCACATTTTGAACTCCAACATTTTCTAAAATTTTAAATATCTTATTCATTGAAGCCAATCTAACTTCAATCTTCCAACATTTCTAGACATTGGCAACATGTCAAACAACCAACATGGACCATGATTTATATTCATATCAATTTCCCTGTCAATAAAACATGGAACAAATAAACATACTGTTATTAAAATTAAACTATGACACAGAAATATTTAATAAATAAGTCAAATAAAAATACACCAATACTTGCCCAATGTTGCAGAATCTTTTAGAAGCTTCAAAATTTTTAAAAAATCAAACCATAAGTCTACCTAATTCTGATATACAAATATACAAAATGATAGTCTATGCAAAATCTCACATTCAAAAATAACAAATGTCAAAAAAATCGTCTGAAACTCTAAGAACCACCACAAGAAATGAGCAACTAAGAAGGATGAACTTCTATTTTTACCTGACAGTAATCTTGAATTCTCAAAAATGTAGAAGATACTAACATGTATATTCTCTAGTGAATTTACGTAACTTTCTCCAAATGATAACCCAAATTTTGAACTTAATGTGAACTTGCAAGACATGAACTTAATGTTCAATCCCAAATTTTGAATACAACTTACAGATCACCACACAGCCAAAATTTCAATCGACCAACTGCCTAAGACGAGATGAAACCACCGTAGAAAATGTAACACACGCCCAGCACCTAGATTAACAATTGAAGACGCAGCTCCACAAATTCTCACCACAGGTAGAAATGGAAATCTAATTCTGTATCTAAACACACATACAACACTATCGACTACCCACTAAACCAACTCACACTCCCCAAATCTACTTAACTTCTAAATTATACAACAATTTGTGCTGGAAAATGAAACTAACGCCGATGCTCCCGAATCATTCACATAACCCTCTTCCCCCAAATGCCAGTTGCAAATGTTCTAGTGATGCGGAGCATTCTGTGTAACAGCTGTCCCAGTGCAGCTGCGTTTAGTTAGGAATGACTGTTTCAGTCATTCAGAGTCTGACTGGAAATTCAATGCCAACTCATCCTAATGTTTTGCCTAGTCACTCTTAGTTTTCTGAGTCTTTAGTCTTAGTGTTAGCTGGGGGAGTTTTTGTAGGAGTAAAATTAGGCTTTATTACTTCAGTTAAATTAGTGGTTGTAATCCCCGTAGGAGAAAGTTTAGGGGATTTTGAAATAAAGGGGATTGGTTGCTGTTGTTGGGGAAGTTTTTGGGGATCTGCAAAAATAATGTAAAATCTTCAACTTTTCAGAGAATAATGAAGAGACTCATCAGTGTTTTTTGTTTTCTTGGATTTTTCTGATTCTCTGTTTTTTCTAGTTCTCTACATTGCAAGAAGGTAATGAAAAAGTGCAGGTCTGAGGTTTGCCTACATCAGTTTGGTATCAGAGCACTAATTGAAAGATGGCTCAGAGAGGGGCTCGAATGACTTGGGGAAGGAGAGGCAGGAGGAATGCCAGATTGAGAGATAATGCCTTGGGTGAAGTACTTCAAAGGCTACAAAACATAGAGGCTAGATTGCTTCGTGATGACTCTGAAGAAGAAGAACAAGAAGTTCAAAGAGGGCGAGCAGCGGCCTTAGACCCAATGGAGAGACTTATTGAGGCCATCAACAAACAAGGGACTAGAGCCAAGGTTGAAGTCCCTGATTTTAAAGGAGAACTAAATCCTGAGGTGTTCTTGGATTGGATTCAAGAGTTAGAAAAATACTATGACATGGAAGGAATGGAAGAAGATGATCCACGAAGAGTCAAGGTTGCAGCCTCCAAGATGAAGTCTCATGCAGCCCTATGGTGGGAGAACCTCCAGAACACTAGGAGGCGTCAAGGAAAGGAGAAAATTAAATTGTGGCCAAAGATGCTGAAGCACTTAAAGGCTAGATTCATGCCATCAGATTATCAACAAAAACTTTTCAAAGAATTTCAGAACTTAAAACAAAAGGAGTCCTCCATATCTACCTACACCGAAGAATTCATGAAGCTACAGATCAGGACCAATCTGCAAGAAGATGAGGAGCACGCTGTGGCTAGATATGTTAATGGACTTCGATTCCAGCTCCAAAATGAGTTGGCCCTACTAAAAATAAGCACCGTGGATGAAGCATACCAACTAGCCTTGAAGGCTGAAGAGAAATTAAATAGAACCAGCAGAGTGGCCAATAAAAGAGGTGGAAGTAGTTCAAACAGAGGAAGAGGCGGATCCTCCCAATCAACTACAGAAGAACCTGAACTTGGTGAGAAACCAAACTTCCAAGGGAGGGGTGGCTTTAGAGGTAGAGGAAGAGGACAACCACCTTTGGGAGGTTGGAAACCTTTGAGGTGTTTTATTTGTAGTGAAGCTCATAGAGCTGCTGAATGCCCTCAAAACCCCAAAAGAGCTATGATGACTCAAGAAGGAGGAGAAGAGCCTTTGGTAGAAGAGGTAGAAGCGGAGATAGGAGAGAGTTTAATGCTGAGAAGGACCATGGTAGCTGGGGACAAAGAAGCCACCAAAGCTGACTGGAGGAGAAATAGTGTTTTTCGAACACAATGCAAGTGCAGGGACAAAGTGTGCAAGGTGATTGTGGATGGAGGATCCACAGATAACTTGGTAAGTGTGGAAATGGTACAAAAATTAAATCTTTCTTGCATGTCAAAACCAAATCCTTATAAGATTTCTTGGTTAAAAAAGGATCATAGTGTGCTTGTGAACTAGTCTTGCTTAGTTGAATTCAAAATTGGTCCATATGAGGACAAGGTGTTGTGTGATGTAGTACCAATGGATGCCTGCCACTTGTTATTGGGTAGACCTTGGCTATTTGATAGAGATGTAACCCATCATGGTAGGGAAAATACTTATGAGATACAACATGGAGGAAAACTCCATATTTTGAAACCTTTTAAGGGAGAAGAATCAACAGAAATAACAGCTTTGTCACTATCTACAGTAAGATGGAAAGATTTTTTAAGAGAATCTAAGGGAGAGGTATGTTATCTGCTGTACCCACGCGCAAAGGAGAAATCAGATCAGCAAATGATACCTTTAGAGGTGCAGGAATTGCTGCAGCAATATCCAGACTTGACCCCAAGTGATTTACCAGCTGGTTTGCCCCCCTCTAGAGGCATTACTCACCAAATTGATCTAATTCCTGGTGCTAAACTTCCAAATCAAGCAACTTACAGAATGACTCCTCTAGAGAATGAGGAGATGAGGAGACAAGTCACAGAATTATTGGAGAAAGGATTTGTGAGAGAAAGTATGAGTCCGTGTGCCACACCTGCTCTACTCTCCCCTAAGAAGGGAGGGAAGTGGAGACTTTGTATGGATTCCAGAGCCATTAACAAGATCACAGTGAAGTATCGATATCCATTACCCAAGATGGATGACTTATTAGATTGTTTGTCCGGTGCTAAGATTTTCTCCAAAATTGACCTTAGAAGTGGCTATCATCAAATTCAGATTCGAGAAGGTGATGAGTGGAAGACCACTTTCAAAACTCAAGATGGGTTGTTTGAGTGGGTGGTGATGCCATTTGGACTGTCCAATGCACCAGCTACCTTCATGCGAACAATGAATCGGGTATTTAGATTGCATATTGGGAAATTTGTGATAGTCTAGTTTGATGATATCTTAATCTTTAGTAAATCCTTGAAGGAGCATGTAGAACATTTGAAGATAGTACTTGATATACTTAGAGCAGAAAGGTTATTTATCAATAATGAAAAGAGTGAATTTTGCAAAGACAAGTTGGTATTTTTGGGCAATGTTATTTCATCAGATGGCTTGAGCATGGATCCAGAAAAGGTCAAGGCCATTCTTGAGTGGCCTACTCCTCAAAGTATTACTGAGGTGAGAAGCTTCTATGGTTTAGTAAATTTTTATAAGAGATTCATCAGGGATTTTAGTGGCATAAGTGCAGCATTGACAGATTGCACAAAAGGGAAGGTTTTTACTTGGACAAAGGCAGCAAATCTTAGTTTCGAACAGCTCAAAAGGAAGGTAACAGAAGCACCTATTCTTGCCATACCTGATTTTGAGAAACTTTTTACAGTTGAATGTGACGCTTCAGGGGTAGCTATTGGGGGAGTGTTAAGTCAAGAGGGGAAACCGGTTGCCTTCTTCAGTGAGAAACTGAATGAAGCTAAGAAGAGGTACACCACTTATGATAAAGAATTCTATGCTGTGGTACAAGCTTTAAAATATTGGAGGCACTATCTCTTACATAAGGATTTTGTTTTGATGACTGATAATCAGGCTTTGAAGTACATCAATTCACAAAGTAAGCTGTCCCATAAGCATGCTAAATGGGCTTCCTTTTTGCAAGCTTATACTTTTGTTATGCAGCATAGGAGTGGTAAGAGCAACGTAGTGGCTGATGCTTTGAGTAGAAGGCGTCATTTATTATATGTAATGAGTCATGGATTGGTTGGCTTTGAAGAGATGCAAGGTGAATATTCCAATGACCCTTATTTTGGCAGCATTTGGGCAGCTCTAAACCGTCCAAACTATACCAATATGCATTCATTAGAAGACTACATATTGGATGGGTTCTTGTTTAAGGGGTCTCAACTTTGCATTCCCCTTGGATCACGTAGAGAAAAACTAATATGGGAAATGCACTCAAATGGTTTGGGTGGACATTTTGGCAGAGATAAGACCTTGGGACTAGTAAATGAGAAGTTCTTTTGGCCTAATATGAGGAGAGATGTGAACAAATTTGTTGCTGCTTGTAGGGTGTGTCAAACAGCAAAAGGAGGAAGCCAAAATACTGGGTTATACATGCCCTTACCAGTGCCAAAGGAGCCATGGGTTGATATCTCTATGGATTTTGTTTTGGGGCTTCCAAGAACCCAAAGAGGCAGTGACTCAGTGTTTGTAGTGGTGGACCGTTTTTCAAAAATGGCCCATTTTATACCATGCAAGAAGACTTATGATGCGAGTATGGTGGCACATTTGTTTTTCAAAGAAGTGGTTAGGTTGCATGGTGTTCCAAAAACTATAACAAGTGATAGGGACACTAAGTTCTTAAGTCACTTTTGGCGGGTATTGTGGAAGAAGTTGAACAGCAAATTGCAATTCAGTTCAGCGTACCATCCCCAAACCGACGGACAAACAGAGGTGGTTAATAGAAGTCTAGGCAACCTCCTGAGGTGTTTAGTTGGAGATCATCCTCGACAATGGGACATGGTGATACCTCAAGCTGAGTTTGCCTATAATTCTAGCATCAATAGATCAACAAGTAAGTCTCCTTTTCAAATTGTATACGGTACCAATCCTAAAGGAATTGTGGACTTAGTTGACTTGCCAATAAGTCCACACCATAACCAAGAAGCTGCAGATTTTCTGGAAAATATTCAAGATATACATCAGCAGGTTAGGCTCAAACTGCAGTCCATGAATGAACAATATAAGGAGTCGGCAGATTTGCATCGCAGAAGAAAGGTCTTTCAAGAAGGAGAGCTGGTCATGGTACATTTACGCAAAGAAAGATACCCCCAAGGTGCCTACAACAAATTGAAGCCCAAGAAAATAGGTCCCTGCAAAATCATCAAGAGAATAAATGACAATGCCTATCAAATTGAATTGCCTAAAGACTTGGACATTAGTCCCGTCTTTAATGTTGCTGACTTATATACTTATTTAGCTGGAAATTGTGATGGACAAATAGACAGTGGGCAGATGGAGCAAGAGAATGACAATGGGACCAAACTCCTCCCAAGGAAGAAAAGAGAGCAGATTGAACGAGTACTGGATACCAAATTGGTGACTACTCGATCCAGCTCTTACAAACTGTATTTTGTTAAGTGGGAAGGTCTTCCTGATTTGTATAACTCTTGGGTCTCAGAAGCAGACTTGTTTAAGTACAGCCAAGCTAACCCCATTCTTGAACCAGACGTGAAAGGACTGAGATGTTCAAGCCTCTCTAGACAAGGGGAGGATGATGCAGAGCATTCTGTGTGGGGAGGATGATGCGGAGCTTCTGTGTAACAGCTGTCCCAGTGCAGCTGCGTTTAGTTAGGAATGACTGTTTTAGTCATTCAGAGTCTGACTGGAAATTCAATGCCAGCTCATCCTAATGTTTTGCCTAGTCACTCTTAGTTTTCTGAGTCTTTAGTCTTAGTGTTAGCTGGGGGAGTTTTTGTAGGAGTAAAATTAGGCTTTATTACTTCAGTTAAATTAGTGGTTGCAATCCCCATAGGAGAAAGTTTAGGGGGGATTTTGAAATAAAGGGGATTGGTTGCTGTTGTTGGGGAAGTTTTTGGGGATCTGCAAAAATAATGTAAAATCTTCAACTTTTCAGAGAATAATGAAGAGACTCATCAGTGTTTTTTGTTTTCTTGGATTTTTCTGATTCTCTGTTTTTTCTAGTTCTCTACATTGCAAGAAGGTAATGAAAAAGTGCAGGTCTGAGGTTTGCCTACATCATCTAGTGTCATTAACATACATTTATTTTGTTTTTAATCAAAAAATGCAACTCTAAAATAACACTTCTCTAGGTCAAACTCTCATAAAGTACACCCCTCCCCGTGTTAATGCACAAAGGAAAATTTGTTTATGATTCTTCTGTACGGGAATGGGGAAGCCATGGAGGACGGATGGTAATGAAAATCAGGTGTTTGGAAACATGACTAGAGGATGCATGTCTATGTTTTCCACGAAGAATCCAAAATTGGATGAGGGTTTAAACCAGGGCATTGATTTATAGAAGGGAATAAGTTTAAATAAATTGACCATGAAATCCATTTAATTTTTTGTGATTTATGTTAGATTATTTTGCTTCAATATCTCTCCTTACATATGGATCCAGTGGGGAGACCTTAAATGTGGATTCATTAGAGAGATTTGAAACATGGATCCAACAAAAAGATGTCGTGGGATATGTCATGTTACATATTTTTAGACTGCAACGAGGCAGCCTTAATTTGAAAGTATTAAGTTGTTTATCTTCAATAATGAGTACCCACTCTACAGCAATGCAGTGAGATTTCGTGAGGGAGTTGGGCTTCATTTCAATGTATGAGGTTCTATATTTAGTGGAGAGATCTGAAACATAGGATACTATTGTTAATTTTAGAAGAATCTAACATATTTTTAGACTGCAAACAAGACAACTTGAAATCTAAAACAAAGAGGACCCAATCTTTCTATGTGCATCAGTGCAATAAATTTTCATGAAACCTAGGGTATTATTGTTAATTTTAGAAGAATCTAACATATTTTTAAACTGCAAACAAGACAACCTGAAATCCAAAACAAACAGGACCCAATCTTTCTATCTGCATCGGTGCAATGAATTTTCATGAGGGAGTTGAGTTTTCATAAGGAAGTTGGGCCTCATTTAAGAGGTTCTACATCCAGTAGAGAGATCCAAAACATTGGATGTTACGGTTATTACACACGAATATAAAATATTGTGAACTGCAAACAAGATAATCTTAAATCAAAAGTATTAAGTTATTTAGATTCAAAAATAAGAACACAATCTAAATCACTGCAGTGGTGTAAGAGGTTTTATATCCAAAAGAGAGATCCGAAATGTCTGAGAATCTAACATAATTTTTTGACTGCAAACCAGACAACTTTTAATTAAAAGTATTAAATTATTTACCTCATAACAGGGAGGACCTAATCTGCATCAATGCAGTGGCATTTCATGAAGGAATTGAGCTTCATTTCAATGTAAGAACCGTCATATATTGTGTTTTTAGACTGCAAAACAAAATAACCTTAAATCTAAAGTATCGAGTTATTTGCCTTCACAAAAGAAAAACCTGATCATCAGTCTCAGAAAAAAAAATACAAAATACAGTGTTGGCTAGCATTGTCTTCTGCTTTATATTTATAATATGGGCAAATAAACTTACATATGTGACAATGGCTTAGCTCACTATTGAATACAAGCTTAGATTTCTTAAATAGAGATGACTCTTAAACATAAAGAAAAATCAAATTTAAGCTCATCTTATTAATATTTTTTCACTCTGTAGTTAATAAACGCAAGAGAATATTAAAATACCTCCTTAATTGCTTCATTCGCTATGCAATTATTTTTGTGATTTTAACTCTCTTTTTCATTTGGCTTAACTCTCTTTTTCTTTCACCAAATGAATGTTGGCTAAAACAAAGAAATACATTGAAGGTTGAATGTGGGCTAAAAACAAGAAAAATATTGTGCCTCCAAGATGTTTGAGGACAAGCTAAAACATGGTTCTTCTTCGGGTGAACAGAACGGCGGCAGCATTGATATGTGGTTAAATTTCTCTTTTTTCCTTGCGTTTTACAGTCTTCAATGGACTGCCAACCAAGAACC
Source organism: Cunninghamia lanceolata (assembly GCA_027924645.1). Lineage (NCBI taxonomy): Eukaryota > Viridiplantae > Streptophyta > Pinopsida > Cupressales > Cupressaceae > Cunninghamia > Cunninghamia lanceolata. The sequence continues at coordinate 2,645,252 of BSBN01000893.1, read as the reverse complement.
AAATGTGGGTGGCAATGATTGACTAATTTGCAAGAAAAACACGTTCAGCAGAGATAAAAAATGCCTTAAACAGGGATGGTGTCAACACTATCTGCAGCTATTTTTTCTGGTGTTTTCTTTAAGCTGCTCCAAGCTTTACGTCTTCAAGCCCAACCATAGAAGGGAAAGAGGAGTGTCTTTGGCAGTGTTGTCTTCTTTCAGTTTCTATGCGGTGCTTCAAATTATTAGGTATGAATTCGACCTTTAAACAAATTAGCAAGGTATGAGCCAATTCAGAACTAGATCAGGGCTCCCTTCTTTGTTGAGTTTTGGTCACAAACATATCTCTCTCCAGCCCTTCTGGCATGTGTATAGGAAGTTTTTTGCACGAGTCTATGTGGGTTTTGTTTTTTCTTGGCATGGCTCTTAAATTAGTTTGTGGGTTTCCAAGGGTTTGAATGAAATTGAAGTTAGTTTTCTTGGGGTATTCAAGGGTTTGAAATGCAAACAAAATTAGCTGGGTTTTCAAGGGTTTGATAAATTAAAAAAGCATTTTTTTGGGGGTAGTCAAAGGTTTGAAATGAAATAAAATTTAATAAGGTTAGTTTTTGGGATTGAAGGGTTTGAAAGAAATCAAAATTTAACTAGTTTTTTTTGGGTATCGACGAGTTTGAAATGAAATCTGAATCAGTTTTTTTTGGGTATTCAAGGGTTCGAAAGGTAAAATGGTTGTTTTTGAGTTTTGTGTGAAAAATAAGTCTAGATTTTTGAGGGTTTGGTTTTGTTTAGGTGCTTGAAGTTAGCTCTGGCGTATAACAATAATTCATGGTTCTACGGAAAGGTTTAAATCTATTTTAAGTTGAATGAAATTCTGATGAAGTTTACAGCCCTTTGATTATGTGCTCTCTTTTAGGGGATAAACGTTTTAATGCTTAGACAAATCCTGTCAAATTTGAACGTAATCACTGCATTTCTAGTTTTGTGTGTAAATTGTGAACTTCTAAATTTGAGAAGCTATTTAGCTGAGATAAGAATTTTATTTTGGATCCTGTGGTTCTTCTGTCGCTTGTTTCTGGGATTTATGTTATATAATAAGATATGGCTTCTGTGTAAAATTGCATTATTATGCCTTGCACAATTCATGAAGAAAATGTTAAAAACGCCCAAATTTATATATTATGGATTCATGAATGAGGGAGGGGTTTGGTGAGTTGATTTGTTGTTGTATTATGGACTTTTTCAACTCTAATCATTGACAGTCTGAGTGAAAAAGGGAGTGTCTCAAGCGAGCTAAAGCTCTGTGAATGTTTAAATTTGAGTTTGATGATGGATAGATATTTTGTGTAAGATCATTTCTTAAGGACTTGATATTGATCAAGTGAGCACACCATTTAAATGTTATACCGATAGCATGTACAAGATTTGAACATGTGACATATCATTACTAACTTTACTCATGTTTATATTACATGTATAAAATATACGTACCTTTCTGTTATTTATTCATTATATCAAGTTTACAGTTACTAATTTCTTCCAGTTATTTGGTTTTTGGATGATTTAGGTATTACAAATACAAATGCCTAAAAGAAAAAAACAGCAACCTTCCATTAAGAAGATCTTTGCATGGTCCAGTGCCACGCCAGTTCAAGTTTTACCACCAGAAGATGCTTATGAAGATGATCATAATGTTGATTTGAATGAAAACTCCACTTTATTGGGATATAATGAGGAGTATGTCGAAGAACTTGAAGGGGGAGAGCTTAGTGCACAAAAGAAAAGAACACCCAAAGCAAAAAGAGAGTTTCGAGAGGAATGGAAAGATAAGTATAAGTGGTTGAAGACTGCTACACATGAAGGAAAAACAGTTATGAAATGCATATACTGTGAAGAACATAAGTTGGTTGGACCATGGGGAGCTGGTAGTGGTTGCACTAGCATGCAACATGATGCACTAGTTACTCATGCAAATTCAAGGAACCATAAAATTTCAGAAGCAAAATGGATATCAGAGAATGAAGGGAAATCAAAATCTAGTACAGAACTTGCAGTCATGGATGATATCAGTAAGGAAACAACCATTGCATCGATGCTTGCAAACATTGATGATATCAACAAGGAAAGAGTCATCACAACCATGAAATTGGCTTATTGGCTTGTGCAAGAAGATATTCCTCTTTCAAAGTATGAGTCCCTTTGCTGTCTTGCAATGTCTTTACAAGCACCAAACATGCCAAAGAATAAGGATTACAGATCATATACAAATTAACCTGCTGCAAATGCATTCCTTTCTGCTGTATCTAGGTATCTTTCAAGAGACTTGGGAAGTAGAAATATATGAACAAGTTTTGCATGGACGAAGTGACATTGAAAGCGAAGACTGCCCTGACTCTAGTGCTAATCACGGCCATGAACAAAGGTGGTGGACAAAAGTCTGTCTAGAATACATCATAGATGGCAAATATGAATGCAAGATAGATTTTGCTTCAGTCTGACACTATTCTGCTACCCTATACTCGTTACTATGTATATTGATGCATGCTAGGGCAGTACTAATTATAATTTTAGAGAAAAATAAACGATTGTAGCATACATATTTGGTTGAAGCTGATACTTTGAGAATATTAAAAAAAAAACTCCCAAAATATCACATCGAATGCATCATAGGGCAGAATTATTTTTGCTTTGATGCCATCTTTTTGGGGCATTGAGCATTGATAATATTAAATTTGGTACATCGAATGCATCATAGGGCAGAATTATTTTTGCTTTGATGCCATCTTTTTGGGCATTGAGCATTGATAATATTAAATTTGGTGTGGTTATGTACCCACCATGTTAAATTTATTTTGAAAGATAACTTTTCCAATTAATTTAGATTAAATTAATGATGGTGTTAGATAATTTAAAAATAAATCTTAATTTAAAAAAAAATAATTGTGTTACAGGTGTATAGGAGCACAATCCATAGTAGGTGACATATTCTCAATATGTAAAGTGTCATTTTGCTTCAATAATTTGTATCCAAGCTATAACCAATAGAACACATATGTTGACGTATTACTTTTTTTTAATGGGAAAGGGCCCTCTTTTATCTATAATAATTGCAAACCAATAACTTACCTAATGTAGAATCCTTATAAACCATAATTAATGAGTCATCAATTGTATTTGTAATTAAAAAAATCTAATCCATGTTTATAATTTACATTAAATTTTATTTTCTTTTAATTTTTTTGTTACACAAAAAAATTGGTTACAATCCTTCACTATCTCCACTTAGGTGAGATTCAATAGTAATTAACATAAAGTTTACTAAGCAAAAACAAAAAAGAATTATTAATTGGCAAATATAAATATTATTTGGACATGACACAACAAACTTCTTAATACACAATTTCAAATGAATTGTAAGAAACCAAAAATCTATATTTTTCTCTCATTCTTTACTTTAAATGAAAGATGAGCAACAAGCTACTTATTTGTCTCTTAGAAGGTTAGTTTAAGCAACCAACCATATGCATCTCAACAAGTAATCTTGAATTAATATCAAATGAACCACATATTTTAGTAAGACTTTTTGAAGAGAAACTATTGAAATTAGTAAGACTTTTTGAAGAGAAACTATTGAAATGATAAAGCTTTTATATCATCAATGAGATAAATAATACAAGCCAAAATATATTATTTATCAAGATTTTTAAAAAAATAAGGGTTTATAAATATTTTAACTTTTTCATGCATTAACCACCAAAATACCTAACTCCCACTAATCTGCTACCAAACAATCTAACCATAATAACATAAAAATAACATTACATTTAGATATAACAAGGCACTAACAAAACTATAGTTGAGGTGACTAAAAATATATTAAAGCCATGCTTCACATATTATTTACTAACTAAAGATATAATATTTCTAACATTTCTCCAGTAAGTTATATATAGTAAGGGCCTCCCAATGGGTCGCTTCCTCCCTGAAAAGAAGAAAAGGGATTGGGATCTAGGAACTATAGTTCTCCAAAAGGAAATATATTGAGATGGATGGGAATCGTCATGTAAATAAACTTCTCAATACATCAGGAGTGGTCTTTATAGAGGTAGGGGGAAGTAGTCAAGGGAGAGGGGCTCGATGACCCATGAAGTGAGAGCAGTAGATAGAGAGCCCCATTTTGAAATAAATAGAGGTTGGGTTGGGTTGGTCATTTCCATGGTGGGTTGAGTATCAAGGCCCAACAGGGACTGCCCTATATCTATTATATCTAAGAGCTAGCTATAATTGGTCATTGAGTTAGATCTCTAGTTGGGGCATGTACTATAACCTATCTAAACTAAGATAGGCGGTCTGGGACCTACCAACCAATAGCACTCCATGGGTAACCCATCAACATATCCTACTATTGAAAGGTAGGGAAAACCAATCTTTCCTTTCCATACTGAGTTTTGCTAGGTGAATCAAAAAGTCAATCCATTGGAGGAGATATCTCATACATAATATAGTTACCTAAGAGTAACGAATGAGTGATCAAAGTCATATCACATATAGAGAGTGGTTCCACCATGTCTTCTAGATGTGATACCCCAACCTTCCCCAACTCCCAGGCTAGAGCAGTAGTAATTTGTACCAATCATGTCGCTAATAGAATGGATAATCCCCACCCATGGCTCAACATCCCCATGGAACCTTGGAGAAGTGCTAGAGTGGATCTTCACGCAATCCATTATGAGCCAAAGTGAGCATAACTCTTTAAGTATGAGGATTGAAGTTCCTTGTCTAAGTAGTAGATTATGTAGATCTAGCTATATTCACAATCACTAGATTCACAATCTATAGAGGATTTCGAGACCAACTTGTTCATTTAGGGTGTCCCTTAGGGTGTTATGTCTTACATAACATTATATTTACATAATCAATCCCTAAGGTGGTGATGATGTTGCACCCACCCATTCTATTCTTTCTGGAAAAGAGGTCTGATGGATAACTCCTGAGTGTGCCAAGGAACAACAACCTAGGTGGTAGAGTCTAGGTTGTACAGATTTCCTAACTCTTAATAGTCAGTCAATGATCCCAACTCTAAATGTTCTTGTGAAACAAAAGGAGTTTGCCATCTTACTAACTTGTAAACCCATGACCAATCACACAACTCCTACTTGACATATTGGTGTTGTTACCTTAAGAATGCGAGGGCCCTATAACCAAAATGGATTATATGGATGCTACAACTCTAGGAGCTTAAAGGATTTGGTAACACTAGGGAACTGTGAGATCCCTTAGATTAAATTATATCTAATGGTTGATGGTGATAAGACCATGTTTTGTCTTATTTTTCTTGCTTTAAGTACCTATTCCCTAAGAGATTTCCAAACTTCTATATGTACAAATTATGTCTATGATTATCCTTAAGACACTGAAGTAAGAAGATGGTATATAATATGTTGTTAATTAATGATGTGTGAATGGTTGATTGTTCATGAAATATGTTAGTTCAAGAACTTATGTTGATTTTAGTGATAGTGATGCATAAATACTATGTGGTGTACTAACTCCTCATGCAACAAAAGTGTGGCTTCATATCATGAAGATTGTTGGACAACCCATAACTGAAGGAGATGCTGATATCCACAGTAGATGATACAGGTACCTACAACCAAGTGAAGAAGATCTCAAATTGATTGGGATGAGTCATCCATGACTCTGTGACGGTTATCTTTCAATAAATGATGCAGTCTTGAATAATAGAGGAATATAGATCATGCTCTATGTTTTGTTTATAGTTTTGATCATTCTTCATGAATACTAGAGAGATAGAGTTACAATAGGATTGTATCATCTATGTCGCCTTCATGACAATTTAGTTTCATGTTTCTAGTTTGCTTTGCAATAAAGTCCTTTTCCTACATTGTTGGATAATGGATAGTTATAGCATTTATTTTTCAGTAGTTTTATTCATATAGATAATGTTGATCTCATATATGGAGAATAGAATTTGCTTCATACAGAGAGAGACAGAGATATAGTATCAAATTTTGTTGTTGTATCTTTTCATTCCAACATTCAATAAAAGAATATATATTTTAAGTTATGTCAATGATTACAAAGATATAGTAGAGATTCAGATAGATTTCATGGGAGATCATATTACTCAAGTAAGCCACTTGAGGTACTGTGTCTCCCCACTCTATTTATATGTTCAATTTTTAATTGTATGTTTATATATGTGTGTGACTTGTTGCAAATATGTGCCTAATCAGTGTTGTCATTGATGTCAACATATCCTTGTTGTTATAGGTGTCAACTGTACCCTAATCTATTGCCTGTTTAGAAGACTGGAATGTTGAGGATATTGAGAAAATTAGCCTCTCCGGAAGGAACAAGTGAGTCAGATATCTCTTTGCCAAAAATTGTGAAGACAGTGCAGATCAGTGAAGTAGATTACTTAGGTCATTTCTAGAGAAATGAAGATCAAAGTTCACGAACCATATGGCTATGTAGAGGATTGTCTGAAGTAGCTCCAGTTAATATTTGAGAGGTCCACATGAAGATCTGATGAAGCTATGGCCATTTGAGTAGAACTGAGTTTTGTAATATTCAGAAGAGACATAATGATAGTAAGTTGGTCTGGATTGCTCTGCAATGAAAACTTATGATTTGCGGATCTAGAGGCATGTTTGGGAAGTCAGTGTGTATCTTCAACTCAAGTGGTTCATGGTTTGGAGGTCTGCAAGCAATCTTTCTAGTGTGACAGTCATGGCAAATAGTGTTCTTGAGGTACCAGATGAAGATGCAAGTGATTTTGATGATTTGGAGTAGTGTGAATGTCATTGTTGAATTTAATGTGCTTGTGGAGGTCTCTGGATTGTGCGCTTGCTGTGTTGGAGGTCTGCATTGAAGAGTGAGCTTGTTATTGAAGATTTCCTTCTTGGTGTTGTTGTTCTTTCCAGTCTTGGCTGACCAGATGATTCAAACATGTTGCAGATAATCTAAGAGAGGTTCTATGAAGTGTGGAGTTTTGTTTGAGGAAGATTCAAGTCTCAGCTATGTTTGGCCGACATATAAGTGATTCACATTAAGTCAAGCTAACCTTGATGTTTATTCCAAGGTTGATGAAGCGTATAAATATTTGTGGATGAGTTGTGGAAAATTGTCCTTGTGCAAAAATGTCAATTTAATCCTAAGAAAGGTACAGAGGTAGAGTAAAGAAGAAGAGAAGCAAAAGAACAAGAGTAGTAAAGGATGAAGAGATGGCGAAGAAGTGTTTTAGGGAAGAGCAAAAGTTTTGTGAGCTTTCAATGGGACTGAACCAGACATGAAGAAGATGCTATTTCTCAATTTGTTCTTTCTGTATTAAACATAAAATCTTGTAGGCAGTGAGCCTCTTTGAGCAGTGACCTCTGGGAAGTGCGCCCGAAGGCAAGTGCCTTCCCATTTCTTTTTAAGTACTTTTAACAGGGTACAAATCTTATGGATTAACCCCCACCATGGTTTTCCCTTAACTAGGTTTCCACGTTAAAAATCTTGGTGTCGAGTGTGTTCATTTTGTTTCTGCTCATGTGTTGTTGATTCATGCTTTAATATTTATATCATTAATCTATTTATAAGTTGTGAAAAAAGATTAAAATCAGAAAAGGTTAAAGTTGTGGGACAACTGATTCGCCCCCCCTTAGTTCTTCAGCCTAATTCTAACAATTGGTATCAGAGATGGTTTCTCTAAAAGAAGCTTGACAGCTTGAGGAGATCCAAGATGTCAACCTACAAGAAGGAAAGTCTGAGATTTGATGGAACAAATTACTCCCTTTGGAAGGTGCGCATGCAGTGCCATTTGCAATGTATGGGTGATGCCTTTTGGTTCATAACTAAGGATGAGTATAAGATTATGGAGAAAGGGCCTTCAACTCTAGACGAACTCAAGGATTCTAAACACAACATTTGAGCCAAAGAAGCATTATTGAGTGCCCTGACTGATATAGAGATGACAAATGTCCTGGAATTGAAAATTGCTCATGAAATTTGGAAAAAGTTGGAAACTCTGTATGAAGGTGATAAATATGTCAAATGTGCCAAGCTGCAGATCCTGAAAGGTAAATACGAAAGGTTAATGATGAGTGAATATGAAAACATTACTTCCTACATGCAGAAGGTGAATGAACTTGTGACCAATATCAGGAGTGTTGGTGGAGTATTGGAAGAATTAGAGATTGTTGCCAAAGTGCTCAGATCCTTACCTCTAGCATATAAGCATAAAGTTGTTGCCATTGAAGAGATCAGGACTGTGACAACTGTTACAAGGGATCAGTTGGTTGGTAAGCTTTCAGCATTTGAAATGAGCGAGTTTGGTGATTCTCTTCCTAAGTCTGAATCTGCATTTAAAGCTAGTATTCATGGAAAGCAAAGATATGATCCAGGTGAAATCTCTTCAAGAAGATCAAATAGATTTGACAAGGCAAGTAAGGATCTTGAAGATGATGAAACTAAGTTCGATGAACTTGAAGCCCTTATTGCCAAGAGGATCTAGTAAGTATGAAGGAAAGTTGTCATTCAAATGTTTTGCTTGTAATAAGATTGGTCATTTTACCTCAAGGTGTCCGAAGAGGGTTTCAAAACCAAACCCTAACAGATGGTGAAGAAGGAGTCACAAATGATGAATCTGATCATGGAGGTTCCATTGAAAGTGATTGGATGTTCATTGCTATCAAAGAAGAAGATTCGGTGCCTACTGAATTTGCTAGCTGTGCAAATGTGGAAAGTGCCTTAGCTTCTCAAGTTGTAGAAAAAGATGAATGGGTAATTGATACTGGATGTTCTCATCATATGACTAGTGATAAAAGTAAGTTTGTAAGCATTGAAAAATATGAAGGTGGAATTGTGAAATTTGGAGACAACTTAGTTGGTAGAATCTGTGGCAGAGGATCCATCTCTTTTGATGGTAAGAAAAACACTAATGATGTTCTGTATGTGGAAAGATTGAAGCATAATCTGCTTAGTGTTGGACAATTGGTTGACAAGGGTTATGATCTCTGATTCAAGGATGGAAAATGCAGAATCTTGGAAAGCTCTGGAATTGAAATTGCATCTGGTACTCAGACTAGAGGTAACATCTTTCATTTAAGAAGCTCTGACAAAAGTTGTTTGATTGCTCAGATTGATCAGAGTTGGTTATGGCATAGGAGAATGTGTCATGTGAATTTTGATAACATTGTCAAGATAAGTTCTACTCAAACTATGAGAGATCTTCCAAAACTTGTGAAACCTGCTGATAGCATGTGTAGAGAATGTCAATTGGGTAAACAGAACAAAACTTCATTCAAGAGTAAAGAACAATTTTCAAGTGGACGGTTGGAACCTATGCATACTGATCTATGTGGTCCTGCTAGAATTAGGAGTGTGTAAGGAGACAGATATTTTATGTTGCTGATTGATGATTACTCCCGGATGATGTGGGTAACCTTCTTGAAAGAAAAATCACAAGCTCTTGACAAGTTGTGTTCAAGGTTATGGTGGAGAATGAGATTGGCGAGAAGATAAAGTGTCTGAGATCCGACAGAGGTGGAGAGTTTACCTCCGGTGAGTTTGATACATTCTGTGAAAAGCATGGAATAAAAAGATAGTTATCTGCTCCTAGGACTCCTCAGCAGAATGGAGTTGTGGAAAGAAAAAACCAGACCATTCAAGAAACTGCTAGGACCATGATGATGGAAGCAAATGTTCCACAAGTCTATTCGAGAGAAGCTGTGAGTACCGTTGTCTACACTCTTAACCGGGTGCAAATCAAAGGCAATTTTGGTAAGACACCTTATGAACTATGGTTTGGTCATCCTCCTACTGTGAAATATTTCAAAGTTTTTGGTAGTAAATGCTATATCAAAAGAGATAAGGATCTAGGCAAGTTTGATGCAAGAAGTGATGAAGGAATATTTCTAGGTTACTCTACTCAAAGTAAGGCATACCTGTGCTTTAACAAGAGATTGAAAAAGATTGTTGAAAGTGCTAATGTCAGAGTTGATTCAGATGATCAAGATAAAATTCAAAGTCAAGGAAAGCAAGTTCAAACTCAGACTTAGATCCAGATTGATCCGAAATATCCAGTAACTCAAGAAGTTAGTACAGATGTTGAGGAACAAGCTCAAGAATCAGAAGTTCAAGCAAATCCCAAAACTCCTAGGTATGTAAGGTTGAATCATTCTGAAGATCAGATCATAGGAGATAGAAATAAAGGTGTTCAAACTAGAAGAAGAATTGCTGAAGATTAAGAGGAGATTTGTTTGAATTTCAAAGATTGAACCAAAATTGATAAGTGAAGCTTGCAATGATGAAAATTGGGTAAAAGCAATGGAAGAAGTATTAATGCAAATTGAAAAGAATCACACTTGAGATCTTGTTCCTAGACCTAAAGACAAAAATGTGATTGGAATTAAATGGCTCTTCTGAAATAAACTAAATGAGGATGGTGAAGTTATGAGAAACAAAGCAAGATTGGTATACAAAGGTTACTCCCAAGTGGAAGGAATTGATCTTGAAGAAACTTTTGCTCTGGTGGAAAGAATAGAAGCAGTCAGATTATTTCTTGCATTCGCTACTTATAAAGATTTCAAGGTTTATTAGATGGATGTCAAGTCAACATCCCTGAATGGAGAATTGGAAGAAGAGGTCTACATTGAGCAACCAGAAGGATTTTAGTTGTCTGATCAAGGAGATATGGTTTGCAGATTGAGGAAAGCATTGTATGGACTCAAACAAGCCCCAAGAGCCTGGTATGCAAGACTGGATAAGTATCTATTAAAATTAGGTTTTAGTAAAGGTACAACAGACAGTAATCTTTATATCAAAATTGATCATGAACACATCTTGATTGTTGAAGTATTTGTTGATGATATCATTTTTGGTGGAAATGAGAGTATGTGCAAAATATTTGCTGATCAAATGCAAAGTGAATTTGAGATGTCAATGTTTGGAGAAATGAACTTCTTCTTAGGTCTGCAAATCATTCAGTCAGATAAAGGTATTTTCATATCTTAGTCTAAGTATGTGAGAGAATTGTTGAAAAAGTTTGGAATGGAAGATTCAAAACCAGTGAGTACACCTATGGTAACTAGATACAAGTTGAGTAAATATGATGATGCCCCTAATGCAAATCAGAAAAGATATAGATCAATGATTGGAGGACTGCTCTATCTGACTCAGACTAGACTTGATATCATGAATGTAGTTGGACTTGTTGCTAGATTTCAAGCTGATCCTAGAGAATCCCATGTTGTAGCAGTCAAAATAATTTTTAGATATCTCAAAGGGACACTTGATTATGGCTTATGGTATCCAAAGGATAATGACTTCACTCTTCATGCATACACAGATGTTGATTAGGCCCAGGAGATGCAGATGATAGGAAAAGTACTAGTGGTGGTGCATTCTTCTTTGGATGGAGATTGGTTTCTTGGATGAGCAAAAACTAAGAGGCAATATCTCTGTCTACTGTAGAGGCAGAGTATATAGCAGCAGCAAATAATTGTACTCAAGTTTTGTGGATGAAGCAAATGTTGAAGGATATCAGAATTGTGTTTGAGGAGCTTGTTACAATCTTCTGTGATAATTCAAGTGCAATAACCATCTTAAAGAATCTGGTGTTGCATTCAGAGACAAAACACATATCAATCAAGTTTCACTTCTTGAGAGAGAAGGTTAATGAGAATGAGGTCAGATTGGAGTTTATTTCTTCAAAGGATCAAATTGCGGATATCTTCACTAAGCCTCTACCCAAGGATACTTTTGAGTATCTCAGAGAGAAGTTAGGGGTTATTACCCCTCCTGATCAGAACTAAGATGCACTAGGGTGCATCAGTCTAGTGGAATTCACAGTCATATCTTGTGATCTAGATTGATGTTAAGGAGATACTACTTAGGGGGAGTAGTCAGTATGCAAATGTTGGAGATCAGTCTGAAACAAAAATGGGGAGAAAAGATTGCAAATATGTGCCCTTTGCCATTGATGTCAAAGGGGGATAGAAGTCATGTGAAAAACTAGTTGCTGGTGAAAGGGGGAGCTGTAAAGAAAAATGGATGTAGGTGTGATAAGAGAAAGGGGGAGAAGTTCTTGTCTTGATGGTTGAATCAGTTTTTCACAACATATGTTGCCATTAATGACAAAGGGGGAGATTGTTGCAAATATGTGCCTAATTGGTGTTGTCATTGATGTCAACATATCCTTGTTGTCATTGGTGTCAACTATATCCTAATCTATTGCCTGTTTAGAAGACTGGAATGTTGAGGATATTGAGAAAATTAGCCTCTCTAGAAGGAACAAGTGAATCAGATATCTCTTTTCCAGAAATAGTGAAGACAGTGCAGATCAGTGAAGTAGATTGCTCCTCATTTCTAGAGGAATGAAGATCAAATTTCATGGACCATATGGCTATGTAGAGGATTGTCTGAAGTAGCTCCAATTAAGATTTGAGAGGTTCACATGAAGATCTAAAGAAGCTATGGCCATCTGAGTAGAACCAGATTTTGTAGTATTAAGAAGAAACAGAGTGACAGTAAATTGGTCTGGATTGCTCCACAATGAAAACTTATGATCTATGGATCTGGAGACATGTTTGGGAATTCAGTGTGTATCTTCAACTCAAGTGGTTTGTGGTTTGGAGGTCCGCAAGCAATCTTTCTAGTGTGATAGTCATTGTAGACAGTGTTCTTGAGGTACTAGATGAAGATGCAAGTGATTCTGATGATATGGAGTAGTACATATGTCATTGTTGAATTCAATGTGCTTGTGGAGGTCTCTGGATCATGTGCCTGCTGTGTTGGAGGTCCGCATTGAAGAGTGAGCTCATTATTAAAGATTTCCTTCTTAGTGCTGTTGTTCTTCCCAGTCTTGGCTGACCAGATGATTCAAGCGTGTTGCGGATGATCTAAGAGAGGTTCTATGAAGTGTGGCACGTTGTTTGAGGAAGATTCAAGTCTTAGCTATGTTTGGCCCACATATAAGTGATTTGCATTAAGTCAAGCCGACCTTGATGTTTATTCCAAGGTTGATGAAGCGTATTAATATTTGTGGATGAGTTGTGGAAAATTGTCCTTGTGTGAAAATGTCAAAATCCTAAGAAAGGTATAGAGGCAGAGCAGAGAAGAAGAGAAGCAAAAGAACAAGAGTAGTAAAGGATGAAGAGATAGCGAAGAAGTGTTTTAGGGCAGAGCAGAAGTTTTGTGAGCTTTCAATGGGATTGAACCAGGCATGAAGAAGATGTTGTTTCTTAGTTCATTCTTTCTATATTAAACATAAAATCTTGTAGGCAGTGAGCCTCCTATAGGTAATGAGCCTCTTTGAGCAGTGAGCTCTGGGCAGTGCATTCGAAGGCAAGGGCCTTCCCATTTATTTTTAAGTACTTTTAATTGGGTACAAATCTTGTCGGTTAACCCCCACCGTGGTTTTCCCTTAACCGGGTTTCCACGTTAAAAATCTTGGTGTCAAGTGTGTTCATTTTGTTTTTGCTCATGTGTTGTTGATTTATGCTTTAATGTTTACATCATTAATCTGTTTATAAGTTGTGAAAGAAGATTAAAATTAGAAAAGGTTAAATTTGTGGGACAACTGATTAACCCCCCCCTCTCAGTTGTCCAGCCTAATTCCAACATGACTAATGTATGTGTGATGAGCAATCAAACTTTGGTAACTTATGTCATTGAGTCTATTGAGTCAAGGTGATCACCGATTGAAGCAATTGCTAGTTACTCTATTATATAGAAGCTGCATAGAATCATTTGATTACTGTTGTGTTGGACAAACTTAGTTATTTTCCATCATTCATGTTTACTTAGAGTATTGTATTTTCTTTATTTATTTCCCTTACACAACCTCTAGAATAAAACTCAGGAATCCTTAATTGTACACACAATACAAGCATCATCCAAGAAGATCTTACGATTCCCTAGTTTGACAATGTAAATGCAACACATTATATAACTAGTAGGTTGCTTGATATAGGATATGTTGGTCCATTGAGTAGTGTGCATGCCCTTTCTGCATCAATGTATTGGTTAATATTGGAGTTCAACATTTTTGGCATTGTTGTCAGGGATGGTGCTAAGGTTTAGAGTTTCTGATTTCTTTTTAATTCATGTTTGTACTTGCTTTACTAGTAAATAGTATTTTTCAGCATTTAGGATCACTTAGATATCCAATCCATCTCCAAACTATTCACTAACATGGTCCAAGAACAGAGCCATTAGCTTATACATTATTGTATCTGGTAGCCAAGAGACCATAGAGTGAGGTTTCTTCCAACTAGTTCAACAAAAGAAGAACACTTTGAATCATCCCTTGGTCTGGAGAACACTGAGGATTTTGAAGATATTGCAGATTGGAACCAAGGCATCATGGCAAACAAAGAAGTAGAGAACCTAGTTGAACCAGTTGCCTTTGCCTTTCCCTTTGAAAACCAAGAGAGAGCTAATACCTTGAAAAATATCCCTCCTTTGGCTCTACCAAACTTTCATGGGCTAATTATTGAAGACCCTAATACATTTCTCTTTGAGTTTTATGTACTCTGTAGGAGTTATGATTACACTACGGATGCATATAAGCTCAAGCTCTTCTCATCCACCCTTAAGGATGCTGCATTAAGATGGTTTATGGGAATGGGTGAGAATTCTGTAACTACTTGGGCCACCATGAAGGAGAAGGTTTTACAGAAATATCAAGATTATTGTCATGATAGAGATATGAAGGGGAATGGCATCTTTAGGATGTCACAAAAAGAAGATGAGCCTTTGGAAGATTATGTTGAGAGATTTCAATTTTTCCTCAAAAAGTCAAGACATAATAGGCTTTCACCACAGTCATTGAACTTCCTGATGAGGAACAACCCCATGTCATTGACAACCATCTGAATAACTAGTAGAAACCTCCTAAGCAAACCTCTCTGCAAGAAGAAACCATTACCAGAAGCCCTCCATTTCTAGAGAGATTGAAAATGCACCCTCCATCAACTCCATCTGAACCTGATTTTGATTTCATGGGGCAACTAAAGAATGTCTATGTTAAAATTCCCCTCATTCAAGCCATCAAGAATGTACCCATTGTTATGTTGGAAAATGTCCCCTTGGGGGCTTTTCCCTCCTAAGGTTTAGCTCCCGAGTCATGTTTATGCATTTAGAACATTTTTCATGTTAATTTGACATCTCGATGAGAAAACCCTGAAGTTTCATAGTAAGTGGGACCTAGGGGGTGCACTTGACATAAGTCCTTCTTGAAATAGGGGGGAGGACTTGGGTGTTTGTACCCTAGTCCTACCGTATTTTAGGTCAAGCCCAATTTTGAAGTGTTAGTTTATGACTGTTATTTAGGTCTTATGCCGACACAATAAATTTCAATTATGAAATTCTTGGCAGGAATATTTGTAGTTGCATATATAAGCATGAATAGTGATTTATTTGTAAACTAGATGGCAATTGTGAACTTTATGCATTCTTGTGATTAGAGCATTCAAAATATTCATTATGTGGTAGAGCAGAGCATTGTTCATGTGTTTGTATTTGTAAATTTGGCATCTATCTCCTCATGGCATGAAGATCATCTTCCTTCCATGAGATCTTCACTACAAGGTGATATTATTTGTGTTTTAAATCATCTATCATTTGGATTTTGCCTCTATCCTGCAGGGATACACACTTTTTATCTGACAACGGTGTTCAAAAGACTTGAATGTCTCTCCGGGGCTTGACTGAGGCAAGTCTCTAAATACCACAACCCCTAACTCATTTTTTCGTGATTGCAGGTTATAGGTTGCAAGACCAAAAAAAGTGGAGTTGCAAGAGAGCAGTGCAAACTATCAGAATTGCAGATCAGAAGAGAAAATAGGGACTTAGACTCAGGCACCTACTCATTAGTCCTCTAGATCCCACAACAAGAAAATCTCTCGTGGAACAACATGAACAGGTTGCAGACAAGAATCCTAGATCCTGACAAAAATGGTGGCACTAGACTAGGGTGCCCGCTCATTAGTCCCTGACTTTTCTATTTTTTGAACTTCAAAATCTGGTATGCATTCGATTGTCATTTGATATCTCTGTGTGTGAGCATTTTCTATGATTTGTCTGTTTTCTTCTGAATTTACATAATTAGGGTTTTGAGCATAATTGGGCATAATTGAACAACAAAATCACATAATTCTAATTTTCCCCTATATTCTAAGTGATCGAAGGCCTGTAGTAGACTTCTTACTCGGCTGAAGTCCTTAAATGTTTAGAGGTGAAAGGAGGATTTACACAAACTAGTAAAATCAACCCTAAACCCTAAACTAAATCCCCCTCATTTTTCCATATTAAACACCCATATATACCAAGGCTATAAAGGAGTTATGTCTCAAGAAACTAGGAAGGAAGAGAAAAGATCCTCAGACAGTCCATTTTATAGGACAACTTGTTGATATCATGTTAGGTAACTTGGTTGTGAATTAAAATATGCAGATCCTGGAAGTCCTGTGGTTGATGTAAACATCAATGGTACTCTTATCAAAAACACCTTGATTGACTTAGGTGTAGCCATCAATGTGATGACAAAGGAAACAATGAGTAACCTTTAATTAGATAACCTCAGACCTACTTCCACAGTACTCCAGCTGGTAGATAGGTCCATAGTCAAGCTAGAAGGGGTTATTGAAGATCTTGTAATCACATTGGATTCATGGGAATACCCTGCAGGCTTTATGGTCTTGTAGCCCAAGGTTGGCCTAAGGGGATATCCACTCATCCTAGGGAGACCTTGGTTGGCAACAATAGATGCCTTCATAGGATGTCGATCAGGAAATATGATAATTTCCAATGGGAATGTAACAAAGAAGTCATTCTTTTATCCACCTACTCAACCTTTTGCTAGTATGGAGCAATCTATTTGGCTAGGCCTAGGGGATCTTGACCAATATTTTCTTTAGACATTAATGACAATTGAAAGAGACCAACTATTGGCTATCCAGGATGAAGATGAAGTGCTTTCCAATGTCATACAAAACAATTATGGAACATATATACAGCAAGACCCACGTCTAATATGTATGGCTTGCCCCCTTCACAATATTCTACCTACAATGAATACTCTAGCCTATGCTTCCACCAGCAAAATGTTTCATCAATTGCTGCCTCATAGTTGTAATCTCAACTTATTAGGATTGGATATTACCTCTTTGATGCCTATGGTAGCACAAGTGACATTACACCAGGTAGAACACTTAACATTAATAGTGAATTGACATTTGTCTAGAAGATTAAACTGATTAAATGTTGCAAACTCGTAAGACAACATTTGCATGGGACTATCATGATATGAAGGGAATTGACCCTAACCTTTGCATGCATAGGATATACATTAATGAAGGATGCAGACCAGGTAGGCAACCTCAAAGAAGGATGAATCATGTAGTAAGAGACACAGTGAAGAATGAATTGTAGGAATTACTAGATGCAAGATTCATATACCCAATATTAGATAACCAATGGGTGTCTCCACTGGTAATAGTGCCAAAGAAAGGAGGTAAGTGGAGAATTTTCATAGACTACAGAGAATTAAATACTACCACTAGGAAAGATCATTTCCCTCTTCCTTTCATTGACCAAGTCCTAGATCCCTTAGCTGGTAAAAAGTATTTTTCTTTTCTTGATGGATTCAGTGGATATAACTAGATCAAGATAGCCCTTCAAGACCAGGATATGACCACATTCACATTCCCATGGGGGACATATGTCTATTATGTCCTTCCATTATGACTCTGCAATGCACCTACCACATTTCAGAGAGCTATTTTAATCATCTTTGCTGACCTTTCTCATGACTCTATGGAAGTTTATATGGATGATTTCACCACTTATGGAGAGTCTTATGAGGAGTCCCTGAAGAACCTTGAAAAAGTACTATAGAGATGTCAAGATCATAACCTATCCCTTAGTCATGAAAAATATTTCATGATGATGCAAGAAGGAGTAGTCCTTGGCCACTTTGTGTCCAAAGAAGGGATTCAAGTGGATCCACACAAAATTGAAATCTTTTCAACCTTACTTGTTCCTCAAAGCAGAAAGATGCCAGAAGCTTTGTAGGTCATGCAGGGTATTATAGAAGATTCATAAAGGACTCCAGTAAAATTGCTGCTCCTTTGTTTGTCTTACTCTCTAAAGATGCATAATTAATTTGGACAGCTGACTGTCAGATATCCTTTAACCATCTCAAAGAGTCATTAACAAAGACACATGTACTCAGAGGACCTAATTGGTCAATACCTTTCCATATACATACAGATGCTTTTGATTTTGTAGTAGGAGTTGTGTTAGGACATAAATAAGGGAATGTGGAATATGCAATTTACTACATCAACAAGAATCTTCAAGGTGCTGAACTTAACTAATCTGTCACTGAGAAATAAATGTTAGCTATTGTTTATGCAATTAATAAGTTCAGGCATTATATCACTGGGTATCTTGTTTTCATTCACACTAACCATGCCACAATAAGATATATCTTATGAATAAACCAGTGGTAAGTGGCAGATTGGTTAGATGGTTACTGCTCCTTCATATATTTGATATCACCATTGTAGACAAGCCAAGGAAGGCAAATGTTGTTGTTGATTTCCTCTCCAGGCTCCCTACTTGTAATGAGGACCCAGTCATTGATGATTCTTTTCTAGATGAACACTTATTTGCACTAACTATACAAACTCCTTTGTATGCAAATATAACAAATTATTTAGTCATAGGGAAAACACCTCCACACCTCTCACCCAGAGGCACCAACTTGTGGAGCACAACTTTCCCTGTTCATGGGTATCTGGTTATCTCTTTTATACAGGACCTGATCATATTATTAGGTGTATTAGGGAAGATGAAGTGTATGACATTCTTAGAGGTTGTCATGATGAAACCTATGGTGGACACTTTGCAGCCAAGAGGACAACAGTCAAAATTGTGAATACTGGATGTTATTGGCCAACATTGTATAAAGATACATCTCTCTATACAAGAAGATGTGGCCATTGTCAAAAGATGGTCAGACCTACAAGAAGTGATGAAATGCCTCTACAACCACAACTGGTGGTCACACCATTTGACAAATGGAGCATTGATTTTACTGGACCCATAGATCCACCTTCTAACCACAAGGAATATATACTTGTTTACACTAATTACCTTACAAAATGGGTAGAAGTGAAAGCCTTGACAGTAGCCAGAGATAGTAAGGTTGTTGCATTCCTCTATGAAGAAATATTTACAAGGTATGGGGTCCAAAGGGAAATATTCACAAGGGTTATTTACACACATATATAATCATCACAAGGGAATGCTTAAGTGGATCATACATTATGTCCACTAAAGTCTTCTGCCCAAGTTGGATATCCCATATCACATACTTTGATATACAATCACAACATTTACTAGTATTCTTACATCACAACACATTGAATTCCACATACATATCACATTATACCATATGAAAATTAATCTCACTTATTGCACCTCCTGGTAGGTTCATTCATTAAGTAGTCAAATATATCCAATTATTTCTATAACAACCTTATTTTGCAATAAATATCTCATTTTCAATCATACAAAACATAATTTGACCCCTAATTTGTCTTGTAATTATAATTCATTGTTGTACCATGCACTACATTTCCTCTGCTCGACTAGGTCTTACTCATTTAATTTAACTTGAATGCTATTACATTGAAAAACCATATATGGTGAGTGATTGTTTTCTTCATTCTATCCTAGTTTTATCTCTTTTCTCTAGAATGAAGAAGTTTGCTACGCTTTCAAGTTTTAGCTATGCCTTTGTGCAAACCTAATATTCAAGATAAAATGCAAGGATGACCTAAATCGAAATATGTATTATCAAGCATTCCTAATTGCTCAACACATAATATACTTATACAATACACAAAGTGCATACATTCTTAAGGATAATATAAGAAAATTATTTGATACAACATATCACAAAAGTTTTCACATTTCTAAATATTAAATCTAATTCATCTAGTATATGTTACAATCCCCTTTTCACATTTAGATTTCACCTATAAGAATACAAGCAAACACACATGTAAGAGCATATTTTTCTCTAAGTATGATTTGAATCCTATCCAATTCAACTCACACAACAAAAATATATAAGAAGTTATTACACTTAAAACACTAGCAAATTTAGGAATTCATAGCGTAATTTTGACCAAATTTTAACAACCTATTCTTTCCACTTTTCTCCACTAAATTTTCTTTTCCCAACTCCCAAGCCATAATATGCAAAGTATTCACATCCCATGAAGTTTCTCAGTCCACTAGAGCACCATCCATTTTTTTTTCATAAAGAGAGTTAAATATTCACATAATTCTTACTTTAAATCAATTGAAAGACATTCTTATTTGTTTTAAAACTTAAGTCTCATATGAACATAATATGAAGATTCCACAATTCAATGCAACTAGACTTCACAATTTATACTATCAAACATCAAGCCCGAATTAACTAAGAAAATATACATGTAGAGGGTCATAAGGAAACTACATTTAATTCATAATTTTGAGTTTCCCAGGAGGCATAGGAGGCTCAATTTACAATGATCAAGGTCCAATACATGAATGCTTCTTGTTTAGCCATTTAAACTAAGGTTATTGCACTTAGAAAAATTTTTAAACCCACTATTGTTTAACTAGCTAGATACATTACTCTCATTACCATACCCTTCTATTCTATTGCTAACATAATTCACCAAAGCAAGGATAGGGCACACAACAAGCACTAATAGTTGTATTTTATAATAAAACAATTCAATTTGTACATTTATTATTCAATTGACCTCATTCATTTGATCTGTTTTATGGTTTTCACACAAAATAGAATGTCCTAAAAATTATAACATAATTCCACCATTAGGTGAAATTATAACAATAATTATTTACTTCCAAACAACTAAACCAACTTCTATCACACAACACTATTCTTACCTTAGTATTATTCTAAGACCCAACAATTCCCAAAGCTCCCAGTTTTGCAAAACCTGGCTCTGATACCTATGTAACGCCCACATCTCACTACATGCAAATATGACAATATTTTCTTTTCATGCCCTAATTTACTTGCTAATGCTATGTCTTCTGCCTAAGTCATGCTGACACATGGATGAAACACAATTAATTAATAAATAAGGTCCAGTTAATTCAAGATGCTAAGAATATTCATGACATTATTTTCTTTTCGACATTAAGGGAGTGCTTTAAACTTAAAAGATCTTTTGTATAAAACTATACTAATCTAGCTGGATAATACTAAGACTCTAACAAAGACTTAAATCTAATGGTTGCATGTCCTTATTTAGATATCTTATCAAAAGAAAATACAACCCAGATTTAATAGACTATTAAATTTATATAGAATTAAAATGAAATATGTATTTTATATATATATATATAATTTTAGTTTTTACTAAAATACATTATAGTATTTAAGATATATCAGTATAAACCTATGTTTTGTTTGAGTGAACAAGATAAGGTTAACCCGGGGTCACTTTTACCTTGATAGCAGGTTTAGCTTGGGTTTGTGTTAAGACAATTACAAGTTACTATAACACTATTGTTATTGTTGCATATGTTTATATTAAAAAGAACTATAAACCATATCATCAATCCCATAATCTGAAAACCAAACTATTGCAATAAAAATACCCATATTTTAGTTTAGTAAGGGACACACTAATAGATCTATGTAGTTAACTTATGTTTGCAAGGAGAAATTATTATAGTATACAAATCTATTTCAAATTTGAGAACGCTATCTAACACGGTAATTACCACAAGGATTCAACATAGTTCGAGAACATAAATAATTAAATTTAGAATGTAGTTATACATAACAATCATCACATATGCACCATTTAATATGGAAAAATTCTAAAATCTGCCAGGCGAAGTAGAAGGGAAAAAATAGAACTATCATAAACCACCCCCCCCCACCCCCCCGGCAAAAAACAAAAAAATTATCTATCTCCAATAACTAATCTAACATCACTAAGCACCTACATGTGTACAAAGGAATAGAAGGTTAACTATGGTTTTTAAATAATTAATTAGAAATGAAGGGAGGATAATGCTACGTCCAAGGCTCCCATTGGGTTTCTGTTGTGACTATTTCAGTACAACTTCCTAATACATTCTTAAATGCATACAATTTTCCAAATGGGTACATTTTCTAGCACAAGTCTAGAAGACTGAAAACTAATGACTTGGACAAAACCCGCAAAATTCTCATTGTGAAATTTTCTCAAATAGCTGAGTAAACTCGCAGGAGGAAACCAATGCCAAAAGTTAAAACTAATTTAGAAAAACTTAATATTTATGTAAACTGCTTGTAAGTTTAGTATCTATGTGAAGATTGGGAGACCCACCAAAAAAAATAGAGCTTCCACTTTAAGAAATTGATTCAACAAATGGAGAGACGATAACGTAGAAGAAAGATTCATTATTATATTATTCACTTCATATTTGACGATTCCACATTGAAATTTTCGTTGCTCATAAGAAAAGAACATTAAAATAAAACAACCTTGGTCGGCTCTTTACCCAATTAAAGGGAGTTGCAACCCTAATTAGGGCACACCCCTTTTACCCTAACTTTCATCTTCTGCTACTCTCAAAACTGTAGGTCTATCCTATGGAAGGTGGTGTCTAGGAGGTTGGGAAAATGCTTCTGTTCAGGGCAGAAACTTCATCATCTGAACAAAGCATGAGGATAAACCGCAACTAGAAGGTCCTTTGTGTCTTTTGTTACTAACTTTGTTAATTTTTTAGGCCTTTAAACCTCTCTATTTCCTATTGCACGGGTGGCAGCCACTGATCAACTATTCAGGCAGAAGGTTTTTCAACTAAGTTTGGGAAGAGAAAGAGTCACCGCTACTGGTAAGACTAGTTTGTCTCTTCATCAAATCATGCTGAAATGTGACAGTGTGTTTTTTTTGTAATAGGGGAATAGTAAGATTTAAGGTCCAAAATATCTTTTAAAATGCTGAATAACAGGGCAATGATGGCTGAAGGAAATATTATTTCTTTTCTTAGGTTTTAGTGATGTTTTGTTACAAGTATGGGAGAGAAAGAGGGCACACAGCTCCTTGTGGTGCCGTGGACCGAATCTAAACTTTGATATGCCAAGTCCAAAACTTTCTTTTTTAATTTATTTATTCTCTTTTTTTTTTTTCTAGCTATTACCCAAGTGTGTATATATATGTAGTAATTGGTAGTAAGGGATGCAGGAGCTTGCAAAAAGGTTTAGCATTTTAAGATTTAAATCTGTATGTTGGTGACAGCACAGGGAATATTCACCCTGGTTACAGATCAACACCCCACCTCAAATTTGTAATCTTCATTAGGTCTTTGGTACAGGCATCTTAAATCTGGTTAAAAGACTGGAAACTGGAACTGATTCCAGCATTGTCTTGAAAAGTTGTAACCTGTATGATCCTAGCTAAGGTAAGCCGCCTACTTGACTATTTCCGCATTACCACCTTGGACTTTATGACTATTATGTACAATTGCTGTTATATTATTAACCTGTTGTTTTTTTTGTGCTTATGTTCCGCCAAGCAAGGGTCCAGAGTATAGACACTAATTTGGAAGAGAAGTCACTTTTCCAATGTAGGATATTCTGTAGCTTCTTCACCTGCAGAAGGAGTATGTAGAGATACAATCTTACTTTTAATATTATTAATGTTCTAGCCTCATCCTATCTTATATCTTTTATCTGGGGGTGCTTAAACCCTTGCTATACTAAAAATTGCATATAAATGTCACAAATCTAGTGATCAAAAGATGTGATCATAATTATTTTATTGTCAACAGTAATTAGTCAAAGAACTTATGAATTGAAATGAAACATATATCTTTTATTTCTTATCTTCCAGAAAGGATTACTTGGGGTGCCCGTGTGTGTGTTTGATCAGCCAAAGAATTCTGAGAGTGATGCTAATGTTTGAACATATAATGTGAAACCTTAAGGAAATTTTGATGTGGATAGAATATGAGAATTGTATATATCATTCTAGGGCCCCAAATGATCCAGCTAGTTGCATAGGTATGCCCTTTTTCTCTGTAGGAGATTTAAGGTAAAACCCTTCCACAAACTCCTCCCAGCAGCCTGCTAGACCTGCACATGAGCCAATTGTTCTGGGGCATAGCTAGTGGGATGCTCACCTCCCAAGACTAGGACAAAAATTGTTCACCCCTAAGCTAGGGGAAAACACATGGAGCCTAGGGAAAACACCACACTCTATCACATAACTCTGTACCCCAAACACATTTAGCCAACCCGTACACTCCTTCCATACCCACTAGTTTATACAACACTCAACACATGCACTAAATACTATGCAAAATTTTCTCTAAATTTTCCTTTGTTACATATGGACATGATACAATAGTGACATTGCACACAACAACTTGAAAAAGTTTCATCTCTAATCCCTGAACATTTACAGACTTTGCCAACACAAATATACACAAAAATCAACACTTCTAGAAAATTCTATTCTCTTATACATTTTATTATTATTTTCCTTTATGATCTTCAATAGAGTTTGATACCTACTTGGTCATTTGCACAACACTAGAGGGACAAATGAGATACACTATTATTCTTCCTTCCTTCAGATTATTTTCACAAGAGCCCGGAAAGTGAAAGAAAATGCAGTAGATGGTCAAAACAAAAGTTGCAGCCAATGGTGAAGACAAGTGACAATAGATGGTAGAACACATCTAGTTTTTTTTTTAAATAGAACTTTAATCTCTTCCCATGTTGAGGCAGACACTTGTCCCTTACCCCTAGACACTTGTTTCTCTTTTACTTAAAGTTTCTAATTCCCTTACACAACACCATACTTTGATGACTCATTAGGCCCCTTAGTTTTCGTCACTCTTTTTAGGGTGAAAATAAGAATTTTAAAAACTTAATATTTTTTTTGTTAATTTGCCATCTAGAATGCACCTAGACCACAACCCTAGGTCCTTAAAGTTAAATCTTATGACTTAGGTGCCTAATTAACTATTTTATACCCTTATAAGAGGATGAACGCAAAACTCACTTAATTTTTGAATTACACAACACATGACAGTTACATGCAACAACAATCATGACATGTGATAATACCTATCATGACACAAGGGACAAAACACAATATATGACCACACATTTCATAATACAAGGGACCTGAGTCTCTCCAATATACTAGGTTGGTTCAATTGGTTGCTCACAATAAGGTCCCCATGTGTTTTCCCCGTGTCCACTAGCAAATCATAACATGCACACTGCTTTCAAATGTCAGTTGTTGTCACCAATATCATAGCTGAAACAACAATATAGTAGAAACTAACTAAAACATTTGTAAATAATTAAATCATTCGTGCACTTATGAAAATACTACATCCACTAGATAATCAATACGTTTCTCAATATACATGGTATTAGAAATCTTACCAAGACACTCAAAGATACTTAACAACATTTTCATGGAGTATATGTGATGCTATATATATCATTTAATGACATGATCCATAGTCATATCATGCAAATGTACACAACAGAACTCGTGGAGTGATATATTACTAAACACATGTTTTTAGGTTTTGTTCTCCTGTAGATGTGTAGGCTAACTACAATTCAATATTTCTGATAAATGATATTGTTCATTGGTCAATTTCTTTCTATGTTGGACAAAGCTAGTAATCAAATAATTAGAAGTAAAAATATAAAGTATAGAGGACAACTTTTGTAGAAGAAATAAAATTAATATTTGAAATGTATACATCTGAAATTAACAATTTAGAAACTTCACTCTGCCATGATTATGTCATCTTTGTTAAATTATTTTTTTTCCAATTTCTTTAACAAAGTATTCAATAACAATATAGAAATAACTATGCAAAGTTATGTATACCTTTTGGTTATTGAAGAAGGCTAGTACTTTGTTACTGTCTATGATGCTCTTTTACATCTTCCACAAAATATATGGCCTTGCGAATCAGGTAACAATTATTTCTTTTTTTGTTATTATGGTTGTATTCTTCAATATAACATATACTTTTATAGGTTAAAAACATTTTCTTTTACCTTTAGTAAAGACAATGGTCAAGCTTGTAGATGTTGAAAGCTATAGGGTACGTAAACAACACCTTACTGTTGACATTGATGATGCCTTGAAAAAGCAACATTTATTTAGGATAGATTCATTTATTTACAGTCCAGGAGATTATTTATTTGACACACTTGAAGTTCTACATTTTCGTTATACTTCTATTGAATTGCGTAATGGATTTGTTACCATTTTTTCACCACAACTCAAAAATTGGTAGAGCTGGTATATTATTCATTTTAAGGTGCAAGATTTTAATTCATTTCTACCTTGTATAATTATGAAATGTTCAGTTGTTTAGTACAATGTGTTTCAAAAGGGAAGGTATCCAGTTTGCAGTTCAGTTGTTTAATAGAAGAAAGATTCGGTTCATTCATTGTATTACGGGATATCCATCAAAGAGATAAGTATTTCATTGACTACAATGATTATTTGTTTACAATTGAAGTACATAAAAGGATAAACATTGTATTGAAAGAAATAATGACAAATCAAATGTCCCACACAAGCCATGGGTATAGCTGAACTAGTACAAATATAAGAAAAATGCTTTGCATTTAAAGATAGGGGAGAGAAAGTCATAGCCATCATTGCCTTATGAGGTCTTCAATCTCTGAGGTTGCCATCCTGTTCTTGCTCCTGATCCTCGATGAGGACCTACAAAAATGTGGAAAAGTCATGTTAGAGCTCTGGTTATGAGATCTCAATATGCCTATCAGAAGAGGCATAACACATTGCCTATAATGCACTGATCAAATGAACATCACTCACATGTAGGAGGAATTGAAAGAGATACAATCATTGAACTTCATCATCTAATCTATTTGTTTCATGTGCAGGTATAGGATAAGTCATGTAGCTGATTGAAGAAAAATCAGCATGTGGTGTAAAATGAGGCTCCCACAAGGGTTGAGCCCAGTATGCTTTTCTCCCTCTGATCTTGGAAAGGGATGAAACAGATTTATTGTATAGATTCATAGTTTACATACTCATCTATGATTGATAATCTAAACAAGATAGAGTATCAGCCATACATCAGTAAAATCAAATTGCCTGAATAAGTGAATTTCAGAGCATGATGCATATTTTTCCTCATTTTTCTATGAAATGTCAAATCAAAAATTGAATTCTATAATAGCCTTTCAGATGAGGAAATATATCCAATTATGAATCATATTTTGATACTTAAGGAGATTTTAAGTACATGATAACACCTTGTGCCGATATGCTGATATAAAAGGTACATAATGTAATGCCAACATGGCAGATTTTGTTCAATATATCATTCAAAGTGCCTTCCCATAGAAAGGACAGCTGGAATACAATATCAATGTAAGAAGCTTTCAAGTGTATGATCAAATATGTATCAACAGTTTTCATCTGGTAAGGACAACCAACAATATGAGGACAGCTAATGAAGAGATACCATAGCATATGTGGTGTATAAAAAGAAACAGTGGATTGAATCAATGTCAATATATATGCCATGCTGTAGTAACTGTAAAGGTGAAAATTTGGATTTGTCTATGTTTAGAGTTTTGTGTTTAAATCCTCCTTTCACCAATTATATTCAAAGACCTTCAGATCGAGTGGCAGAGCACTATCAAGTCCTTGGTCACTTACAAATGTAGGGAAGCTTGGATTAGGGTATTTAATTGTCAAATTTTCCTCTCCTATGCTCAATTAACCATTAAAACCTTAATTTCGCAAATATGATAGTAAACAGATGAATTATAGAAAAAAGCTCTTGCAGACAGAAGTAAAATGACAAATTACAGAGTACCTATTTTCGGGGTTTCGAGGCAGAAAATTTGGGGACTAGATAGTGGGTGCCCTAGTCCAGGGGGCAGATTTTCCTTCTGTTCTGCAATTCTGACACTTCAAGATGCCTTCTTGTAACTCCACTTTGTCCAGCTCCTCAACCTGTAACCTGCAATCATAGAACTTTGGGAGGGGGTTGAGGTGTTTAGGAGCTTGCCTCAGTCAAGCCCCAGAAGGACACTTAAGTCTTCCAAACACCATTATCAGATAGAGAGTGCATGCCTAGGGAGGCAGAAGCCAAAAACCAAATGAATAATGATCATAAACACAATGTAATGTCACCTTGTAGTGAAGATCTCATGGGAGGAAGATGCTCTTCATTCCATGATGAAATGGATGCTCAAATTTGCAAACAAAAACACATAAACCACATAAGTATGCTCTTGCAACATAATGAAAGCCTTGAATCACCTTGAGATGACAATTGCTTGCTAGTAATCATCTAGTTGTCATCTAGTTTCTAAATGAATGTTTAAACATGCTTTTATATGCAACTACAAACATTCCCACCAAGATTTCGTAAATTCAAACTTACAGTGTCGGCCAAGGAACCAAATAACGGTCATAAATCGACACTTAAAATTTGGGCCTAACCCAAAATAGGGTAGGACTAAGGCGCGGGTGCCTAAGTCCTCCCCCCTATTTTGGGTAGGGTTAAGATCAAGGGGTCATCCTAGGCCCTATTTGCTAAGATACCTAGGGTTCATTCCATCGGGATGCCAAATTATGATGCAAGATGTCCTAAATGCACACAAGAGACCCCAGAGCTAAACCTAAATAGGGAAAAGCCCCCAAGGGGACATTTTCTGACATTACATTTAGCCCCCACTTTAATGTATGTATAAACGTGAGGCCCATACATGCATTAAAGTACGGTCACAAACACAACAAACACACCAAGCACAAAGAAGACACGCCAATCACATAGAAGATAGTAACAGGCACGCAAAACACAGAGAAGATAATTATAGTCACGCATAACATGGAGAAGATAGTAAATATATAGAAGACACATTAATGCATGGAAGATAGGCATGATTTCTTTTCTTTTCTTTTTCTCATATATATCAAATGCAAATGCAAGTACTGGAAAGCAAACAAACCTCTCATAATGTAGGAAGCACTCATCGCACTAGTCTTTAGACTACATATATGGGACAACACACATGCAAGACATGTAAACCTCCCAAAATACAGGAAGCACTCATTGCACTAGTCTTTAGATTTCATATGGGACAACAAACACGCCACACAAATCAAGCACGCCAAACACACACTTGAAGACACAGAGAAAACAAAAGCGATGGAGTGTACCTATTTCTAGGTCCAACACTATCTCAGTTACATTACAGGCACACACCGACGATTGGGATTCGCCACAACAATCACCAAAGACAAGCTTAAGGGTTGAGTTAGTCACAGAACCGCTCCCTACCTCCGCAGAGGACTTTTGAAAATGATAGGATGATGCAATCTACTATGAGTAATAAACCATCCCCGCCTCCACAGAGGGCTTAAGATAAAAATGATATGCGCGATATCCCGCCTCCACAGAGGGCTAACATGATTGATTGATTGGAAAAAAACTTAGGATGCAGAAGGCACTCATCAAGCTAGTCTTTAAACTGCATATGAGGACAAGCACATTGCTAACATCTACAACAAATAACTTACCTGATATATGCCCTCACCTTAAGGTGGTTGATATCAGGTATCGATATCAAGCACTTTAAGGTAGGAAGAAAACACACACGGGAACACAAGCTCTCACAAAGCCCATGCCCCCTAGAGGTGACGTGTACTTCACAATCACCAAATGGTCCCACAAACACATCCTTGCAAGAAACATGTTAGTGTCTACAAAATCATGATAAATAACATCAATGCATATGATTAACCACACAAAGAGCCAAGGTTATACAATGAATTCAAAGTTTGAGGATAACCATGGGGCTATATCATGAAGCTCTTTGAATCTAGTACCACCAAGACTAGATTCAAAGACAAAGGTGCACAGAGCAGCAGTATAGTTAAGGTTTGTAAATGTGATAGAAATATCATCAAATTCACTACGCGGAAAGCACGAGTGCTTCCACTAGCCAAGCATCAGATAAAATATACAACCCCATCTTCATATTAGGAACTAAGTCCATTTTTTGATTGCTCTCGAAAGGGACACTAGGTCCGCATCAGTATAAATGTTTTTCGTCATCTGCCTGCTAGGTGGAAACAGTAGAGGAAGGGAAACAATAAATAAGAGAGGAGAAGCAAGTGTCTTAGGGACAGTCACATAGGAGGGTGCCCCCAGGTCACCAACCACAACACTATGTCCGTAAGACACAACACACAACAATGGAATTAGAGAGAGAGAGGCAATTTAGAAGAATGATGATACAAATAGAAGGTCACAACAGAGGCGGTCTACTAGTATCCTAAACCTTACGGGAGAATCTGAGGTCATCCTAGGAGGCCTAAACAACACATAACACATCATGGGGGAAGCACATCATGAGAGAGATAAAGGGTTAGAGATACTTACCTGTAGGGCCTCTGCTAGGCTAGCGAGTATCATCAAGCACATCATCATCATCCTCCCACTCCCTAATTTTAGAGGAAAGTGGGACATAAGGTACCATAGCCAAATTCATGTCTTGCTCATCATTGTTAGGATCATCTTTGTTTATTTCAATATTAGGATCAATGTTTTCTTGTTGAGAGGCAAGTTTTATGGCATAGTCTTGTCTTCTTCTTCTTCTTCTTTCTCTTTCTTTTCTATTTCGTTCTCTTTTACCACTTATTTTTTGTAAGATAGGGCTTTCCTCTTTCATAGGTTTGTGCAATTTAGAAGATGAAGCACCGGGATCAAACCTCATTTGTCTCTGTGGAGTATGTTGTTGATAATGACCTCCCGGTTCTTGTAAGGATTTTAGGGGAGGAACCTCAGCATAGGGACCTTGTCCTTTCGGCCTAAGATTCTCTTCACATGCCTGTTGTTTATCTTTTGTTATTTCTTGCATAGAAGGACCTGACATTGGGTGTAAAAGTTTTTCTTTGTAGTTTCTATATCTCAAAAAGGTAAAGTTTGTTTGTAACTCCAGTTCCTTTTCAGTTTTGTTCCAAAAGTAACCCAATGTAAAGTGTTGTTGTGTACTTGAAGGCTTACATGTATTTTGGGGAATGACATGGACTTGTCCGTTCAAAGGAAACTTTATGCATTTATAAATAGTTGAAGGGACAACTTTCATAGCCTTTAACCAATGGATTCTAAGTTTGATTTCAAAGGTATTAGAAGTAGGGGTAACATCAAACCATTGTTCAACATGTTTCTCAAATACAGTTACCAACAATGATATCTTACCCAAAGGTTTTCAAAGGTTCCCGTATGTGTCTTAATCATCATGTTCGAAGGGTCATAAGAACCTTGCATTAATTGATGTGACAAGAGGAACTCTTTAGTGGCAACATTAGTCATGCATTTAGGATCAATAAGAGTTCCATCTACAGGATTTCCCATTATTTTCATAGTGATGTAAAGAGGTCCTTCAAAGTCTCCAATTGTTCTATCATGAGGTGTAAACACAATTTCAGGTTTAGGGTGCTTTCTTTTCATATCAGGCCTAGGAGGGAACCCATTTTTGTTGTTACAATTAAAGGCCATGTTTATATGCTCAAATTAATGCCAAATCAAAATTTGAAAGCTTTTTGAAATTTGTGCAAAAGACAAGTGCAAACTATATGCAAAAATAGCCTTAAATGTTTGATTTTTTTGTACTTTTCCAATGCAAATGAATGAAACAAGAGGTCTTGTAAGAATTTTGATCAGGGGTAGAAAATTATATGTCTGATATCAGTCCAAGACAGCAAGAAGATCCTTCACAACATACTCTTGATGCGAATCTAAGATGATGATAAGTGAAAATATGTCAAAATAGGCACTTTTTTCACCAAATATCGATGTAAAAGAGCATAACAAAGGGTGTTGTGAGGAAAATGATAATGTACATAAAATAATATCAGTAATAACATCCACTTTATGCCAAAATATCCAACACAACATGCTTCTAGTGCCACTTAAGGTCAAACCGTAGCAAAAATAGGCTATTTTCACAGTTTTCAACTCCAAGACTTATCAAAATCTTGTTATTAATGAATTTTAGGAGGTGTAGAAAATAAAAGAAATGACATTAGTCACCTCAATCCATAAAATTTGTCACAACACACTTGGAGTGCAAACTAGGCCAAACCCTACGACAAAAATAAGCAAATTGTGTAGTTTTTCACCAAATTTTCAATACAAGAGCCTGATAAAAGCATGTTGTGAAGATTTTTAGGAAGGGAAGAAAATAATTACCCTGATAACAATCAATTAATGTAAAAATACCCTTCACAACACACCTATGGTGCGAATTTAGAGAGTCGATAAAGCCAAATCTAGTGAAAATCAATGTTTTTCAAGCCCTCGGTTTGAGATCTTAACACAAAATGCTATGTGAATGTTTTAAAGTCTGATTTATGATGAAAATTACATACTATCAGATCTAAAAATAGATTCCCAACTTTAATATGCAAAATACCAATGCAAATCTAATGAAAATGCAGGAAAATTGCTAGTTTTTTGTTGAAATTTTATATGCAAAAATGCAAATATTTGAAATCTAAATGAAAATTTACACTAAATTACAAGACTACAGCCAAATGAAAATTTGAATGAGCATCTAAAATCAGTAGAAAAATTTGAAAGATGATTTTTCCTACAAACCCTAGATTTTGGAATTACTAGGTTATATGAAAATAGTCAAAATTTCTACAAAACCCTAGCAATTGTATAATGAAAATGCAATGCTAATTGTTGAATTTTTGTAATTTTCTGTAGTTTATATCAGATCTAATGTAAAAATCATGAATTAGGGAAAATTAGAAAGAATTGATGCAAATTAGTAAGCCTAACAATGCAATTTTTTTTTAATTTTTCAAAATTTTCAACTTTTTTTGTATTTTTCTTAATGCAATAAGATGAATAACTATATGAATCAATGAAATCAACCCAAGTCTGAAGACAAAAACTTAGCAAGTTGTAATTAAGTCCAAAAACACGGGTTCACCAAAATGTAAAGGTGAAAACTTGGATTTGTCTATGTTTAGAGTTTTGTGTTTAAATCCTCCTTTCACCAATTACATTCAAGGACCTTCGGATTGAGTGGTAGAGCACTATCAGGTCCTTGGTCACTTACAAATGTAGGGAAGATTGGATTAGGGTATTTAATTATCAATTTTTCCTCTCCTATGCTTAATTAACCATTAAAACCCTAATTTTGCAAATACGACAGTAAACGGATGAATTACAGAAAAAAAACTCTTGCAGACGGAAGTAAAATGACAAATTATAGAGTACCTGTTTTCAGGGTTATGAGGCAGAAAAGTTGGGGACTAGATAGTGGGCGCCCATGTCCAAGGCCCTATTTTTTGTCTAGATCTAGGAACTCAATCTGCAACCCTTTCCTACTGCTATGGAGATTTTCTCGTTACAGAACTTTAGGGACTAGATAGCGGGCACCCTAGTGCAGGGGGCAAATTTTCCTTTTGTTCTACAATTTTGACACTTCAAGATGCCTTCTTGCAACTCCACTTTGTCCAGTTCCTCAACTCGTAACCTACAATCATAAAACTTTAGGAGGGGGTTAAGGTGTTTAGGAGCTTGCCTCAGTCAAGCCCTGGAAGGACACTTAAGTCTTCCAAAGACCATTGTCAGATAGAGAGTGCGTGCCTACGGAGGTAGAGGCCAAAAACCAAAAAACCAAATGAATAATGATCACAAACACAATGTAATGTCACCTTGTAGTGAAGATCTCATGGGAGGAAGATGCTCTTCATTCCATGATGAAATGGATGCTCAAATCTGCAAATACAAACACATAAACCACACAAGTCTTCTCTTGCAACACAATGAAAGCCTTGAATCACCTTGAGAACACAATTTCTTTCTAGTAATCATCTAGTTGTCATCTAGTAGTCATCTAGTTTCTAAATTAATGCCTAAACATGCTTTTCTATGCAACTACAAACATTCCTGCCAAGATTTCATAAATTCAAACTTGCCGTGTCGGCCTAGGGACCAAATAATGGTCATAAACTGACACTTAAAATTTGGGCCTGACCCAAAATAAGGTTGGACTACGGCGTGAGCGCCCAAGTCCTCCCCCCTATTTTGGGTAGTGTTAAGCTCAAGGCATCCTCCTAGGCCCTATTTGCCAAGATACCTAGGGTTCATTCCATCGGGATGCCAAATTATGACGCAAGATGTCATAAATGCACACAACAGACCTGGGAGCTAAACCTAAAGAGGGAAAATCCCCCAAGGGGACATTTTTTGATGATACATTTAGCCCTCACTTTAATGTATGTATGAACATAAGACCCATACATGCATTAAAGTACGGTCACAAACACAGCAAACACGCCAAGCACGGAGACGACACACCAAACACATAGAAGATAGTAACAGGAACACAAAACACAAAGAAGATAGTTACAGTCACACAGAACACGAAGAACATAGTAAATGCATAGAAGACACATTAATGCATGGAAGATAGGCATGATTTCTTTTCTTTTCTTTTTCTCATATATATGAAATGCAAATGCAAGTATTGGAAAGTAAACAAACCTCTCATAAAGCAGGAAGCACTCATCGTTCTAGTCTTTAGACTGCATATATGGGGCAACACACATAGACGACACACAAAGCCTCCCAAAATGCATCAAGCACTCATCGTGCTAGTCTTTAGAATGCATATGGGGCAACAAAAACGCCACACAAATCAAGCACGCCAAACACACACACTTGAAGACACGAAGAAAACACGGCAGGCAAGCGATGGAGTGTACCTATTTCTAGGTCCAACACCATCTCAGGCACATTACAAGCACACACCGAAGATTGGGCTTCACCACAACAATCACCGAAGACATGCTTAAGGGTTGGATTAGTCACATAACTATTCCCTCCCTCCATAGAGGTCTTTTGAAAATGACAGGATGATGGAATCTGCTCCAAGAAATACACCATCCCCACCTCCACAGAGGACTTAAGATAAGAAAGGATATACGCGATATCCTGCCTCTACAAAGGGCTTACATGATTGATTGATTGATTGCAAACAAACTCAGGATGCATGAGTCACTCATCGAGCTAGTCTTTAAACTGCATCTGAGGACAAGCACATTGCTAACATCTACAATAGATAGCTTACCTTATATATGCCCCCACCTTAAGGTGGTTGGTATTAGGTATCGATATCAAGCACTTTAAGGTAGGAAGAAAACACACAAGGGAACACAAGCTCTCGCAAAGCCCATGCCCCCCGGAGGTGACATGTACTTCACGATCGCCAAATGTTCCCACAAACACATTCTTGTAAGAAACATGTTAGCATCTACAAAATCATGATAAACAACAACATCAATGCATATGATTAACCACACAAAGAGCCAAGGTTATACAATAAATTTGGAGTTTGAGGATAACCATGGGGCTATATCATGAAGCTCTCCGAATCGAGTACCACCAAGACTAGATTCAAAGACAAACAAAGGTGCACAGAGCAGCAGTATAGTTAAGGTTTGTAAATGTGATAGAAACATCATCAAATTCACTACGTGGAAAGCACGAGTGCTTCCACTAGCCAAGTGTCGGATAAAATATACAACCCCATCATCATATTAGGAACTAAGTCCATTTTTTGATTGCTCTCGAAAGGGAGACTAGGTCTGCATCAGTATAAATGTTTTTTGTCATCTGCCTGCTAGGTGGAAATACTAGAGGAAGGGAAACAATAAATAAGAGAGGAGAAGCAAGTGTCTTAGGGACAGTCATGTAGGAGGGTGCCCCTAGGTTACCAACTGCAACGCTGTGTCCATAAGACACAACACACAACAATGAAATTAGAGAGAGAGGTAATATAGAAGAATGATGATACAAATAGAAGAAGGTCACACCAGAGGTGGTCTCTTGGTATCCTGAACCTTACGGGAGAATCTGAGGTCATCCCAGGAGGCCTAAACAACACATAACACACACGGGGGAAGCACATTATGAGAGAGATAAAGGGTTAGAGATACTTACCTGTAGGGCCTCTATCGGGATAGCAAGTATCATCAAGCACATCATCATGATCCTCTCACTCCCTAATGTTAGAGGAAAGTGGGACATAAGGCACCATAGCCAGATTCATGTCTTGCTCATCATTGTTAGGATCATCTTTGTTTATTTCAATATTAGGATCAATGTTTTCTTGTTGAGAGGCAAGGTTTATGGCATAAGCTTGTCTTTTTCTTCTTCTTCTTTCTCTTGCTTTTCTATTTCATTTTCTTTTACCACTTATCTCTTGTAAGATAGAGCTTTCCTCTTTCATAGGTTTGTGCAATTTAGAAGATGAAGCACTGGGATCAAACCTCATTTGTCACTGTGAAATATGTTGTTCACAATGACCTCCTGGGTCTTGTAAGGATTTCAGGGGAGGAACCTGAGCATAGGGACCTTGTCCTTTTGGCATAAGATTCTCTTCACATAGGGGTTGTTTATCTTTTGTCATTTCTTGCATAGAAGGATCGGCCATTGGGTGTAAAAGTTTTGCTTTGTAGTTTCTATAGCTTAAAAAGGTAAAGTCTATTTGTAACTCCAGTTCCTTTTTAGTTTTGTTCCAAAAATAATCCAATGTAAAGTGTTGTTATGTACTCGAAGGCTTATATGTATTTTGGGAAATGACATGCACTTGTCCATTCAAAGGAAACTTTAGGCATTTATAAATAGTTGAAGGGACAACTTTCATAGCCTTTAACCAAGGGATTCCAAGTTTGATTTCAAAGGTATCAGAAGTAGGGGTAACATCAAACCATTATTCAACATGTTTCTCATATACAATTACCAACAATTATATCTTACCCAAAGGTTTTTCAAAGGTTCCCGTATGTGTCTTAATCATCATGTTCGAAGGGTCATAAGAACCTTGCATTAATTGGTGTGAAAAGAGGAACTCTTTAGTGGCAATATTAGTTATACAATTAGGATCAATAAGAGTTCCGTCTATAGGATTTCCCATTATTTTTACAGTGATGTAAAGAGGTCCTTCAGTGTCTCCAATTGTTCTATCATGAGGTGTAAACACAATTTCAGGTTCAGGGGCCTTTCTTTTCATATCAGGCCTAGGAGGGAACCCATTGTTATTGTTACAATTAGAGGCCATGTTTATATTCTCAAATCAATCCCAAATCAGATTTTTAAAGCTTTTCAAAATTTTTGCAAAATACAAGTGCAAACTATATGCAAAAATAGCCTTAAATATTTGATGTTTTTGTACTTTTCCAATGCAAATGAATGAAACAAAAGGTGTTGTAAGGATTTGGATCAGGGGAAGAAAATTATATGTCTGATATCAGTCCAAGAAAGGAAGAATATCCTTCACAACATACTCTTGATGCGAATCTAAGATGATGATAAGTGAAAATATAGTGAAAATATGTCAAAATAGGCACTTTTTTCACCAAATCTCGATGCAAAAGAGCATAAAAAAGGGTGTTGTGATGAAAATGATGATAGATAGAAAATAATATTAGTAATAACAGCCACTTAATGCTAAAATATCCAACCCAACACACTTTTAGTGCCACTTAAGGTCAAACCCTAGCAAAAATAGGCTATTTTTCACGGTTTTTTAACTCCAAGACCTAGCAAAAGGGGTATTGTAATTAATTTTAGGAGGTGTAGAAAATAAAATAAATGATATCAGTCACCTCAATCCATAAAATTTGTCACAACGCACTTGGAGTGCAAACTAGGCCAAACCCTAGGGCAAAAATAGGCAAATTGTGTAGTTTTTCACCAAACTTTCAATACAAGAGCCCGATAAAAGGGTGTTGTGAAGATTTTTAGGAAGGGAAGAAAATAATTACCCTGATAACAATCAATTAATGTAAAAATACCCTTTACAACACACCTATGGTGTGAATTTAGAGAGTCGATAAGGCCAAATCTAGTGAAAATCAATGTTTTTCAAGCCCTAGGTTTGAGATCTTAACACCAAATGCTATGTGAATACTTTAAAGCCTGATTTATGATGAAAATTACATACTCTCAGATCTGAAAATGAATTCCCAACATTAATAAGCAAAACACCAATGCAAATCTAATGAAAATGCATGAAAATTGCTAGTTTTTTGTTGAAATTTTATATGCAAAAATGCAAATATTTGAAATCTAAATGGAAATTTATACTAAATTGCAAGACTATAGCTAAATGAAAATTTTAATGAGCCTCTAAAATCAGTAGAAAAATTTGAAAGAGGATTTTTCTTACAAACCCTAGATTTTGGAATTACTAGGTTATATGAAAATTGTCAAAATTTCTACAAAACCCTAGCAATTGTATGATGAAAATGCAATGCAAATTGTTGAATTTTTGTAATTTTATGTATTTTATATCAGATATGATGTAAAAATCATGAATTAGGGAAAATTAGAAAGAACTGATGCAAATTAGTAAGCCTAACAATGCAATTTTTTTGATTTTTTCAAATTTTCATTTTTTTTGTATTTTTTCCAATGCAATAAGATGAATAACTATATGAATCAATGAAATCAACCCAAATATGAAGATAAACACTAAAAAAGTTGCAATTAAGTCTAAAAACATGTGTTCACCAAAATGTAGAGGTGAAAATTTGGATTTATCTATGTTTAGAGTTTTGTGTTTAAATCCTCCTTTCACCAATTACATTCAAGGACCTTTGGATCGAGTGGCAAAGCACTATCAGATCCTTGGTCACTTACAAATGTAGGGAAGCTTGGATTAGGGTATTTAATTGTTAAATTTTCCTCTCCTATGCTCAATTAACCATTAAAACCCTAATTTTGCAAATACGACAATAAACTGATGAATTACAGAAAAAATCTCTTACAGATGGAAGTAAAATGACAAATTACATAGTACCTATTTTTGGGTTGCTGAGGCGAAAAAGTCAAGGAGTAGATAGTGGGTACCCAAGTCCAAGGCCTTGTTTTCTGTCCGGATCGGGGAACTCAGTCTGCAACCCTTTCCTATTGTTCTGGATATTTTCTCGTTACGAAACTTCAAGTACTAGATAGCAAGCGCCCTAGTCCAGGGGGTAGATTTTCCTTCTGTTCTGCAATTCTGACACTTCAAGATGCCTTCTTGTAACTCCACTTTGTCTATCTCCTCAACCTGTAACCTATAATCATAAAACATTGGGACGGGGTTGAGGTGTTTAGGAGATTGCCTCAGTCAAGCCCTGGAAGGACACTTAAGTCTTCCAAACACCGTTGTCAGATAGAGAGTGTGTGCCTAGGGAGGTAGAGGCCAAAAACCAAATGAATAATGATCACAAACACAATGTAATGTCATATTGTAGTGAAGATCTCATGGGAGGAAGATGCTCTTCATTCCATGATGAAATGGATGCTCAAATCTATAAACACAAACACATAAACCACACAAGTCTGCTCTTTCAACATAATAAAAGCCTTGAATAACCTTGAGAACACAATTGCTTGCTAGTAATTATTTAGTTGTCATCTAGTAGTCATCTAGTTTCTAAATAAATGCCTAAACATGCTTTATATGCAACTACAAACATTCCCACCAAGATTTCGTAAATTCAAACTTACCGTGTCAGCCTAAGGACCAAATAACGGTCATAAACTGACACTTAAAACTTGGGCCTGATGCAAAATAGGGCAAGACTAGGGCACGGGCCCCCAAGTCCTCCCCCCTATTTTGGGCAAGGTTAAGCTCAAGGGGTCCCCCTAGCCCCTATTTGCCAAGATACCTAGGGTTCATTCCATCGGGATACCAAATTATGATGCAAGCTGTCCTAAATGCACACAAGAGACCTGGGAGCTAAACCTAAAGAGGGAAAAGCCCCCAAGGGGACACTTTTCAATGTTACATTTACCCCCACTTTAATGTATGTATAAATGTGAGGCCCATACATGCATTAAAATATGGTCACAAACACAGAAAACATGCCAAGCACAGAGAAGACACGCTAATCACATAGAAGACAGTAACATGCATGCACAACAAGGAGAAGACAATTACAGTCATGCAGAACACGGAGAAGATAGTAAATGCATAGAAGACACATTAATGCATGGAAGACATGCATGATTTCTTTTCTTTTCTTTTTCTCATATATATGAAATGCAAATGCAAGTACTAGAAAGTAAACAAACCTCCCATAATATAGGAAGCACTCATCGCACTAGTCTTTAGACTGTATATATGGGGCAACACACATGCAAGACACAAAAAACCTCACAAAATACAGGAAGCACTCATTGTGCTAGTCTTTAGATTGCATATGGGGCAATAGAAATGCCACACAAATCAAGCATGCCAAACACACACACTTGAAGACATGGAGAAAACACAGCAACAAGCGATGGAGTGTACCTATTTCTAGATCCAACACCATCTCAAGCACTTTACAGGAACACACCAATGATTGGGATTTTCCACAACAATCGCCGAAGACATGCTTAAGGGCTAAGTTAGTCACAAAATCATTCCCTGCCTCCGCAAAAGACTTTTGAAAATGATAGGATGATGCAATCTGCTCCGTGAAATTCACCATCCCCGCCTCCACATAGGGCTTAAGATAAAAAAGGATATACACGATATCCCACCTCCACAAAGGGCTTACATGATTGATTGATTGATTGCAAACAAACTTAGGATGCAGGAAGCACTCATCGATGTAGTCTTTAAACTGCATCTGAGGACAAGCACATTGCTAACATCTACAACAGACAGCTTACCTTATATATGCCCCCACCTTAAGGTGGTTGATATCAGGTATCAATATCAAGCACTTTAAGGTAGGAAGAAAACACACAAGGGAACACAAGCTCTCGAAAAGGTCATGCCCACCGGAGGTGACATGTACTTCACGATCACCAAATGTTCCCACAAACACATCCTTGTAAGAAACATGTTAGTGTCTACAAAATCATGATAAACAATAACATCAATGCATATGATTAACCACACAAAGAGCCAATGTTATACAACAAATTCAGAGTTCGAGGATAACCATGGGGCTATATCATGAAGCTCTCTGAATCGAGTACCACCAAGACTAGATTAAAAGACAAACAAAGGTGCACAGAGCAGCAGTATAGTTAAGGTTTGTAAATGCGATAGAAACATCATCAAATTCACTACACGGATAGCACGAGTGCTTCCACTAGCCAAGCGTCGGATAAAAATATACAATCCCATCGTCATATTAGGAACTAAGTCCATTTTTTGATTGGTCTCGAAAGGGACTCTAGGTCTGCATTAGTATAAATGTTTTCCGTCATCCGCCCGCTAGGTGGAAACACTAGAGGAAGGGAAATAATAAATAAGAGAGGAGAAGCAAGTGTCTTAGGGACAGTCACGTAGGAGGGTACCCCCAGGTCACCAACCACAATGCTATGTCTGTAAGACACAACACACAACAATGAAATCAGAGAGAGGCAGTATAGAAGAATGATGATACAAATAGAAGAAGGTCACAACAGAGGCGGTCTCCTGGTACCCCGAACCTTACGGGAGAGTCTGAGGTCATCCCAGGAGGCCTAAATAACACAACACATCACAGGGGAGCACATCATGAGAGAGATAAAGGGTTAGAGGTACTTACCTGTAGGGCCTCTACAGGGCTAGCGGGTATCATTGAGCACATCATCATCATCCCACACCCTAATGTTAGAGGAAAGTGTGACATAAGGTACCATAGCCAAATTCATGCTTTGCTCATCATTGCTAGGATCATCTTTATTTATTTCAATATGAGGATCAATGTTTTCTTGTTGAGAGGTAAGGTTTATGGCATAAGCTTGTCTTCTTCTTTTTCTTTCTCTTGCTTTTCTATTTCATTTTCTTTTACCACTTATCTCTTGTAAGATAGGGCTTTCCTCTTTCATAGGTTTGTGCAATTTAGAAGATTAAGCACTGAGATCAAACCTCATTTGTCATTGTGGAATATGTTTTTGTTGAAAATCACCTCCTGGTTCTTGTAAGGATTTCAGGGGAGGAACCTCAGCATAGGGACCTTGTCCTTTCGGCCTAAGATTCTCTTCACATGCAGGTTGTTTATCTTTTGTCATTTCTTGCATAAAAGGACTAGGCATTGGGTATAAAAGTTTTGCTTTGTAGTTTCTATAGCTCAAATAGGTAAAGTCTATTCGTAACTCCAGTTCCTTTTTAGTTTTGTTCCAAAAGTAATTCAATGTAAAGTGTTGTTCTGTACTCGAAGGCTTATATGTATTTTGGGGAATGACATGCACTTGTCTGTTCAAAGGAAACTTTATGCATTTATAAATAGTTGAAGGGACAACTTTCATAGCCTTTAACCAAGGGATTCCAAGTTTGATTTCAAAGGTTTTGCAAGCATGGGTAACATCAACCCATTGTTCAATATGTTTCTCAAATATAGTTACCAACAATGATATCTTACTCAAAGGTTTTTCAAAGGTTCCTGTATGTGTCTTAATCATCATGTTCGAAGGGTCATAAGAACCTTGCATTAATTGATGTGAAAAGAGGAACTCTTTAGTGGCAACATTGGTCATGCAATTAGGATCAATAAGAGTTTTGTCTACCAGATTTTTCATTATTTTCACAGTGATGTAAAGAGGTCCTTCAGAGTTTCCAATTGTTCTATCATGAGGTATAAACACAATTTCAGGTTCAGGGGCCTTTCTTTTCATATTAGGCCTAGGAGGGAACCCATTGTTGTTGTTACGATTAGAGGACATGTTTCTATGCTCAAATAAATTCCAAATCAGATTTTGAAAGATTTTCAAAATTTGTACAAAAGACAAGTGCAAACTATATGCAAAAATAGCCTTAAATGTTTGATTTTTTTGTACTTTTCCAATGCAAATGAATGAAAAAAAAGGTGTTGTAAGGTTTTTGATCAAGGGAAGAAAATTATATGTCTAATATCATTCCAAGATAGAAAGAAGATCCTTCACAACATACTCTTGATGCGAATCTAAGATGATGATAAGTGAAAATATAGTAAAAATATGTCAAAATAGGCACTTTTTTCACCAAATCTCGATGCAAAAGAGCATAAAAAAGGGTGTTGTGAGAAAAATATGATGGAAATAAAATAATATTAGTAATAACAGCCACGTAATGCCAAAATATCCAACACCACGCTTTTGGTGCCACTTAAGGTTAAACCCTAGCAAAAATAGGCTATTTTTCACGGTTTTTCAACTCCAAGACCTAGGAAAAGGGGCGTTGTAATGAATTTTAGGAGGTGTAGAAAATAAAATCAATGATATCAATCACCTCAATACATAAAATCTGTCACAACACACTTGGAGTGCAAACTAAGCCAAACCCTAGGGGAAAAATAGGCAAATTGTGTAGTTTTTCACCAAATTTTCAATACAAGAGCCCGATAAAAGGGTGTTGTGAAGCTTTTTAGGAAGGGAAGAAAATAATTACCCTAATAAAAATCAATTAATGTAAAAACACCCTTCACAACATGCCTATGGTGTGAATTTAGAGAGTCGATAAGGCCAAATCTAGTGAAAATCAATGTTTTTCAAGCCCTAGGTTTGAGATCTTAACAAATAATGCTATGTGAATGTTTTAAAGTCTGATTTATGATGAAAATTAAATACTCTTAGATCAGAAAATGAATTCCCAACTTTAATAGGCAAAATACCAATGCAAATCTAATGAAAATGCAGGAAAATTGCTAGTTTTTTGTTGAAATTTTATATGCAAAAATGCAAATATTTGAAATGTAAATGCAAATTTACACTAAATTGCAAGACTAAATCCAATTGAAAATATGAATGAGCCTCTAAAATCAGTAGAAAAATCTGAAAGAGGATTTTGCCTACAAACCCTAGATTTTGGAATTACTAGGTTATATGAAAATTGTCAAAATTTCTACAAAACCCTAGCAATTGTATGATGAAAATGCAATGCAAACTGTTGAATTTTTATAATTTTTTATATTTTATATCAGATATGATGTAAAAATAATGAATTAGGGAAAATTAGAAAGAATTGATGCAAATTAGTAAGCCTAACAATGCAATTTTTTTGAATTTTTCAAAATTTTCAATTTTTTTTGTATTTTTCTCAATGCAATAAGATGAATAACTATATGAATCAATGAAATCAACCCAAATCTAAAGACAAACACTCAACAAGTTGCAATTAAGTCAAAAAACATGGGTTCACCAAAATGTAAAGGTGAAAATTTGGATTTGTTTATGTTTAGAGTTTTGTGTTTAAATCCTCCATTCACCAATTACATTCAAGGACCTTTAGATCGAGTGGTAGAGCACTATTAGGTCTTTGGTCACTTAAAAATGTAGGGAATCTTGGATTAGGGTATTTAATTGTCAATTTTTCCTCTCCTATGCTCAATTAACCATTAAAACCCTAATTTCAGAAATACAATAGTAAATAGATGAATTACAAAAAAAGCTCTTGCAGATGGAAGTAAAATGCAAATTACAGAGTACCTATTTTCAAGATTACGAGGCAGAAAAGTTGGGAACTAGATAACGGGCGCCAATGTCCAAGGCCCTATTTTTTGTCCGGATCTAGGAACTCAGTCT
Organism: Cunninghamia lanceolata; assembly: GCA_027924645.1. Taxonomy (NCBI): domain Eukaryota; kingdom Viridiplantae; phylum Streptophyta; class Pinopsida; order Cupressales; family Cupressaceae; genus Cunninghamia; species Cunninghamia lanceolata. The sequence goes on along the minus strand of BSBN01000893.1, from coordinate 2,600,648 downwards.
GCAACCCTTTCCTGTTGTTCCAGAGATTTTCCCGTCATGAAACTTTAGGGACTAGATAGCGGGCACCCTAGTCCAGGGGGCAGATTTTCCTTCTGTTTTGCAATTCTGACAATTCAAGACGCCTTCTTGCAACTCCACTTTGTCTAGCTCCTCAACCTGTAACCTGTAATCATAAAACTTTGGGAGGGGGTTGAGGCATTTAGGAGCTTTCCTCAATCAAGCCCCAGAAGGACACTTAAGTCTTCCAAACACCATTGTTAGATAGAGAGTGCATGCCTAGGAAGGCAGAGGCCAAAAACCAAATGAATAATGATCACAAACACAATGTAATGTCACTTTGTAGTGAAGATCTCATGGGAGGAAGATGCTCCTCATTCCATGATGAAATGGATGCTCAAATCTGCAAACACAAACACATAAACCACACAAGTCTGCTTTTACAACACAATGAAAGTCTTGAATCACCTTAAGGACACAATTACTTGCTAGTAATCATCTAGTTGTCATCTAGTAGTCATCTAGTTTCTAAATGAATGCCTAAACATGCTTTTATATGCAACTACAAACATTCCTGCCAAGATTTCATAAATTCAAACTAACAGTGTCAGCCTAGGGACCAAATAACAGTCATAAATTGACACTTAAAATTTGGGCCTGACCCAAAATAGGGCAGGACTAGGGCATGGGCACCTAAGTCCTCCCCCTATTTTGGATAGGGTTAAGTTCAATGGGTCCCCCTAGGCCCTATTTGCAAAGATACCTAGGCTTCATTCCATCAGGATGCGAAATTATGATGCAAGATGTCCTAAATGCACACAAGAGACCCATGAGCTAAACCTAAAGAGGGAAAAGCCCCCAAGGGGACATATTTCAATGTTATAGTAACCATATCAAGTGTATACAAAGACCAATAAATGCACTTCATGGAAATGGTATTCATCTACAGGAGATGCAAAGACACAAAGAGGACAACAGTTATTTGATCATGGAAACAAAATGGAGTTTCAAAATCTGTATGCAACTGAGAGTGTACCTTCCTGAGGCCAAAAATTCACATTAGATGTTGCGGAGAAATAATAGAGTATCACATTTACCAGCCAAGCATAATGAGGTATGACTGTGTGAAAGTTAAATTTACCCTGCAATTTCTATGCTACAGAATCATTCAAGAAAGGAGACATTATCATTAAACATGATATGCTTGTAAGCATATACAGTGAAGTAATAGGGACAACAGTGTCAAGTGAAACCCAAGAAATAATATTCAAATGTCAAGTGGAGCACCATAGGAGTATAGAAATCAAATGTCAAGAAGCACTTCGCAATCTCCATGTTTGTATTCAGCATATAAAGTATGCAAGAAGAGGTAAAGTGTCACATCTGTCAAGTAGGGAACTACATATTCAACTATATCAAAACACATTATGTAATTTTCTATGCTACGGGAGGGGTTCAAGTAAAGAGGATAGCATATGTTTTATCAGTCATATTTCGTCGTAGCCAAGTAATGTGGTCTCAATATCCATATATAATTACAGAGAAATTTACAGAGCATCTGTATTTTTATCTTGAAGTGCAAATCAAAATGCTTATGTTGTTGTAGTAGAATGAAAGAGGATGCAAGACTTATGCCCTAACAAGTATAGGTGTAATAATTGTCTTGAATGGAGAAATGGACTTGGAAAACCCTAAATGCATAGCTATATGAGCAAGTAGAGTATCGGGTAAAAATACACTATGCATTGTCAAAACTGAAAGTGGAAAAGAGACAATCTGGAACAACAAATATTTCATATTCACCCATCGGGGATTTTGTCTCAAGGAGTAATGTATTAATGCATTCGCAAAGAGATGCTTTATCAGGTTTATATCCTTCTCATTTTTGTAACAAACATCATGTATATCTTTGCTACATGTACAAAAATAAAAAAATATGTAGTATACAACCGCAGTCTCAAAGGAGCAAACTCTCATAAATGTGAAGACTTCAATACATCTTTTGTACTCAAAATTCAAAAGGCTTTGTTGGTATAATTTATTGATACACTACATATTTCAAAGGAAATGAGTTCTTTTGCCATTCAATATCACAAAGAACACAGAACCCTAATTAGATTCGAGCTATGAAAAGAACATACAAAGATGTCATCATGCTAGTTATAGATAAATATACAATGATTCCTCAAAACATCGAAACTCGTTTCATTTTTTCATTGAGAACAAAGAACATATAGAAAGAAAATAAGTTTGTTTAGGTCGTTCAAGATACAAATGAAGATTAGCAAGGACATAAGTTTGGCCGTTACCTTCTAACGCCATTTAGATCAATATAAAATACATATAGAAGCCTGTGCATTAGAGAATTCATGCTCAAGTATATAGATACAAACCTCAAAAGAAACCTCATATCTAGTTTAGAAAATTGAAAGTATATGCGGGGTTTGCAAGCTGAAAACTCACCTTATTGAATGCTCAGGGATCGAAGGTTTTATGCCTTGTTTTTGCCTTCAAACTAGTCTCAGATAACCCTCATGGAGGTTCCAATAGGAAGAGACAAAATAGAAAATGCATTAGAATATACAAAGGCCTTGAGTTAAATGCCAAATTTTGCTTTAGAGAACAAAGAGGAATGGATCCAACTGGTGCAAAAAGTTCTTACCTCTTTTTCCTATCAAACTCTGTGTAAGAATCCTTCAAAGCTATAGAGGGTCAAGTTCATTTTTAGTCCAAAACCCTTTCCAGTGGTGGCCATGGTGTGCAGAGCAATCTCTCCAAACTTACAAATGTGAAATGGCCCAAGAAATTAGGGTTCAGACTTTTGTGGGTTAGGGTTTTTTTCAATAAAGCCCTAATTTGAAATAGGAATTTTGTCACATACATTTCTTTGAGGCACAAACTAATACCTTTGTGATATTAAGGTTTATGTTGCACAATGCCTAAGTTTTATGACTTAGGGAGAGGTCGAGCCTCAATCCTTCCCTCAAAAACATTTGATGCCTCAAAACATGCTTAGTCACCTTGAGAATATGCCACGTGTCTTCGACCCCTTGGAGATGGAGTTCATGCCCTTAGAATAGTCTACAAAACTTTCATTTGGGATATGAGATGAGTCAATATGCTTATGTGATACATAGATAGGTCATATGGAGATGAGCCATCAAGCTTTTATTTTTGCAAACACCATATAATGCCTTCGATTATTTTTATGATTTTTTATGGAAAAATCAAATATTGTAATTGCAATAGACTTGGCAAAATTATAAGCCATGTGTATTTATTTTTTGCAAAATCAAATCGAATAGAGGAATAGGATAAAACTGCAAGGATTGTAAAGTTTGTTTTAAATCAATTGTTTATAAATTGCTTTAAAATCAAAACTATTTTAAGCAGTTAAGAGGCAAATAAAACAAATAAAATCTTGCTTTCTTTTTTTCTTTCTCTAGGCAAATGAGGACAAAATAGGAGCCTTTAGGGGTCAGATAGGCCCTGATTTTAAAGCAGATTTGGTAGGGCCACCTAAGGGAATAGTTTGACATCTCCTATTTTCAGTGTGGAGGTAGTTTGGAGGCTTTATTGACAGCTTTTATATGGAGCTCAAAAATGGATTTTCATGTCTATTTTTAGGGCCTTTTTCCAGCTTTCAGGGGAAGATCATTTCATAGGATATATGGCAAAGAGATATACTTCTTTTTAACAAGTTCCAGTTGTAATTTTTGGGGCAGAATTGAGTAGAAACCAGAGTTCACGATACTAGAGTCTTCCTCTCACACTGAGAGTGTTGTATTCAGTCTATGTACTTCCTTCAGTTATAGAGCATTAGTTTTCCTTCACTTTTGACTCTATTTTTCCAAGATTGATTTGATATTACATTGTGATAAGTATTTATCCTCTTTTTGTCTCAATTTTGTGATAGATATGCAAATATTTTGCTTGGTTCAGGTTGCATGTCATGTTTTGATTAAACCTTCATGTGAAATATTTATGAATTAGGTAGAATCAGGTGTTGTGAAGATCAAAGTTCTATAGTCTGATCGTGAGTAAGATCTGATAGGAGTTTAGTGTTGGTGCATCACCTTAGAAATTCATTTTAGTCATTTATTTCAATATACCTCTCTCATCCTTTTTCTCAGACAAGTCATTAGTTTAGAAAGATCATAAGGAGAACCGGCTCACTCTGGAGATTCACTCTCTCTATAGGAAACCCACATCCTGAGATTGTTTCTATGTGTCAATAGATAGCCAAGTCTTCTGTAAGCTTAGTATAGGGTGCATATCTGATTGACAATAGTTTTTGGCACGCTCGGTGGGACTGATTGGACTATCTCAGTCTAATTGCATGTTCATATATCATTGATATTTGGTGTGTGTATCAATGAACTCAACCTTTGGAGGTAGAAAATCAAGCACATATGGCGAGTCTATGTTCAAATCTACTAGTTTCGGATGATCAAGTGCTGGTATGTTATAAAATTCATCTATTCATTTCATTCTCTAGCTTCCATATGAGTAAAAATATCAACTTTTCATAGCCAACAAGTATACCCACCCCCATACTATGAGAATTCAACTTACCCACCTCCAGATGAGCCATATTAGGCTAATTATGCTACTATTTCCAATTCCATGGCCCTACAAAGCCAACATGCATAGTATAATTACCACCCACCGACCCCTGCTCAGCTTCCTTACCCGTCATATACAAGAAGTCATAATGTTGGTTTTAGTCCAAATACTTAGGATGCTTACTGCATAACCATTCTTGCCCAAGCTCCTAGTCAACCTTCTTACCAGATAAAATAGTCTGAGATGAAAGAGCTTAAAGACATGATGAGGGACATTGTGTTAGACCTCAACAAGCAAGTGGAGGAGATTAGAAGGGAGCTTGAGTATAAACAGCACCAGAAGGAACTAGCTTATCAAGCCTATCTGCATGAGCAAGAGTTGGAGGCACAAAGAATATGAGCAGGAAATTGCAAGCATGAAGAGTTATCAGTACCAACAAGAAGAGGGATTTCAAGCAAGGTAGTATGAAGAGTCTAATTTGTAGCTGCAAGAGTTGAATCACCAAGTTTACCTTCAACAGCCAGAGTAGCCACCCTGTGAGACCTTTAGTTCCGATCAGGAGTGGGAGACACAAAAGAAATAGTTTGAAGAGAATCTGGAGAGAGAAGCAGCTGCACAAATAAAGCTCTTGTTGGCTCAAGCCCAAGTAGCCCCTGTTGTTCTAGAACAGCCTGCTCAGCGAGAGGTACGTAAGTATAAATTTCCAAGTTTCAGACAGAATGAACCTCTTAGTGCCCCTAAAACTAAAATTCTAAGTTTTAAGCAAAGTGAACCCTTTTTCCTCCAAGAAATTAGTCTTGAATGCAAACAGACTCTCCAGAAAGTCAAAACCCCAAGTTTCAAAGGTTCTGATTTTGCTAAAGAACCTGTTAGCATTCGAGACCAGTCCATTAACCAACAGAAGGGAGCTAGGCCAATAAATTTATTGCATATAGCTATGGAGAAATATCGCTTAGAGAAGGGGAAGATCAAGCAAGCAAAGACTTCTTCTGATGAACCTTTCAATGATTGCACTAACGACCCTCCTTGCTTTGTGAAAGATGATCAACCAGATAAATCAAATGCAAAGCAGGAGGTTTCTACCATTTGTGTTGTTTCTACAACTAATTATAAACATGATGCATTAGAGGAGAATGCTAGTTCAAACTTGGTGCCAAACCCATTACATTTTTACTCATTTGAAAATTTCTCTAATGTCGTTAATAAGATGCATGAAAGTAGGGTACAGACAAATTTGTATGAGGAGAAATTAGTTTCTCTGTTCGATCAGTTACCTAAATTTGTTCAGCCAGATGAGGAAACCATGTTCATATCAAGGACACCAATGTCAGAACAACAGAGAGATATCAAAGCTTGTGATGAGTTGCTGATTAAGGCTAAACAACCTGACAATGAGGTGTTGAAGCAAGGACATATTTGTGAAGACAACCCTGATTTGAACGATCAACAGCTTGAGGAAGATCTTATGCTAGCTGAAATTGACCATTTTTGCTCACACTTAGATATTTTAGTTGTTATGCCAGCCTCTTTGGAGGAGAGTTACTCAGAACAACAAAAGCAAGAAGAAGAGGTGACTGCATTCCCAAATGAGTCAATGGTTATAGAGCAGCATAACTAGAAACCTGATCTCGACTGGTTGGAGGGGCTGCCTTACTGTCACATAGAGGAATTTGAAGCTAATGTGCCTATTGATGGTATGTTGAAAGAGGTTAGTTCATCATTCGAACACTTGCCTTCATTTATTGAAGAAGAAATCCCTATTTCTGAATGTTCTTCCTTGGTTAATAATGTGTATTTTGAACATAGCCCAACTTTGGCTAAGAGCCTATTATTAGTTGATAGCTTTGATAAGCTGTTAGCAACCCTAATAGAGGGGGATGGCCCATTGACTATGGAAGAAGAAGAAGTAACATGGCATGTTATCATGCAGAGTGGAGGTGATGCTATTGTTTTCAATCATTCAGATTGTTTTCTCTCTGATCCAACACTTTCAAGGGGTTGTCCTATTAGATATCTAGCCAGGTTGGCAACCAACAAAAAGGAGTAGCCTCTTAGTGATACTGATCTAGATCATCAAGTAGGGTACCTAGTTGAACATTATCAGTTTACTTGTTCATTTGATCAGTTTTCCAAACAAGTTAGATGGGCAAGTGATTACATGATCCTGATCAAAGAGGTGTTGTAGCTATTTGATGGCTATTTGCTTTTATTCCACCTCTTATGGTCAAGTCACAAGTTTATGGAGTATTGCATATTGTAGAGAAAGGGTAGTTATTTTCTTGAACCTGTGAATGGTTTTGTTTTACTATTAGTTTTGGGCTGGTTAGAGCAGGTTAGAGTAGTGTTTCTATTAATAAGTGCTTCACACACATTTACTTCCAGTTAGTTTGTTTCCCTAAGTGTTGCTGCACAAGTTTTCTGGCCGTCAGGGCTTATTAGTTTGCTTTCAGTATAGTTTAGTTAGTTTTATGCTGCTATTTGGACTGATTGGAGTGCTAAGTTTCAATGTTTATAAGTTTAGAGCAAGCAGAGTATGACTCTATGCCCAATGGACCGATGAGGCAAATGATCATGATGCTTAGCAGGCAAGCATGTAGCAGAAGTCGCCAAAAATGTTACCATTTTTTCACCACAGCTCAAAAATTGGTAGAGTTGGTATATTGTTCATTTTAAGGTGAAATATTTTAATTCATTTATGCCTTGGATAATTATGAAAGGTTCTGTTGTTTAGTGCAATGTGTTTCAAAAGGGAAGGTATCTAGTTTGCAGTTCAGTTGTTTAACAGAAGAAAGATTCAGTTCATTCATTACATTACAGGATATCCATCAGAGAGATAAGTATTTCATTCACTACAATAATTATTCATTTACAAATGTACATAAAAGGATAAACATTGCATTGAAAGAAATAATGACAAATCAAATGTCCCACACAAGCCGTGGGTATAGCTGAACTAGTACAAATATAAGAAAAATGCTATGCATCTAAAGATAGGGGAGATAAAGTCATAGCCATCATTGCCTTATAAGGTCTTCAATCTCTAAGGTTGCCATCTTGTTCCTGCTCCTAATCCCCAATGAGGACCTACAAAAATGTGGAAAACTCCTGTTAGAGCTCTGGTTATGAGATCTCAATATGCCTATCAGAAGAGGCATAGCACATTGCCTATAATGCACTGATCAAATGAACATCACTCACATGCAAGAGGAATTCAAGCAGAAACAATCACTGAACTTCATTGTTTTTTCATCTAATCTGTTTGTTTCATGTGTAGGTATAGGATAAGTCATGTAGTTGATTGAAGACAAATCAGCATGTGGTGTAAAACGAGGCTCCCACAAGGGTTGAGCCCAACATGCTTTTCTCCCTCTGATCTTGGAAAGGTATGAAATAGATTTATTACATAGATTCATAGTCTACATACTCATCTACGATTGATAATCTGAACAAGATAGAGTATTAACCATACATCAGTAATCAAATCAAATTGCCGAAGTAAGTGAATTTCAAAGCATGATGCATATTTTTCCTCGTTTTTCCATGAAATATCAAATCAGAAATTGAATTCTATAACAACGTTTCAGATGAGGAAATATATCCAATTATGAATCATATTTTTCTACTTAAGGAGATTTTAAGTACATGATAACACCTTGTGCCGATATGCCGATATAAAAGGTACATATTGTAATGCCAACATGGCAGATTTTGTTCAATAAATCATTCAAAGTACCTTCCCATAGAAAGGACAGATGGAATACAATATCAGTGTAAGAAGCTTTCAAGTGTATGATCAAATGTGTATCAACAGTTTTCATCTGGTAAGGACAACCAACAATATGAGGACAACCAATGAAGAGATACCATACCATTTGTGGTGTATGAAAAGAAATAGTGGACTGAATCAATGTCAAGTATATATGCCATGCTGCAGTAACCATATCAAGTGTATACAAAGACCAATAAATGCACTTCATGGAAATTATATTCATCTACAGGAGATGCAAAGACATAAAGAGAACAACAGTTATTTGATCATGGTAACAAAATGGAGTTTCAAAGTCCATATACAGTTGAGAGTGTACCTTCCTGAGGCCAAAAATTCACATCGATGTTGTAGAGAAAGAATAGAGTATGACATTTACCAGCCAAGCATAATGAGGTATGACTGTGTGAAAGTTAAATTTACCCTACAATTTCTATTCTACAGAATCATTCAGAAAAGGAGACATGTATCATGGTGGAGCACCACATAAGTATAGCTATCAAATGGCAAGAAGCACTTCACAATATCCATGTTTGTATTCAACATATCAAGTATGCAGGAAGAGGTATCAAAACACATTTTGTAATTTGCCATGCTATGGGAGAGGTTAAAGTAAAGAGGATAGCATATGTTTTATCAGTCATATTTTATCATAGCCAAATATTGTGGTCTCATTATCCATATATAGTTACAGAGGAATTTACGGAGCATATGTATTTTTATCTTGAAGTGCAAATCAAAATGCTTATGTTGTTATAGTAGAATGAAAGAGGATGCAAGACTTACGCCATAAGAAGTATAAGTGCAATGATTGTCTTGAATGGAGCAGTGGAGTTGGAAAACCCCAAATGTATAGCTATATGAGCAAGTAGAGTATTATGTAAAAATACATTGTGCATTGTCAAAACTGAAAGCAGAAAAGTGATAATCTGCAATAGCAAAGAAAATCTAGAACAACAGATATTTATATTCACCCACTAGGGATTTTGTCTCAAGGAGTACTATTTTAATGCATTCACAAAGAGATGCTCTGTCAGGTTTATACCCTTCTCATTTTTTGTAACAAACATCAAGTGTATTTTTGCTACAGGTACAAAAATAAAAAATATGCAGTATACAACTACGGTCTCATAGGAGCGAACTCTCATAAATGTGAAGACTTCAATACATCTTTTGTGCTTAGATTTCAAAAGGTTCTGTTGGTATAATTTATTGATACACGACATATTTCAAAGGAAATCAATTTTTTTGCCATTCAATATCACAAAGAACACAGAACCCTAAGAAGATTCGATCTATGAAAAGAATATATAGAGATGTCATCATGCTAGCTATAGACAAATATACAATGGTTCCTCAAAATGTTGAAACTCATTTCATTTTTTCATTGAGAAGAAAGAACATACAGAAAGAAAATAATTTTGTTTAGGCCATTCAAGATACAAATGAAGATTTGTAGGGAGATAAGTTTGGCCGTTACCTTCTAACGCCATTCAAATCAATATAAAATACATATAGAAGCGTGTGCATCAGATAAATCATGCTCATGTATATATATACAGACCGTAGAAGAAACCTCATATATAGTTTAGAAAATCAAAAGTATATGCAGGGTTTGCAAGCTGAGAACTCACCTTCTCGAATGCTTAGGGATCGAAGGTTTTATGCCCTATTTTTGCCTTCAGACTAGTCTCAGATAACCCTCATTGCGGTTCTAATCTAGGAAGAGACAAAATAGAAGATGCATCAGAATATACAAAGGCCTTGAGTTGAATGCCAAAGTTTGATTCAGAGAACAAGGAGGAATCCTTCGAAGCTGCAGAGAGTTGAGTTTATTTTCAGTTCAAAACCCTCTCCAGTGGCAGCCATGGTGTACAGAGCAATCTCTCCAAACTTGTAAATGTGAAATGGCCCAAGAAATTAGGATTGGAACTTTTGTGGGTTAGGGTTTTTTTCAATGAAGCCCTAATTCAAAATAGGAATTTTGTCACATACATTTCTTTTTGAGGCACAAACTAATACCTTTGTGGTATTAAGGTTTATGTTGCACAATGCCTAAGTTTCATGACTTAGGGAGAGGTTGACCCTCAATGGTTCCCTTAAAAACCTTTGATGCCTCAAAACATGCTTAGTCACCTTGAGAATATGCCATGTGTCTTCAACCCCTTAGAGATGGAGTTCATGCCCTTAGAATAGTCTACAAACCTTTCATTTGGGATATGAGATGAGTACATATGCTTATGTGATGCAGAGATAGGTCATATAGAGATAAGCCATCAGGCTTTTATTTTTACAAACACCATATAATGCCTTTGATTATTTTTATGATTTTTTATGAAAAAATCAAATATTGTAATTGCAAAAGGCTTGGCAAAATTATAAGCCATGTGTATTTATTTTTTGTAAAATCAAATCAAATAGGGGAATAGAATAAAACTGCAAGCATTGTAAATTTTGTTTTAAAGTAATTATTTATAAATTGCTTTAAAATCAAAACTATTTTAAGCAGTTAGAGGCAACTAAAACAAATAAAATCTTGCTTTCTTTTTTTGCTTTCTCTAGGCAAATGAGGACAAAATAGGAGCCTTTAGGAGTTAGATAGTGCTTGATTTTAAAGCAGATTTGGTGGGGCCATGATGCAGAGGCACCCACACTAAAACCTTGACATACAGCATGTATGTCTACAACCCTTCATCATCATCATCATATTTCCCTTAACACTGTCAGCATCATCATATTTTCTCTTGCTGACTGATATCCTCCTGCAGACAAACCTTCGACCCTTCGTCTGTCAGCAGCATCATCATATTCGTCTATCGGCAGTATCATCATATTCGGCAAGCGCAATCATCCTCCTGATGTTCACTGTTCATCTTACCGCCAATCTCTATCTGCAGCATCATGATGTTTAACATCATGTTCATCAGCATGATATAAAATATCCGGTTCCCTCCATATATCCTGATGACGATCCTTCACGCACCTTTCCTTCGATGCTTACGTCACCCCGATATCCTGATGACGATGACGTCACATGCAGTTCCTTCAATATCCTGCTGTCGACCAAACTTAACATTATCGGCCCGCGATGGTTTTATCAACCCGATCTTCTACCTTATGCCGATACGCTTCTCCTCGGCAACACCTGATGATGATCACCCCAATGCACATTCACCTTATGCAAACTACTGCATCATGCTCACCTCCATCTACTCGGATGACGCCCAAAGTAACCGCAGGATATACACAGAAATATCCTGATGATGCCGTTGTGACGAATTTCCAACCTTAGCGGATTTTCACCGTTCCAATCCGCCGAACCTCCTGAGGTGACCCGATCTGCTTTCAGGGTGATCTTCCAGACTCGAACTATCAGCACGACCTAGCACATACCCATGCTAGGGTTCTCAACACCTCTTGATCGCGATCCTACAAACATGCATGCAAACAAAAAGCAAACTAAATCCTAAACTATGGTACACAGCCATTCCACCGATTCGACGGATCAACCGGTGGAATGGATCAGCGAATCCATGAAACTACCAGATCAGTAACTCGATTTCACAAATGGAGATCAAACAGAAAATGAACACAAATAGGATCTCTTTATTGATTTCAAAAGATGCAAATACAGTACTCTGTCTCACTCTCTGTCTCTCCTCTTCAATGCAATATCTAAAATCAACCGATCCTAATGCATAAATAGGATCTGCTTGCGAGTACTACCACTCGATTCCCAGTGGCTGGGAGCTTCCAAGTGGCTGGGAGGATCCAACTGAACTAACAAACTATACAGCTGTCATCAGCTGTCATAACAAACTACCTAAAAATAGAAAAGCACGGTCAACTTGGACCTTATTACATGCATTGGTCTTATAATACCTTCTTGGAAACATTAACAAGACTCAAAACAAACTAACTGCCTCATGGAGGCCAGCTGTCAGGTAGGTGCTCCTGCACCATACTCCCCAACAGAAAAGAACTCATGTCCCATGAGTTAGGTTGTGGAAGTCCTCCACCTTTACACTTTGCCTTTGCAGTGTCTTGACCTGTTCCAGCTTTGTCCTCTGTTGGCTCTCAGCTGCTCCAAGACTTCTGAACTGTAACTTGTTTTCTTGCAAGTAAATCCTCATGCCTGTCAATGTAGGCCCTTCTCTCACATACCTTGTGTTTGTCAGGTTGTCTGACCAGAACCTCTGTCTGAACTGCCTCTTGAACTTCTGTAATGTTCAACTCTGTCTTTCTTTCAACCTTTATAGGACAAACAATAGTCCCAACTATGACAACATCCTTGTCATTCCTCTCAACTGGTTGCTGTTTGCAAACCTGTTGTTGAACCTGTTGCTGACCTCTGTCAGTTAAAACTGAAACTGTCTTCAAACTGTTGTCCTTAACAACTTCTTTCCCTGCAATGTCCTCAACTGCCTTTATGCCTGCTCCTATAGGCTTCTGCACAAATTCCTTCTTTCCCACTAAAATAATTTTTGCTGCCTTCTGTACTACAGCTGCTTCCTGTAATGGCATCAACATAATAGTTTTCCCATCTTTCTTGATGGTGTAGGTATTAGCATACCCATCATATAGTACCCTCCTATCAAATTGCCATGGCCTACCCAACAGTAGGTGACAACATTCCATGGGCAAAATGTCACATAAAACTCTATCATGATATGCTCCAATCTGAAAATCAACATATGCCTGTTCATAGATAAAAAGTGATTGACTATCACTCACCCAAGATGCCTTGTAAGGGTGTTGGTGTGGAATCCTTTCCAAATTTAGTTTATCCACCATTTCCTGAGATACCATGTTATCTGTTGAACCAGTATCAATGACAACCTTACATACTTTACCTTTGCTCTTGCATGTGGTCTTGAAAAGAGCTCTTCTTTGCATCATATCCTTTGATGTCTGCAAACTAGTTCTCCTTAGCATCAATGCTTCTCCCTCCTCAGGATATCCATAATTGTCAGGAACTCTATCTTGATAAGTGTTTAAACTTTGTACACATTCCTCTACTTTCTCTTCTTGCACAAGTTGTACTCTCTTGTCATTCATTCTATCATTTCTGGATGATGAACCTTTGCTTTTTGGACATTTGAAAAATGGATGACCAAACTCACCACAGGTGTAACACTTTCCTGAAAATATAGTAGAACCTCTACCACTTCCAAATCTGCCTCTATTACCTTTCCATCCACCTCTGAAATCAGACTGTCCCTGTCCTTTACCAGTGTCTTCTTGACCCTCATTGGTTTGCCTTGTTATAGGGGCTAATCCTCTTCCCCTCATATTGTTTCCTCTTCCTCTCATGGACTTATCTTGTCTCCTATTCATCTTTTCTTCAATCCTGATTGCCATTTGGTAACAATCCTCCACACTCTTAGGGTTAGCTAAAACTAACTCATCCTGTATGTTCAATCTCAAACCAGCCAAGTACCTAGCCACCTTTTCTACCTCATTCTCATGATGACCAGATCTTATACTCAACTTATAAAACTCCTCAGTATATGCCTTCACATCCATTTCCTTCTGCCTTAAAAATTGCAGCTTCTTAAACATCTGAATTTCATAATCCTTGGGCAAGAATTTACCTTTGATCCTTGCTACCATTTTATCCCATGAAGTGATCTTTGACTTCCCTTGTTTCCTTCTCTCAGATTGTACATAATCCCACCATACCAAAGCATGACCTCCTAACTTGGTCTTTGCAATCTTTACCTTCTGATCCTCAGCAACATCTTCACATTCAAAGTGATTATCAAGTGCAGCAATCCAATCCAGCAACTCATCTTCATTCAAACTTCTATTATACTTGGAAACATCAACCTTTACCTTAGGTTTATCACTCTGCACTGCCTTTAACAGTTTTGCAAATCTCTGGTCTTCAGCATCCAGATCTTCAGCTACCTCTTCATACTCTTCAACAGCATCTTCATCTTCTTCTGATTCACTGTCGTCCACTTCCCTCTTTTTGTTCTTCTCCAAGGCTACAAGCCTGGCTTGAAGTGCTTCAACAAGCTCCTTCATCTTCCTCATCTCTTTGGCATGTTTTTCCTTCATCTCTTGCAATTCCCTTGCAGTACCATTACCTTTCGGAGGCATTTTGTCAACCTCTCACTCCTCTACCTCTGTCTTTTCAGTGACAGAATCAACACACAACAGCCTAGACCTTTTGCTGAGCTCTGATACCACTATGATGCAGAGGCACCCACACTAAAACCTTGACATACAGCATGTATGTCTACAACCCTTCATCATCATCATCATATTTCCCTTAACACTGCCAGCATCATCATATTTTCTCTTGCTGATCGATATCCTCCTGCAGACAAACCTTCGACCCTTCGTCTATCAGCAGCATCATCATATTCGTCTATCGGCAGCATCATCATATTCGGCAAGCGCAATCATCCTCCTGATGTTCACTGTTCATCTTACCGCCAACCTCTATCTGCAGCATCATGATGTTTAACATCATGTTCATCAGCAGGATATAAAATATCCGGTTCCCTCCATATATCCTGATGACGATCCTTCACGCACCTTTCCTTCGATGCTTACGTCACCCCAATATCCTGATGACGATGACGTCACATGCAGTTCCTTCAATATCCTTCTGTCAGCCAAACTTAACATTATCGGCCCGCGATGGTTTTATCAACCCGATCTTCTACCTTATGCCGATACGCTTCTCCTCGGCAACACCTGATGATGATCACCCCAATGCACATTCACCTTATGCAAACTACTGCATCATGCTCACCTCCATCTACTCGGATGACGCCCGAAGTAACCGCAGGATATACACAGAAATATCCTGATGATGCCGTTGTGACGAATTTCCAACCTTAGCAGATTTTCACCGTTCCAATCCGCCGAACCTCCTGAGGTGACCCGATCTGCTTTCAGGGTGATCTTCCAGACTTGAACTATCAGCACGACCTAGCACATACCCATGCTAGGGTTCTCAACACCTCTTGATCGCGATCCTACAAACATGCATGCAAACAAAAAGCAAACTAAATCCTAAACTATGGTACACAGCCATTCCACCGATTCGACGGATCAACCGGTGGAATGGATCAGCGAATCCATGAAACTACCAGATCAGTAACTCGATTTCACAAATGGAGATCAAACAGAAAATGAACACAAACAGGATCTCTTTATTGATTTCAAAAGATGCAAATACAGTACTCTGTCTCACTCTCTGTCTCTCCTCTTCAATGCAATATCTAAAATCAACCGATCCTAATGCATAAATAGGATCTGCTTGCGAGTACTACCACTCGATTCCTAGCGGCTGGGAGCTTCCAAGCGGCTGGGAGGATCCAACTGAACTAACAAACTATACAGCTGTCATCAGCTGTCATAACAAACTACCTAAAAATAGAAAAGCACGGTCAACTTGGACCTTATTACATGCATTGGTCTTATAAGACCTTCTTGGAAACATTAACAAGACTCAAAACAAACTAACTGCCTCATGGAGGCCAGCTGTCAGGTAGGTGCTCCTGCACCAGGCCACTTAAGGGAATAGTTTGACATCTCCTATTTTCAGTGTGGAGGCAGTTTGGAGGCTTTATTGACAGCTTTTATGTAGAGTTCGAAAATGGATTTTCATGTTTATTTTTAGGGGCTTTTTCTAGCTTTCAATGGATGATCATTTCATAGGATATATGGCAAAGAGATATACTTCTTTTTAACAAGTTCCATTTGCAATTTTTAGGGTAGAATTGAATAGAGATCAGAGTTCAGGCTACCAGAATGTTCCTCTCACATTGAGAGTGTTGTATTCAGTCTATGTACTCATTATTCCTTCAGTTATAGAGCAGTAGTTTTCCTTCACTTTTGCCTCTATTTTTGCAATATTGATTTGGTATTGCACTGTGATAAGTATTTATCCTCTGTTTTGTCTCAATTTTGTGATAGATATGCAAATATTTTTCTTGGTTCAGGTTGCATGTCGTGTTTTGATTAAACCTTCATGCGAAATATTTATGAATTAGGTAGAATCAGGTGTTGTGAAGATCAAAGTTCTATAGTCTGATCATGAGTAAGGTCTAATAGGAGTTTAGTGTTGGTGCATCACCTTAGAAATTCATTTCATTCATTTATTTTAGTATACCTCTCTCATCCTTTTTCTCAGACAAGTCATTAGTTTAGAAAGATCATAAGGAGAACCAACTCACTCTAGAGATTCACTCTCGCTATAGGAAACCCACATCCTAAGAGTGTTTCCATGTGTCAACAGATAGGTAAGTCTTATGTAAGCTTAGCATAGGGTGCATATCTAATTGACAATAGGATTAATTGATCACTTTTTGTTATGTCAAGCATGACATGACTATGATGTGTTGCACGTAAATGCATATGAATTACATCCAAAAATGTTGTATGAAATGCATATTTATGATGTCAATACGTATTTATCTAGAATACGATTGTTAGCTTCAACTTCTCTTTCTGAAATAGAACGAGGGCTTTGGGGTGATACGTTTTGTATACGATGGATCTTGAAATGGTTAAATATATCAATTGCACTCTGGTCCACAACAATGAAAAAGAAATACTTACATTTCAACACAAATGTGCAAACAAATCCTTATTCAATATTATTTCATGATGAGAATCCACTTTGCGGTCATTATGAGCCACTGTTTTGTACAAAAACCTTGGCAACAAACATGCCAATGTCATCAAACTATGTTTCAATTTTTTGTGCAAGACTAGAAAGGTACTTCGAGTCTCTATCAACTCAAATGCAGCTTTATGGTTTGAGAAAAACTACTGTTAGCACCTCTGACTGTGGGGAGAGCCTTTTCAATGCTATATGATATTTAAGGGAAGAAGAATTTGATGTTAAATATTTAAGAGTTTACATTGTACAGTCTTTTTGCAATGCATATAAAGGCAACCATTATAGTGTAATTAATTGTTTGAAGGACTATTAGAAGATGACATCTTGCAAACAACTCCATGCATTGCTAACTAGGAAGGCTATATTATAAACATGGCAATACCATTTTTGAAAGGAAAGATCGAGGGAGGACCATTTTATTTTCAATGGATAGAAACCATATTCAAAACGAAAATTCAAGTATGGTCTTCAGTTACTAAACAAATTGAAAAAAATTATTGCACTCAAACAAATGCGTTAAAGACATACAACATAATAGCATTTAAAACAAACACAACACACATATACTACGAGCCACTAGTACTAGTACATGTTAATAGATCATCTGAAATAAATTGTCCTCGTACATTACAAATGGATTTTATTCATACCGACCAATTATGGATGAAAGTGCAATTAGAAGTGAATGGCAAAAAGATTCAAGATAACAACAAAACATCACTATATCACTTGAAGAAGATATTGTGTGGGAATCTAAAAAAGAATAGACCAGTTATAGTAACACATTTTAGTGAGGCATATCAAGTAAATAGATCAAGTGCATTACAAATGGATTATAGTCATATCGAACAATTACCATTTGAAATTCAATCACAAGTGCATGGCACAAAAACTCGATATAAAAATAAAATGTTGCTATATAGATTAAATAATATATTGTGCAATACTAGAAAAGAATAAGAACAACTTTCTTTAAAGATAATATATAAAAAATGTATCATTGCAAAACAAAGATATTTGAAAGCCATTGACGATACTCCTCAACATGAATGTTTTATCTGCCAACAATTACATTTTTCATATAGCATGAAAAGCATAGAAAAATTGAACAACAAACCTATCAAACTTTAACATAACAAAATATAGTACGTTCATTACAACGAGTTTTTTCCTCATGCAAAAGGTCGTTGTAGAATGGTAAACTACCATGTTTTTCAACTCCACAATTAATAAGATGGAACAAGCTACTAGAAATTGTATCATCTTTGTCAGAACTTGAAGAGAGACTCATATCCCCTCGAATTGTATTTGCACAAATTAGACAGTGGGGACACAAACGCTCTCAAATGGGATTTGACTAGATCAATAATTAATGTGCCTACAAATAAGAACATTGTCCAAAAAGTACTTCCATGATCCATTGATGAAACAATTACATTTACTATTGCACTGAAAAGGAAATTGTAATAGAAGAATCCATTTCAAGTTGGGAATGTTAATCCCAATATTATCATGAAAGCATTAAAAGTATTAAGTCAAACACATTTATACAAGATGGAAAGCATTTCTATTGACCATGAATGGGAAAATTTCTTCAAAGCAAGACATGATACAGATTCCAAAACATTGGAAATGTCCTCTGATAGTGATACAGATTGCAATGATAGGAACAATACTAATGAATGTGAAACACATACTGATACACTTGTTCATGGATTTACAGAATCCAGATCTGTATGATCTACATGATAAGACAATTGAAATAGCACCTGGTGAACAAAATCAACTAATCAGAATATTCAAGGACAAATATGCAGAAGAGATGAATTTTCCAACACTATTCTTTGGCTATCCGAGAGATGAAGACATAACCAAAAGGTTCACATATCAAAAAATTGCAAAATGGGAGCTATCACATTCAAGTCGTGACTTTGCAAACCATACAACTAATTTAATTTTCAAAACAATGCATGTCATCATAAATAAAATTGTTTCTAGTATATGAATAAGAATTAGAAAAGGTCAATTAAAAAGAAGAACTCTTCTTGCAAAAGATGTTAAATAGAAGCCAAATTTGGGCAAAATTTTAAAATTAGATATTGGATACATGGATTTCAAACATATTCATATCTCTCAAGACTATTTGCATCAAATAAAAAAAACATATTTGTAATGATACAACAACTAGGACCTCCAACATTTTTTTAACTTTTTCAAGTGCAGAGCATGAATGGACACCTTTAGTAAATGCATTAACCAATATGTGTTCAAAAAACATGGAAAATGATAAAAACAAGAAAATGAAATTGATTCACTTATTAGAAAAGACCCTGTAACCTGTAGTCGTTATTATCAACATCGAATAATTTTCCTTAAGAAACTATTATGCAAAGATCATACAATTCTTGGAACGATTACTGACTACTTCTTTGTAACTAAATTCCAAAATAGGGGAAATAAACATGATCACATGCTCTAGTTTGGGTACAAAATGCTCCTATATATGAAAAAGCCAAACTTTCTAAAATTGAAATGTTTGTAGACAAATATATTACATGCAACACAAGTTTTCTTGACAACAAGCTTGCAAAGCTACATCAAAACTTTCACACAAAAAGTTGTAGGAAAAAATGCATTGCAGATATAATTTTCCAATTCCACCTATGAGAAAAACATCAATACTTGAACCGATCTCATGTACGGAACAAAAAGACATGACTAATGTTGTCACGATGGAAACAATAATTGAACAAAATGAATACGATGATTCGATGTCTTTTGATGATTTTTTAAATGAAATTAAAATGAGTGAAACTGAATACACAAAAGCAATACAAATAACACTCAATAAAACAGCTATCTTTCTAGAAAGAAAGCCATCCCATATTGGGAATAATAGTTTTTGTAGAAAAATACTGCAGTTGTGGCAACCAAATACTGATGTACAATTTGTTCTCAATGCATATGCTATTGCCGCGTATTCCTCATCATATATGACAAAAGTCGACAAATCTATGACTACATCTTTTAAAACAATACGTAAAGAACATGAAATGACAAAGATTGATGCCATACAAATGATAAGGACATGTGGAAACACATTACTAAATCTTCAACAAATGTCTTCTCAGCTTAGAGTACACATAGTCCTATCACTACCATTAAATTCAAGCTCTAGAAAATGCATTTTCATAAACACATCTCCACTTGAAGAACAAACATTCATTCTCAAATCTACATCACTACTTCAGAAAGAAGCTGACGAATCGCAAAATATAATGTGTCAGTCAATTATCGATCATTATCTACACTGTCCAGAAGAATTGAAATACATTTTCTTAGCTCAATTCGCTGTAGAGTTCACAATTATGAAAAACAAATACATAAAATGCACAAAACTTAACATTATTAGATTTGTTAAATACAACAAACACATTGACTACGAAAACTATTGTAGAAAAAAAATATTACTATATGTTCCTTTTCAAGATAATGAAGACATATTAAAAGATAGATTCAAAACATTTGCGATGCATATGTTTTTTATGAGAACATTGTCCAACAAAATTAATGTAGATATACATACAACTTCAATACCATATGGGGAGATCTTAACAATGCATATAAAGAAGTTGAAGCAAATGAAACGTCAACTATGAATATGAATAGCAAACAAATTGATGAAAACAATAATATTGAAACATATGACCTACACACTAATTTGCAATGGTTGAAAGAAATACAAAAGAAAACAAAAACAAATGTTGGTTTTCAAATTGTACCTAATCCAACTCTACTAGAAAACATAGAATACTATAAGCTAAGAAAAATGTTAAACAAAGAACAACAAGCAATTCTAAAAGACATTACAATCAAAATAAAATTAAACATACGCAAACCATTATACCTTTTCTTAACTGGTGGTGCAAGAACCAAAAAAAACATTTACAACAAAAGCAATTTTCCAAATGCTACGTATTTACAATTCAAATGAGTTCTTAGATCCACTTAAACAAAAAGGCTTAATACAGGCATACATAGGAAAAACAACATACAATGCAGGTGGAACAACAATTCATTCTATGGTACTAATGCCATTCAACAAATCTACTTTAATTCCACTCAGAAATGAAACACTAGATTCATTGCAAAAACATTATGAATAATTACAAGTTTTGCTAATTGACGAAGTTTATTTGATAGGGAGTCAATTTTTATTTTCTATTGACAAACGAATAAGAGACATAAAACATATCCCAACAAAATTCTTTGGCAATATTGACATGGTCTTTTGCGGTGACTTTTACCAAGCACAACCAATACAAGATAGTCTTGTCTTTGAACATCCTATTATTAACTAAGAACAAGTTCCATACACTTTTTGGACTGATAACATATGATGCTATGAATTGCAAACTACTATGCATTAAAGAAATGAAACATTTATCACTATACTGAACAAAATATGAACTAATTCACAATCTAATAGTGATATAGAATATCTGAATAAGAAATGCCTTCGACCTACTCCAATTGATCCTACATTTCCATATCTTTTCCATTCAAACAAGGAAGTGGCTTTACACAACACAAAAATGCTATCATCTGTTCTAGGACAGCCAATTATCATTGATGCAATTGACAATATACAAGAAAACTATGGCAGTATAACAAGTTATTCAAATACAACACTGCCAAAACAAATTGTACTTGTTGTCACAGAGGATTGCACCCCAAGTGCTAAGTGTGAAACTCAGCAATCCTATGCAACATGGGATCAAACTCAGGCTGTGGGTGACCTATTGTGAGATTGAACCTCCAGATTATGGGTTGGTTCCCCTTTTGATATCCTATAAAACTAATGGTATCTTGAGGAAAAGGGTGAAAAGGATAACTTGTCTGAAAGTAACAACTACTTCTATTAGGTGATGCACCAAATGATTTTAAAAGGACAACTTAATTCACAACTATCTTTTCAATAAATCTCTTTTGTCACAACTCATAAAAAGGAAAAATTTGATCAAATAAATAATTCAGAGGAAGGCTTGATTATAAGTCTTTGGAAGGAAACTATGTTTCACAACATTGAAGGCAAAATAAATAAAGGCACAACCTAGGACCTGCGATAAGAATTGTTTTCTTATATGTATACAACAATGAATCAGACATGAATTAAAGGCTCTGATTTGATTTAAAACACATTAATTCTATCAAAATCATTCATGAAGACACCCACATAGATCTGAGAAGGTAAAATATTAATTTTTTGAACAATAGAAGGAAAGTACTTCAAAAAATGACAAAAATATGACCTGTAAACTTGCTGCTGTGTATAAATATGTCATCTAAGAATGAGTTACAAAACTATATGGCTTTTCTGCAATGTGCAAGAAAAAGCATAGAATGAAGAACTGAGAGAAAAAGACTGAGTTTTTCCTCTATAATACAAAAAAAGCACCTCCAAGGGACTCTCCTGAATCAACTACAGTCAACTCCACTCCAAAATATCTCTCTCACGAGCTCAATAGAAAATCCCTAAAAAGAAGGGTCTCAACTGCTCCAAAACAAGCTAAAATAGCTCTAAACTATCCCTCTCAATCTGTTTGACCAAGGAGAACTCCAAAACCACCTCAGTTTGACCATAAATCAAGGAAAAACACTCCATAACTCCTTTGCATGAGTTTTGATTTTTCAGTTTAACTCCCTCTCTATTTTTGCATGATTGAGAGACAAGAGTTAACTAAAAAATTAAATTATTAAATACAATCAACATGTTTGCTGTCTATGCTGGCGGTCTGGGCTGTCAAAGCAATAACTATGCTGAAGCTATTGCTCTTCTTTGGGGGATTAAATTGGCTATATCCCTTGGTATTAGGAATTTGTATATCCAGGGGGACTCTAAAATGGTTATTGATGCAGTTAACAATGTGTCGACTGTTGGCATTAAGTTGAAAGATGTTATTAGGGATATACAAATTCTCCTACAGAAGATTCCTAGTGTGAATATCTCACATATTTACCGCGAGGGCAATAGTGTTGCAGATGCCTATGCAGAACTTGGACAACGGCATTCAAATTGGTGGTGTTGGTGCCAATTTGATCATATCCCTTTAAATCTTAAGGCTCTCATTCTTAAGGAAGTGTCGGGTTAATGATGAGTCAGATTTATTGGAAAGATAGCTCATATTGTCAGCTCTTTGGGAGGGGGCTGACGTGCCTCTTGAAGTACGGGTCTTTTTGTACCTTCTTAATTGTCATTTCCGCTCCTTTCTCTCATAAGGTGAGGGGACGGCTGGATCATTATGGTGTGTGCCGTGTAATTATGATTAAGCATGGGATGAGTAAGCGTCATTTTTGCAAGGTTTCCCATATTTATGATAATGCGTGCGGTTTTATCACCTGCATCATTAGCCTTGATCAAGCAAGTAATGTTTCTGTTAATACGACTGGGGAGATTTGGGGTTTCTGTGAAATGCTCTGTAATTTCGACATGGGTGGTGATAGAATCAGAACCGAACCTGACTCTTGCTGTGAGTTCAAAGACAACCTAGTGGTCTAGCATTATTGCAAAGAGGGTGGGATTAGTCCCTATTTGGAGCAGCTCAACAGGTATAATGAAAATTTATCTGAACAATTCGCTAGGTCTTGGCAGAACTGGTGGGTTTCAGTGGGCGGAATTAGTTTTGAAATTTCTGAAAGGGTGATCGCTATGGCCACTGGTATGTCTACTCAGGGTTTGAAACTACAGAGGAAAACTAAAATTGCGGACCTTTCCAGTCAGAAGCTCTTTCTTGGAGATGGCAAAGAATTAGTCCCCTATCAGGGGGGATTTGACAAAGCAAAGCTGCCCAAGCCTTGGGACGGTGTGTGTTTTCTACTCATGAAGTATTTCACCCTGGAGGGATGCTTCACCAAGTTTTACAACTATCATCTTCCCCTTTTGAATCATTTTCGTCGCAATGCTCAAATTAGCTTTCTGTTTTATCTGCTTTCTTCCCTTGAGCATTCTATCCTTAGGGTTAGGGCTAAACTGGCTAAGAACCCTGCTAAAAAACCCATCCCTCTTCATCAGGGCCTTATCCTCTGTCTTTATAACCACCATCTTGCCCTTAAACCTTCTAAGTCCATTCAAACAATTAGTGGGGAACCATCCTCTAACCCTAAGGATATTCCTAGTGTTGAAGAACTTGGGCCCTCCCCTGTTCCTACTAAGACTAAAGAAGTTTCTTTCTCCACTCCTGAGGAGATTCCTGTTGATACTCTGGGTCCTACTATCAATACGAAGGGCAAAAAGAGAAACACAATTGCTGGTGAAATAAGCACTGAGAGGGCTGTGGTTGGGACCCTTAAAAATCCTGGTAGGACCTCGGTGGGCCAGAGTAGCAAGTCTCATTCATCTGCTAAGGTTTTTAATGATGGTCTCTCCTCTGGAGTTAGGCGGTCAGGGTGAATCGCTGGCAAACCTGCTCTTAAAGCAAAACTAATTGATTATTCTAAGAGCGGTTCGGATGAATCCACCCGGGGGGATGAGGCTAAGGATATGGAGGTTCAGGACATATTTGGGGATGCTGAAGGTAAGCAGGAGACTCATGATACTGGGGCTACCATTGAGGATGTTGTTGATTCTGCTGATAATGCTGACAAAGCGGGAGAGATGTTCGTGGAAGAGGTTGATGATGATATGGACACTGATGCTAGTCTGGGAGTTGATCTAGCGGGTCTAAGGGCTCACATTGAGAAGCTGGAACAGAATCTTTCCACTGTGCTCAAGAATTCTATTTTCCTCAACATTTCTGTGCTGAAAAACCTAGGGGTGCCTGTGAATGCTGACAATGATGATCTTACTAGGAATTTGGATGACATTATTAAATCCATGGTTAAGTAAGGAGAGAATTTGCCTCCTTAGTTTTTGCTTTTATGTTGCTGATACTCTGCTACTCTGTATTTACTATCTTAGTTTATAGTGGGTGGTTTTGCTGTTCTTGCTGGGATAACTGTAATTGATGTATCTGGTTTAAGGCACTTTTTGTGCTTGCTGCCTTTGTGGCCTGTTTGCTTTTTGTAAGGGTTTAGCCCCTTGTTTAGCCGCCTTATATTATCAAAAACATGATTGATTTAATAATTATTGTGTGATGCATGATTTCCCCTATGTTTATTACATAACAATTATTAAAGCAATTTATAGTTCATTGAATTTATTAATTGTTATTTTCACAATTTGTCTATCAATAGTGCAATCATAGGGATTTGAGTTAAATCTAAAACATAATGACACTTAGAGGTAAGATAAATAAGCCTTTTCCATTTACTCAAGCCAAAATTAACTCTCTTGGTCAATCTTGAGTCAAAATCTCAATGCAAACAAAGCTCCATCCCTGTCTAGTCACTGTGAAGGTCTTCAAAAAGCTAAGCCCAAAATCACATGCCTATTCTCATTACCTCCTGTAGCATCATTGTGTTAACTCTAAAAAGGCTACTTTATCTTCTTTGATAATCAATTTATTTCATAAGACAAAAATACACTCTTATACCTCCCATGGCCAAAATTATATGTCCTCTATATGCATGCATGCACATGTATAATCATTCTACCCTTTGACTTTAAAAGTCACACTTTAGACATGATGGCAGATATGATTAAAAAGAATTAAAGCAAAACCTTATGTCTCCCCATGGCTAACAACTCACATGGATCATTGACCTCTTGGCAATGATATGATTGAGGTTCTTTTTTTGACTCATGCTTAATAAAAATCAACCTTGGCACTTAGCACTTGTTATAAAATCATTGCCTCCTACTCACGAGGGCACATGTCATCATTAGGTTTTGTTGACTTAGGTTATTGACCCGTGGTGGCATTTGGATGAAAATAATTTTATGCAAAATAAAAATAAAAAGAAAAAGCCCATACTCAGGCTAGGGCACTTATCCAAAAGGAAACACGAACCCTAAAGATGTCATTTTGTATTTTGTGTTTCCCTTGGTTGTAACTCTGTTTTGCTGCCATGAGCTAGGGTTTGGAGGCTCTATTGGCGCTGTTCTGGTGGATTTTTGAGGCTTCTGGTTGTGGATTCGAACTTTTGCCACTTCACTATCTCCTATAAGTGATTTTCTTCTCATTTTCTAAGTTCTTTTCAAAGAAAGGCACAACAAGCCTCTATATCTTTGCTGCTCCTCTATGATACTTCTCCTTCTATGTCTATTGTAGCTATGCTGAAACAAAAACAATTTATTTTGTACATCATTGTGCCTTTTGTAACAAAATCAAGAAAAGAAATTCTCTGTATCATTACTTCTGCTATGGCTTTGCTCTCCTTCCTGTGAGAAAAATGATAAAATGACTTCATTTCTGTCATTGTGCTTTACTTTTTTGGGCTTCACTGTGTTTTATATGCAAACAAAAATGATGGACAATACCCCTTTGCTGTATGGAAACAAAACAAAAAGAAGTTTGAATGATGTATTTGGTGCTCCTTTTCAATGTCTCTGACTGTTGACATTTTCTTCTCTTTACTGGATTGTCTCTAGCACTGGTAAATCTTCTTAAAAAAACCTTGCTGGGGTTTGACCTGCACGCATCTTATGAATTTCATAGCACTCTTGTTACTGATGCTTGCTCGGTCTCTAGGGTTTGTATTTCACAACCCTCTATCTTCATTATTGTATCATGTTTTATACAACATCAATATAGGAAGGTTGAAACATGTTATTTTTGAGAAAAGTGGCTCCTCTTTAATATTAGGAACCCTAGCTGGGGTTTGTGAAAGGTAATCCTTATTCATGACTATGCTTCTTAAGATTGCTCAAACTATTCTTGCAGTCTCCTTGGTTGTAGTATCTTTGTATCATAATGATAACTTCTTTTCATGACCACAATGCTTTACTCATGATTGTTGCATCGTGATGGTGATATGTTCATTTGCATCTATATATTGCATGACTAGTTGATAGTGATAGCTTATGGAAAAGGCCTACAACACAATAGTAGTCTTAACTATTCCTGTACTCTTGTCATTCTTCAAACTACCACCTAGACTGTGAGTGATTATTCTACACTTGCTCTTCATAGTATATTGACAGGGCATTGTTTTGATAGTAGACAGTTGCCTTTGCATTGGCTACTCCAAGTTTTGATGAACCTTTCCTTGCTCTGGTAGTTGTCTACTATCATTGTTTGCATTCTTTTGATGACACTCCTATTAAAGGTTAGAACTACCCTTGCAATGTCATACAAAACCCTATTCACTGGACCATCCCACAATGAACCGTGTCTTAAAATATATGGAGAAAACCTCTTTCATTGCATACACACTATGACTATTGACTGCGAATCCTTTATTGACTGCCCTTGTTGGTTTTGTTCATAACTATACATTTCACTAATGACTACATTCTTGATGTTTATGACTTTCATCCATTGTTGACTGCCTCACACTTGTGTATGCAAGCACTTTATGGCTTTTCTTCATCTGAGGTGGCTCACTATCATTTTCATGCCATTAATGCCAAATATCACTGTAGATATTACATCATTGGTAACGGATATTGCCATATCTCAGTTGTTATGTGCACTCCATATGATTGTCATCCATTTTAAGGGTCAAAAGTCATTGGTGATTAGACACCTCATTCACAACAGAGAGTGGTCAGTACTTCTTCTATTCTTATTGCTCAGAATGAGCTTCTGGTTGTAAGTGACTTATAATGGTGACTGTGTTTCACAACTTTGATTGTCTTCAGAGGTGACTAACACATCATTTGCACTTGGCAGTCATGAGTATAGTCACGAATGAATCTCAATCATGTTGAATGCACTTAGTAGTCTCTTACATGCTCCTTATGTCTGATCATTGATGGTTCTCTTTGTGATTGATATGCTCCTATGTGGCAGTGACCTGTACCTTCCTTATGACTGTACTATACTACTTCATGGCCTTGGTTGCCTTTGGTATTATGGGACTGTACTTTCACATACATTTTTCATACAGAATTCACAACCATTAAATGTTCATTTCACTAGCATGATATCATGGCTACAATGTCCTCATAGGCTTCTCTTTTTGATGGTATAACTATATTTTAACATGTATGCAAGAAGTGATAGTCTAGGTGCTTTATCTCTTTACTTATTGTATTGTTTCCTTTGACATTGGCTGCTTTTCCTATATACTATTCTGTCAGGAGCATGAGGTTAGAAAAATGATATATTCACAGTAAATGCAGCCAATGTCAAGGAAACAATACAATGAGGCTATGACATTACTTAATAATGACATATCTTTGCTAAATGAGATAGCATGTTGGGCTCAACCCTTGTGGGAGCCACATTTACTCCACATGTTGTAATTTTCATATGTTATTATATCACATGTTCCTGCACATTCAACAAACATGTTAGAATACAAAACATACCTTGAGTTACAGGAAATGATGCTTCTCTTTTCTTGATTTGTCTTCTGATCTAGTATATGCATCTCTTGTTTAGCTATTCATTTTGTGGCTCCACATGCTGTAATTTTCATATGTTTTTATATCACATGTTCCTGCACATTCAACAAACATGTTAGAATACAAAACATACCTTGAGTTACAAGAAATGATGCTTCTCTTTTCTTGATTTGTCTTTTGACCTGGTATTTGTATCTCTTGTTCAGCTATTCATTATGTTTTTCTTGTATATTTATGATGACTAAACATCTGGATTCTGATGCTTCATAAAATTAGAGTACATATCTGTTGTTTATTGTATGTGAAAAGAATTTGAACCCCGATCTCTAACACCATCTCCTACAGGTATTTCTTGAGCTTACCAGATGAAGGGAGCTAACGATGCACCTGATCAACCTTGGGATTTGTCATTCATAGGCAATGAAGGGTCCCTATTCTTTTCATACATTTTTTTCTATCTTTAGATGTATAGTTTAGTTTTATGTTGCATCTTTCAGTCATTCCCATGGCTTGTGTGGGACACCTTAAACATTTCTTTTGAATATAATCAACTATTTGACATTATGTAATGACTTATGTGTACTTTCCTTTATGAATCAATTACATAACATGAAACAACTAAACTTTATTTGAAATATATGTTTACAATCATGAAAAATTTGACAAGGTATAAGTACCTTTTCATGAACTGTACCAGATTGTAGTCAATGGACAACAACAACACATTTGAAAAACATGAACTACAATGACTAGTTTAGCTTCAATCACCTGTCAACCTTTGAATGTCTCCTGCCTTGCTGAGGCATTTTCACTTATCTAGATTGTGTAACAGGTCAATTTGAGCTATTACATGATCTTGATAACATGATCCTAAAACAATTCTTCGCCAAGATAGTAGATGTTGACTGGATAACCCATGTATTTAAGTTTTTTCTTACCCCCTTTGATAATTGCTGTCATAGCCCAACCTAATTGGGCTGCAAGCACAATTTGGTAATAGTACTAAAAATAGACATGTTTGTTGAATTATATGCTAGAAACTATATCATAGAAGATTGATTGGTAAATGGTGCAGATGGAATATTCAAAGCATATACAACTAATAACAATATAGATATGGGTAAAAGTTCAAAGTTGTGTCACACTTTGGGCCAACTTATCAGCATAAACAAATTTAAGTATTTCCAACTAAAAGTCAATTTTGGTGAAACTTATGTTCTATCTAGTTTCATTCTAGCTAAATTAGATTTAGGCCACAACTTTTCCAATTGGAACCATCCACTAAAATCATATGTAGCATCACTTTGGGGCTCATTTAACAAAAAAATGAAATTATTTAAAAAACATGATGCTTTAACAACTCTTACTCATGCAAATAATTATTTTAAAAGAATCTAAAAATACCCTTTTGTAGATCAATTAATCTACTTTATAAAAATATAATTTTTTAAACATTTAAATTATTGTTTATATTTTATTTTTTATTTCTACTAAAAGCAGGTCATCAACACCAAAATATGGTGTTGATTGTGCTCTCAAGAGAAAATAGTAAAGTTTATCAAAAAAATTGAAAAAAAATATGATGCACTAGAGGAGAGATTCCTTGTCAAGATGATATATTTTTTTTCCTATTTTGGATGAATAATGAAGACAAAAGTTGACATCCCATTAAAACAGTTGTGTTTTCATTACATGCAACTTCCAACATTTATTTAAAAAGGTTAGGATTAAGGTGCCATCAACCTTGTACATCCTATGTAATCAATTACTCCTAATATTGTTTGTAAATCACCCATAAGGGATGAAAGGTTTCACCAGCAGTGATCTTGTTTCAGCCGTATGTTTATATCCAGTACACGACGCTCATTCATCTGTGATGGGGGGTCATAGGGGGGTTTCCCCTACGAGGGGTCTAGGAGGATCATCCCCTCGGCGGGGGGTCTGGGGGTTGCGCACCCCAATGGGGGTTCAGGGGTAGCGCCCCCGACCTCATTTTATTTATATTTTATCATTGTGAATTTAGATCGTTCATCATTAGGTCACAGATCTAATGGCCAATATTTTGTCGATTATCTTGCCCTAGAAGGTAACCCCCTTTTATAAGAATATTTGTACTATTTTTTATCAGATTGGAGAGTAACAAGCGGCGTTAGATTGAAGACTAAAGGAGAGAGGAAGTGCATGTATTGTAATCTCATATTTGAAGATAATACAACTTGGAGCCTTTTTTCTTGGTGGAGTTTTTACCCGAAAGGGTTTTCTCCACATTACATATTGTGTTATATGTTCAGTTCTTAATGCATGTTATTTCTGTGTAATGGGTTTTGATTTTTGTTGCAATCTTCATTGATTCTACATTGTTTAGAGGATAATAAGGTTTGAATCAGATTTTTGTTGTGTGGTTTGCACCTTCATTTCTAATAAAAAAATATATATTTATCAAATCAGGGAAGAAAATAATCCATGCACTAATGTTTTGAGCCATGAATACACAAAAAAATATAGAAGGAAAATAAATGAAATTTACTATATAAATTATGACATCCCATTCAACCTTATTTTTCAACATTTTATCAACAACTAAATTATAGTGCCAATTTTATAAAATACTACATTTAAATTATTTTTTTATTTTTTTTAAAAAATAGAAACATAAAATACACTAAAAAATCTATATTTTATTAGTTTACATAATTTTAAAACTTAGAACATATACTTCACTTTGTAGTGATTTAAGTTAAAAAGTTAGATCAATGTTGGTTGTTTCCTTTATAAAAGTGTAACACAAGTTTGTGCTTTTACCCATATCATATGGATTCAATTTAGTGACTGAAAAATTGGGAGACAACAGTCTGCAAAACTAGTACAACTATATACAAATAAAATTCTAAAAGAATGGGTACTTATAATATGAATAACAAAGTCCTTGTCAAGAAGCAAACATCCATCGCAATAACAAATCTATAAACAATTCCTAGTACAACTTGCATGTGCACAAACAATACATAGATCACAAGGACTTATATTGGAAGGACTTGCATTCGATTTGTTATGAATAAAATCACATGGATTGGTGTATACAGCACTATCACGTGTACGATATGTAGAATCGCTCTACTTGTTAAATCCACTCAGCCCAGAAAACTTTAGGGTCAAAGAAAAAGTTATAAATGAAATGCAAATATTACAAACAAAAGCAAACTGGGACATACAATATTCTTAAAAACAAACTATGGGAAGCGCAACCATATCTATTTCATCCTTGAACACAAGAAATCTAAAAAATCATATTGATGATATTGTCAATGACTATGACTTTATCGAATCAGATATAATATGTTTACAAGAAACACATGTATCACATTTACCTCAGTACAGTCAACTACAAAATTTCCAATCTCTTTCTATATACAATAACTATGGTGTTGCAATGTGGGTAAATAACAAAATATCCATTTTACATTCAAATCTTTATAAAACTAATATTAGCATAGAAGCTATTTTAGCAACCATTCTTACTAACAACTTCAAAATAACAATAATAAATTTATATGCACGACCTACTACAAAGGCGTCTACAATTATCGATATAATTGACTAGGTAATTCTTGAAATAAACCTTGCAGACAATATAATTATTCTTGGTGATTTCAATATTGATATGGAACAAAAAAATGTTGAAACAATCAGATTAGAAACATACTAGAACAACAAGAATATACATTTCCTTCTTCACAAAAGCAATCCTTTAAAAACATCGCTCATTGACTATGTATGGTCAAATATTAACAAAGAAAATTACAGGATTATCAAAATCGACACATATTGGACTGACCATGATAATATTTGTCTTCATCTTAATATTTCACAAAAGAAAACAAGTAGCCATTATAATTCATTCCCATAACAACATTATAGTCTAAAGTATTAAAAATTATTTAAATAAACAATTTGGAATGAAAAAAAAATTACAACTTTTTCAATCACATTTGTTTTTTAATTATATTTACAAACATGTTATATATTCGGAAATTATGGAACCACTTCTTCAAATTATTAACTACATTCATTTCTTAGTTATTCGGTAAAATTACAAAATTCCCCCACAAGTTTTTTCAGTCAATTTCTTTTGTTTTATAATTTTTATTTAAAATCTCCTCTCTTATCAACACAATTTGTTAACTGTTTTGCAGTGCTAATGACAAATAATAAAAGAGGAGAAAAGAACAAAGCCATTGTGCACCAAGAACAAGTCAAGATGCGAGTATTCATTTATAACAAAACTTTTACAATATTTGTATTTATTATTTTAAATATATTATGCTTCATTGCTTGACAGGTCAAAAAAAGAGCCTGTGAAAGTACTTTCCATTGAAGACATAAATGCACATAAATTTGGAGAGGTATTTGAAGTTGAAGTGATTGTCACCTATCAAACTCATATAGATAAATAAAAAAACACACTTGAAGTCTTTCGTACTGATTTGACTAACAAAAAAGAAGAAATGACAATAACTGTGAATTTGACTAGAAATCTTGTGCAGCTATTTGAAAATAAGATTTATCCACATGCAAGTGTCCGTATAATTGGTTTTATAATTGGACCCAAAACAAAATTTGCTCACGGTGATTGTGAATCTATTCTGTTATTTACCCAGTCAAGTGTTATAGAAACAATCCCTCGTATTTGTGATGATTACTTATTTATACCAAGAACAACTATCAAAATGATGTTGGAAAGTACTGATAATTATACAGTTGGCACTGTTGGTACAATTGTACTATCAGCGAAATGAACACTATTTCACTTTGTATTGGATATTAAAGATGGATAAATAGAATATGATAAGGCACAGGTAATAAACAATTTTTTTCCCCCTCTTCTACCTACTCAAATTTAGTTTTTAAAAAAACATATATCCTCAATATTCTCTAACAAATTACGTAATCTGTATTGTATCAGTTACAATTGCACCCATCCTTGTACGAACAATATTCCTTTATTGAAGAATGTGTCTTATGAAAAGAATTTCCTTTCATACTGTTCAAAAATATTATTAAGCGGTTTGATGCAAAAGACTGTGTTCTTCGCAGTTGCCAGTCAACTTATATTGCTCCTCTAACAAACTAGCCAATAGTTACTCATCTTCAACATCTATTGCAAACAACATACAAGGTAATTTCTTTTCTCTTACCTTCTTTTATCTATTGATTTTTAATTATATTCATTTTTTTGCAAGTTCTATGTTGAAATGTTTAGCTCTATTTTTTACTAATTACAGATATTAGTAAGTTTGAATTATTTCCAATTTAACTATATCATTAACCATTTTCTGTGGAACTACAAATGTATTGATGCGTTCATGCTTTTTGATTGTTGCCAAGTATATAGAAAATTAAAACTTGCAAAAGCTTTTTCCATTCCATTCCAGCTGACCTGTCCAGTGTGGAATTACACCTTTTTCAACTTGGGGGAACTAAAAAATGATACTGCCCACTGTAACAAATGTAAAAAGGACATTGTCTACACATATGCGCATAATCTAAAAATACGTAATAGTAACATACAAGAATATAAGTATGCAGTACAATCTTAAAAAGGACATGTTCAATTGATTCCTTCTAGACCTCCAACAAATCACTTACGAAAATTACATTCATGATAAGTCAACAGTCATCTTTATTCTATATGCCTTTCAACTTCAGGGACAACTTACATTGGATCACAATAATGATATTCTTGATATAAAAGAAAATCAACTATAAAAAGGTATGGAGATTCCCACTATACAATTTATTTACAAGCTACAATTTGTACACTTATTGTTTATTTTAACAAAAAGTTATAAAATCTAATCAACATCCACAATTTCTTTGTAGATTTGTATGCCTCAGTTTATTTTCCATCCACTCCTACAACTCCAAGCTTCAATTTTCTCAATTAACAAAAAGGACTTGGGATTTAATCATTTGGATGTTTTTGTCTAAATATTTCAGTGAACTAAATACTTGTACTGGACTCTTTAAGTCTGATCTACCGCTCTTTAGATGCAACTCTTATGTTTCAATAGTTTTCTGGTTTTCATCACTTTTATATACTAAACTCCTTCAATTTATACATATAGGTTTTCTAATCTTGAGTACATTTATATAGTACAGTAATTGAGTTTATCTATGCCCAAGCTTTCTATTGTTTACATTTTCAACTTTCTCTTATGCTCTGTTCTCGTTGCTTCTTTCTGTTATGTAACTTGTGTTTAAAGATAACATCATTTTTGCACTGTTTTCTATGACATTAATGAACAATAATATAGTTTATATATACCCAAGCTTCCTGTTGTTAATAGTTTTTAGATTTTTTTTATGCTCTATTCTCCTTGCTTCTTTTTGTTATTTAACTTGTTTTTAAAGATTATATCACTTTTCTGTGCTATAAAATAATTTTTGGTTGTGAACTATCACATAAATCAAACTAACTTAGCAGTAAAGCTTTGTTTCATCTATTTTTGCATTAAATATTTCATTCATAAAATACATTCCAAATTTATTTACCTTTTCAGTACTAGGAAGTAAATAGGAAATATGTATTGATCATGTTCTCAAACTATCAGCATTAGAGTTTGTGCATCTACTATTTTTGCACTGTTTTGTATGACATTAATGACTTATGCTAGTTTTTTCTTGCTATTGATTGTCTGTATAATAAATGTAAAGCATTTTGTATTCAAAACATTTAAATGCCATAATTGATGACACTATTTTGTTTTATATCTAAACGTGTCAAACAACTTGATCTATTTTGTATATTGTGATACTTCATTTATACTGGAAGAGTTTATATTCCTCAAACACAACCACTATAGTCATGCATATGCCAAAATATAGTTGTGCTATGAAAACAATAGTCATACTAGTGCTAGTTGCAAGCACAACATGTTTATTTTGAATTAAACCTAAACCACATGACAACGTGAAGTTCCAACTGGCACCAAGACCATACAACCATTTACACACTTGACAAACAACTCTCACATTCATAAATATAAAGAGTAAGACTAAATTTTGTTGACAATTGCACATGAACAGAAACAATGAAACTAGGAATGTTATTAAATACATGTTCAGTGTCTCATCATCAGGATAACCCACCTCTTTGGCAAACAATCCTACACAATTCATTCAATTGTAAACATAACTGGCTTAGTAAAAATTAATTTAAAACATCCAGCTATATGCATAATATTTGTGCATTCACAATATTTATAAATACCTTGGTACAAAAATCAATATAACATAAGAGGAGATCTTCTTTCCTTCTCCTTTAAAATTTGTCCTCTACCATAACATAGCCAAAAATCTATATTGTAGACATAAGAATGAAACATAAACAATTTGTAATTTATCAAATTTTAAGACTACATCAACATCAACTCTTAGTATACAAATACTGGGAGTTCAACTCATTATACTTTAAACAAAAACTAGATCATCAATACTGGGTACAACTATTAATGAATGTCATTATTCACAGAAAAACAACTCTACATAAAAAGAACAAATAATTTATACTAAACCAATGAACAAACAACCACTATTGAACCCCAACATAATTTAATTTAACCACAACATATGATCCAAGTATATTCCTTCTTTCGAAATTGACACAAACATAATTTAGTCCACTTCAATGAAATATTCTTATGACAAAAGAGTTCATATATCTTTTCCAGGTACATTTGAAATATATAGAGAAATAGATTGCAATTGTTCTTCTTTTTAGGTAGAATAACTAATAGATCATTACAGAACAAACATTATATAGATAGACAATCAAGTAGTTCAACACGCATTGGATACATAACAAAGCATTTATGGAATTGTTTTATTAGCCTCCTCTTCAATCACAATTGATTTTACAAGTGTTTCATGTGTTTCATTGTCTAGTCCATCTCCCTTCTTCTGACTAATATTCAATTTCTCTTGCATATCTTTAAACCTTCCCACAATAGAAAGCACTCCTTTCATATTAGAAACTGTTGTAATGGAAAGTCTTGTCCTCCATTTTTGCAACACATTATTTATTTCAATCAGTTTGGTTTCTAATTAAGGAAGGTCTTTCCTAAAATTGGAAATTCAACCAAAAATAGTACCGAGTCTTTCCATCATATCTCCTTTCATATCTTCATTTATTTTGACTTATGCATTCATCCTTTCTTTGAAAGTTTGCTTTAAAGTATCTAAATCTACCAAGCTAGTTTCAGTTTCATTCAACAAGTTTACTCCAAGCGAAACAAAAGCACTGTGAATATCAGACACACAAGACTTATTATTCTTAGCCAAGCTTTTCAAGTCATTCATACACCGTGCTTGCATATAAATTTTCCAATCACTCGCAACAACCCAACTCACTGACTCATTTTCTTATAACTTGTCTATAACCTTTTCTGCCAACAGAGTACTAGAGTCAAACTTTGTCATGGCCTCAAAATTATTCTTAGCAACACCAAGCATTGTCTATTCTATCCTAATTGATTTTATGTAATCTAGTATTTCTATCTATTTTTCAGAAAACTTAGCATAAATAGTATAAGCATCATGAAGAAAACGTGTGCCATCAAATATGATTTTGCTTACCCATTCTTCCACTGCGCTTACAAAATATTTGTATTTGCTGATTTGGTCTAAAACCTCAGCACTGACACCTTTAGGGGGTCCATAAATAATACTTAAAGGCTGAGATTCAATATCTACAATAGACTTCATGTACGAAGTAAGAATTTCTACTTGGTCTTCTAAGACTTCAACTTCTCTTTCTTTCTCTTCAACTCGAGCAACAAGTACATCAATAGATAGTTTAGCATTATGAATGCCCCCTGAACAAATGGAGGGCCCAGATCCATAGTGCTCACTTGGAAGTCATCCACTAATATATCTTTAATTTCTTTATTCACCATCGATTCAACAATCTCCACATATTGATGTTTGGAAATAGGGTCAACCATCAGTCTCG
This sequence comes from Cunninghamia lanceolata, assembly GCA_027924645.1. Taxonomy (NCBI): domain Eukaryota; kingdom Viridiplantae; phylum Streptophyta; class Pinopsida; order Cupressales; family Cupressaceae; genus Cunninghamia; species Cunninghamia lanceolata. The sequence continues at coordinate 2,563,216 of BSBN01000893.1, read as the reverse complement.
ATATTTTCTTTGCCTTTTTAGACACTAAGTCCATTTTCAATAATCTTGCCACTACATCAAATTCTGTGTCTATAACATGTGTATACCTCCTTTTGTTACTCACCACTGTCTTTAACCACGACGGTGTACTACTCACAAAAAATCATTAACACTTGCATCAGGTACTTTATCTAGTTTTATGCTATCATCTCCTAATGGCACCTTCGATCGATCTGGGGTTCTCAAAGAATCTAACGGAGGAGATGGAGGAGGCATTTTCATAGGACTAGTATCTAAAACTATGTCACTAGTCCTATCTTTCTGCATATCTTTCTGGGGAGACTTAGCATCTTTGTCACATTATACAGATCTACTTATACTAGGATTGGTTGTAGCACCTTCACATGCATCCATAACTTGCTCCTAATGTACAGATGAACCTGCATTATCATTATGAATCTTAGAATTTAACCATGCCAAACTCCTATCTAAAACAGATCAAGATCTATTTTTAAGATCAATTTCACACAAATTCCAATTGATTTCACCCAATGGTTTATCATCTTCTCCTACAAAAGCAACATCAACAATATCAACATAGTCATCATCAATGTCAAGAACTCTCCATCCTAGTTTATACTTTCTCATCTGATCTACATTTAACCTGCACAGTTCTCTTTTTCAAACTTCATATTCATTAATGCAATCGACCCAATAATCCTCAAGATGGACTACATGTCCTCTTGACATAGATAGATACAAATTATTTTTTACAAAGTCTTTACTGTTAAAAAAGATTCTAGATCCAAATATTTCCAAATGAAAATGATCTAGTATTCTATCAACATTCTTTGCATCTTCTGGTTGAGCACAACTGTAATGTGTCAATTTTAATGGAAATGGGTGCCCCTTCTTTTTTCCAGCATAATACCTTTGACTTGTCAAATAAGCTTATCTGCATATCCAAAAAAACTAGATAGTCTGAAGCATATCTTGGTAATTTCAGTGGTGGATACTCAAAACCTCCAATTTTGATGTATGTAAACCTCTCATATTGTATAAAATAACTACCAAAAGTCAACATGATTAGCAGCTTCTATGGAAATTCTCACCTCCAGGTTTTCCCATATTCTTCTAACCATCAGCATCAAGAATGCATCACTCACTCTTTTGTACACTTTGTTCCCATCTACTTCCCTTATTTTAGGAAAATAGTCATATACCTTGGTTTCAATTGTCAAGGGACCACATACCTTTAAACCTAGCCATCTGGGTTGAATTGTTTCCAACAAATAAATAATAGAAGAACACATGTGAAACTTTTTCTTATTTTCAAAATTGGTCAATTGTTCATGTAAATAGTTACTTATTAGACTGGACCAGTCAACAAATTATGTTCCAATACAAATAATCATAATATACTGGCACATCCAATTTTTGAAACTATCACACTCTTGACTTCCACTAACTATGTGCAACAAAGTTATTATATCAGAAATCTCATCCACAAAATACCCCTTAACCAAATTCTTAGGTAACTTAGACCCTCCCTTCTTAGGATTCCTAAGCCATGTCATTGCTATCATGTCTTTACATTTCTTTTTACCATCAATAAAAAAGCTCATCGCTTTCTCTACATATACTTCTGCATAAACTTGATGACTTGACAAACCCAATCTGTCAGCAATGGAGTCACTATTCAATGATAGGATGCTTTGCCCATTCACAGTTCTAATCTCTCTATTTCTGGCATTATAGTTTCATATACAAGCCAATATCAAATCAGGGAATTTTACAACTAGTGGGAACCCTCCAACATGTGCCAATCCACTGTCAAACACTTTCTGTGTGATTGATGGTCTATGGTTGGTATTCATTCTCTGCCAAAATTCATGCATATTTATGTGCCCAAAATCTATCTCGTATCCTTGATAATTCATTGCCAATTATGTAAGAGATATCCAATGGCTTGTATTTATACTTCATGTTCACAGTTGGTAGGGGACCAATATAAAGAATTTCACGCCTTGCTAACGGATGGCCATTTGAAATAGTAACCTGAGAGACAATGAGGCTCTATAATTCAAACTATAGCGATGGTAATGCAAGTCTATTTCAAACTGTTACATGAGACACAAGGGCTTTTGATGATTGAAATTAGGGCTAGCAATCATATAAATAGTAACACACATTCTATTAATACCCCACCCCACAGTATTTCAATATATTGCAATACTTTTTGAACACAAAAAAGATAGGTGGACTTACTTGGATAGTGACACTTCGATGGCAACATGAACATGGGTAGCTCCTTTAAGCTCTGGGATTTGTCCTTCTCGTAAACTTTACAAAATGACTTTACCATTCAGATATTGATTTATAAACAAAACAATTTTACCGACATCATTTAATACCCCTTATATTTAATGTAAAACTTAACCTAACACCATATTATTCAATAATAAATTATTTCCAACAACACAAACACTTTATCTGCAACATATGGCTTCCCACAATTCTATATAATGTTCTATTGGCAAAATCAAATATTTATGCCATATTTGATACTTTTTTGCTTATCTCTAAAATGAACACATAGCCTTATCAGAAAAACTATCATCTCAAGAACCTCACCTTTTATTACAACTTCCTCAGTTCCTAAACCTTCCGACTTGCCGATAGCATGAATCAAATCCTTACCGGCAAAACTCCCATCGGAGGAATCAATTTCAACTTTTGTTACATCAATGCCTTATAACCAAAACTTCCATCGGAAGAATCACACATTTGAGAACTACTTCCTTTTTTCCAATTCTTTCGACTGCCTGATCAAAGTCCTAATTCATTTCATAGAAGGTTAACCTAATGCCTTATCGACAAAACTATAATCGGGAGAACCTCGTCTTTAGAACTAGTACCTCAGTACCCAAATCTCCTGACTTGTTGATAAAATGATTTTGTTACAAACAAAAGTTGAAATCCTCACTAAATCAAAGACTTATAAGCAAAAATCACGTTCAAGGAACCCAATTAAAGTTTTATTATATCAACATCTTATTGGTAAAACTTCCATCAGAAGAACCAAATATTTCAAAACTACTTCCTTTGTGACCAATTCTTCTGACTTCTCGACAACAAGCCCTTATTTGTTTCAAAAAAAGATTAAGTGAATGCCTTATCGACACAATTGTAATTGACAGAACCTCATCTTTTAGAACTAGTACCTCGGTACCTAAATCTCCTGACTTGTCGATAAAATGATTTTGTTACAAACAAAAGTTGCAATCCTTACTAAACCAAAGCCCTATCGACAAAACTCCCATTCAAGGAACCTAATTAAAGTTTTATGATATCAACATCTTATCTCTAAAACTTCCATCGGAAGAACCAAAGATTTCAGAACTGCTTCCTTTGTTGCCAATTCTTCTGACTTCTTGAAAACAAGCCCTTATTCATTTCAAAAAAAGGTTAAGCGAACGTCTTATTGGTAAAACTGTAATCAACAGAACCTCGTCTTTTAGAACGAGCACCTCAGTACCCAAATCTCCTGGCTTGCTGATAAAAAGATTTTGTTACAAACACAAGTTGTAAGGCTTACTAAATCAAATCCTTATCAGAAACATCGAAAGAATTGATTAGACTGATGAAAGCTAAGCCTGATCATCAAAACTCTGATCAGAAGAACCAATAATTTGAGAACTAGTTTAAATGTTCTGAATTCTTCCGACATGTCGATAACAACGCCCAATTCGATTCAAAAATATCAACTTGATGATTACAAAACTTTCTTCATTTTAAACAAAAGTCTAGTTTTACTAAAGCAAAGCCTTATCCACCAAACTCCCACCAAAAGTTATGGAACTGGTGAACCTTTGTTCCAAAATATCCCAACTTGTCAATAACGAGACATAGTTTGTTTCAAACAAATGGTTAATCAAATTAAATATACTTGACTAGACTAATTTTTTTATGTCCTAAATAAACAGTCATATATTTTAATTAAATATTTCCTTTATCATTATTTTTTATAGTTTAATCTAAATCACAATACTAATTATATTAGTAATATTTATTATATTAGTAATATTTATTATTAAACCCTGTTCAAATATTAATTATTCAATTTTATTAATAATTAAATTATCAATTTCCAAAACCATATATATTGAATCACAATTAAATATACTATTAAAATTACAATTTTGTTATTATATTTATATAGGTCTTAATAAAATTAACTTCTCTAATATTATTGGAATGCAATTTGTCTATACAACAAATATTCAATCTACTAAAAAAAATTACAACTAAACAAGTACTATAATAACACTATAAGGTAGGTACTGGCCACTAGGTGGCACTTGTTTATTCTATAAAACTTCATTTATAAATATGAACTTGTTTATTGCATTAAAGTATGTATTACTTCTCTTGTTTACTTGATTCTTGAGATGGAGGTTATATAGTTAGTTTTGCAAGTACTATTATGTTCTTACAGTTACTCTAGATCTCTTTTTTTTATACTCCTATAAAGGTTTAGACTTTGCAAGTGTATTGTAAGAACTAATCATCTAAATAATACAATACCTTGGCCACTAAATAATACAATACCTTGGCCACTTTGGCATGAGATGACTTACCAAAGGTTTTATCAATAATGCTAGTCAAAACCCTAAAAAATGTAAAGTAGAAGTCTATAATTAGGCAAAGGTAGGAAAAAAACTAGAGATGGCCAAGACCAATATAAACCACAATTATAGAGCCATGGTTGGAGATGTTCTCTAATCTATGAACTTATCCTTTGACAAGGTAGAGATCTAATGTAAAAATTTAAGTAATTTTATCAAGGTATCCATTTGACATAATTTTTCTATTTAGCTATGTATCATCCTCCATATTATTCAATTTCTAAAGTAAAATTATCAGTTTACCACTCAACACATTTATTAACCTAGGTTAATAGTGTTTTATGTGTGCATTTACTAGACTAGGTTAACCCTAAAGAAAAGTATTACATGGAATAAACTTGTGCTTATTGGATTTTGACACTTTTTTGGTTGCATCATTTGTCTCATTTAATTTGATCAATTGGTGAAGACTTTTGGCATACATAAAATAAAATAACTTTCAAGTAAATAAAGCAATTCTTGAATAGGCATGTCTAGAATGAATTTTTTTAAAGATAGGTATGCTAGTTATAAATCAATCTAATCAAATTATGAGAAGGTTTCCTCACTCAAGATGTACATGGAAATGCATGCTTATAATCATATGTTTCTATTTTGAGCTTATAATTTTTATTTATCTATGTTGTGATTGGCTCAAAATTTGAGCTTTTAAGGACAAATTTTGTGGAAATACTATTTTGAGTAAAACAAGCACAATAAACTTTATGTTAACAAATTTTAATTTTTACTAAGCCTACACATGAAGACATTTTAATAAAAATTATTGGGAACATCATTTATCTATGTTGTGATTGGCTTAGAATTTGAGTCGTTAATGAGGGTTTTGAGGAAATACTAATTTGAGTAACACAAACACATGAGCCCAAAAATATGGTTGGGAGGGAAGTATGGAATGGAATGGAGTGAGCTGAGATTAACTTGTATGATTAAATTTTGAGTGGCTAAATTCTTGCCCAAAAAATTAGTTATTAAACAAATAATATTTTTGATTTCAACAAATATTATTATTTTTTAAGTCTACTCAAATATTATAACAAAAATTTTAATATTTATATTACTATAATATTCATACTAATGTGATTCTTTAATTTTAATTCACTGTATATATATTATTTATAAATTTGATACTATAAATATTAATGAAATAAAATAATTAATTATATATTAATAATTGAATGTATATTAAATTAGTAGAATGTATGTTTAATTTTTTAATGGCATAAAAACTTTTATTTTTGACATATTATATTTTTTTAAGGACATGAACACCAAAATTCAAAACTAAATAAAAATTTATTTAATTTTTTTGTGGACTTGAGAATTTATTATATTATTTGTGTAAATATTTTAGAAATAAAATTAAACATTATATTTAGACTACCATTAACATGTGTTAAAAAGTTTCATTTTATTATTATTTTTAAATTAGCTTTTTAATTTATTATTAAACTTCATTTTTTACCTTTCTAATTTTTAAAATTAATTATATCTTAAAATATGATATTTTTAAAAAAATTTATTCCCTTTCTTTTGTTTTATTGTACAATTATCCTTTTTATTTTACTTAAAATACATTTGTTTTACTTTTGAATGTAACTTTCAAATTTATTTTGGGAAAAATTGTCATTCAATAATTTCTTTTTTTTTAGGAATAATATATTGCTTGATTGTTTTTCCTCCTCAACCAATTATAAGCTATAAATTTTTACTTAGACTAATATTTTTTACATATTGATAAATAGCACTCTCTTTTGTTAAGTTTGATTCATTAGTTGACTTTTATTTTCATTGGATTTACATTATTTTAAAATTACTTAAATATATTTATATGCTTTAGCTACATTCATTAAAAGTGAGGACAAGCTGACTCAAGAATCACTTTGTGATAGTTCATCCTTCTATAAATAAACACTTGTTATTATTACAATACTACAAAGGTAAGTATTGGTTGGCACTTGTTAATAAATGGAACCAACACATTTATAAAAAAAAATATTTTTTTTTAACCTACCAACAATTTATTTGTAATTAAGATGAAAATTATTAACCATATACAAATCACCATGCTATTGAATAGTTCAGTGGTATGCCTTTTTAAATCTAAATTAAAAATATAATTTGACTGCTATAAGAGATTCTAAAATAAGAACATGAGCTAAATTGTGATGCCATGCCTTTAATTTTAGCGAATCATTTTGGATTGAGCATAAGTTTGTTATTCCACAACATTGATCCACACAATTCAATGTAATGGCAACGTAACCCTCAATGCACACAAATCTTAATGACCTCACTCTACTTAAATATCATCCACTTCAATGGTCAAACAGTCAATAGAAATTTTACACGTGATTTACAACAAAAAAGTGGTAAATATTTGTCCTATTTTTATTGGCCAAAAGTGACCTTTGACTATTGAAGTGGATGATATTTAAGAAATACAAACTAGTATTTAAATCTCAATTGTGCATTATAATCACTTTGCTATCGAATGTGATCACCGACGCTGTTTCATGTGAGAGACATGTTCTCTTTTTGTTAATCTGGTGGTCCATATAAACACCTAGGAAAAATTTCGAGTCCTTTACACAGAGTTCCATACTACATAGCTGCTTCAAACAGAAACCAAAAGGAAAAGACTTTATGATAGAAGAAGATAGAACCACACTATTTGAGAAAACGGTTAAGTATTAAAATCAATAATTATTAATAATTTGGTCGATAGGCCATTCTATATGTGCACACATTTTGTAACTGTCAAAAATTTGGTAGTTCATCGTCCATAAAACAATAAAAAAATAGTAGTTCAAAAATATTTTCTCCAAATTTAAAAAAATAATGGCAGCTATCATTGCAGAGAGAGTGGTTTTTTTTTTAAAAAAGGGCTCGAATTCTTTCTCCATTGTGTGTGAGGGTGGGCAAAGATGTTTGATTCAGGGCACCAAGCCGATGTAAGAACCTCAAAATGTACCCTCAATAGGCCAGTACCATTCATAAAAATGGCACATTGTTATAAATGTCAGGGCTTGCAAGGTTAGTTTTTTTTGTTATGCTCAATGTCAGGGTTTCATTTGTTTAATTTTACATGTGGGTTTGCTTGTTTTTTTCAAGTTTTTGAGAAACCCTCCTTGTTGGTTGGGATTAATAAATTACCGGCTGTTTCTTCTTGACAAATTAATCCATCTTAAAATCGTTGAAAGCAAATAACTCAGGAGAGCGTATCAAATTGCAAGATTTGAGGTGAGCTAAAGTGGGGGAGTGCGAACAGAAAACAAAAGAATCGCCTTCTAAGGAATCCATCCAATGCCGTGGTATTTCCATTTGTTTTTCTAGCACAAAAACTAAATTTTGTTTGCTGCAATTTTATTAACCACAGAAAAACCCTCCTTCCTTGAATTTTTTAACATGCAAACCATTCCCTTAAATTTTTCCATTGCATAGTTTTATTGGTTTCGAGCTCTCCGTAGTACCAAAGCTTTTCTGTGATTTTTCCATTTCTGACTACCAATTTACTTTAGAAAGGCCGTGAGGGCTTCACTTGTTTTGTTCAGTCACGAAATAATATTCAATCTCTCTTTGTGGAGAGAAAACTGTTGTATTCATTGTTTTATTGGTAACTTCTGTTTTATTTTGTTTCAAAAATAATTTCTAATAATAGAACACTAATATTAATTACCCTAAATCTATATCTATTAAGTTATAATGTTTATTTGTAAGTAAACTCTTTTTTTAATTACCCTAAATCTATATCTTTTACAGAGAGCTTTGGTCATTATGGTCATTTTCTACTAAATTGGCAGCTTGCTTGGCTCGGATTCAAATGACCAGTCTACCAAACCCTTTAATGAAGCGACTAAATGATGACTGTGCTATTATGTGGTGTAAGTCCCCTTTGCGATTGCTATTGTCTTTGTGTTGAGAAAGTGAAACTTCCTCTTTTTAGTTTTTTTCAAGTTATCTGCTGCCATAGATTTTTCTGTATATGAGGAGGTTTGGATGCTCAGGCAATTCACAGAGTCAGAACTTATAATGCTGATCTCAATTCTGTTTCTGTTTTATGTTGGGTTAATTATAATTTTATTACTATTAAGAGGATCTAGGTTTTTATAGATTAAATAATTTCCAAAAAAATTTCCCAACCTTTTTATGCAATCATATATTAATTTCTTTTAGATTTTTTTAAAGTGTGATAGAATGAAAGTTCATCTATCATATACATACTTATAAAAATTAGAAGTGAATGTGCATAATAGAAAAATATAGTATGCCTTATGTACTTTTTAGGATGCGTGTGCATAATAGAAAAATATAGTTATGTCTTATGTGCTTTATTATTGTTTTAAATTGTTATTGGTGTTTTTTTAAAATTTAGATTCATATTTATAGTATGTATTAAGATAGTGGGCTGTGGAATGAGGTGTTTTATTATTGTTTTAAAATTTTGTTTGTGTTTTTAAATTCTAAATTTTTATTTAGTAATAGATTAAGATTTGGAAATCAAGCTATTAGTTAGTCATATCATACCATTATTTTTTTTTTTTAAAATTGAAAAGTAGATAAGACTTTAATTTTATTATGATAAATTTTTTTAATTAATACCATTTTAAATGGCCAGTTTATTTATAATTAATCAATTAATTTAAAATTTTATTTATTTCAATTATTAATATTTATATTTAATAATTTATATTTATATTAATAGTTATATTTAATAATTTAGATGCATTTAAATGATTTTTTTAATTTTATATTAATATTTATACCTAATTTCTAAGGTTTTAGTTTTATGTTGGGTTAATTATAATTTTATTATTATTAAGAGGATATGGGTTATTATAATTTTAGTTAGAAAAAATTAATAAATGAGAAAATGGATTATTCCATTAAAAATATATTATTAAGTTAAAATTTTATTTCTTTCAATTATTAATATTTATATTTAATAATTTATATTTATATTAATAGTTATATTTAATAATTTAGATGCATTTAAATGATTTTTTTAAATTTTATATTAATATTTATACCTAATTTCTAAGGTTTTAGTTTTATGTTGGGTTAATTATAATTTTATTATTATTAAGAGGATATGGGTTATTATAATTTTAGTTAGAAAAGATTAATAAATGAAAAAATGGATTATTCCATTAAAAATATATTATCAATTAACTTAAAATTTTATTTATTTCAATTATTAATATTTATATTTAATAATTTATATGTATTTTAATAGTTATATTTAATAATTTAGATGCATTTAAATGATTTTTTAAAATTTTATATTAATATTTATACTTAATTTCTAAGGTTTTAGTTTTATGTTGGGTTAACTATAATTTTATTATTATTAATAAGAGGATATGGGTTATTATAATTTTAGTTAGAAAAGATTATTAAATGAGAGAATGGATTATTCCATTAAAAATATATTAGGGTTAAATTTTTTAATATTAACTAATTTTTTAAAATTCACACAACACAATATAAAATAAATATTGGTGATGTAGAGAGTTGGTTTAACATTCATACTACCTCTCGCTCAAAACTTTGAGAATAATTATCATTTGAATAAGATAGAAAGTGCAAATTATGTTAAGAATAGGAAAATGAAGAGCATCGATTGCAATAATAATTTTCTTTCAATTGTGTCCATGCAATTATAATTGTAAAAAATAAAATATTTGTTGTAGATGCTGCTTCTGGATTAAACTGTGTTAGATTTTTTTTTTTTTTCCTCTCAACGTTTCAGGTCACACTCTGTGAACCATCATCAGAAGAAAAAAGAGAGCAAGAGAACAACAAATGATGAATTACAGACTAGAGGCTATCTTAAAAAGAAGAGGGAAAGGTGTGGTGGGGAAACCAAGAAAAGAAGAGTGGGATAGGGGGAGCCCAAAAACAACACAAGGCACCAATGAAGAGAAAAGATAAAAAGACAAATTAGTAAAAATAAAAGGTTGACAAAAGAGCAGATAACCTAAGGAAATTAACCAAATTTTTTTTTAAAGAGAAAATACATCACCTCAAATATAAAAATTGTAAAGAAAAAAATAGGTGAAGGGGGCACAAGCATGGACTACCTAGTAAATAAAAAGGGATATAAATATGTGTGTGTGTGTGTGGCAAGCAAATAATAAAGCTAAGAAAAATAAGGGTACGGGTTAGAAAAATCAAGGAGGAAGCAAAACCAAGTGAAAATGAAGAAACACTAAGAGAACCACCTACCTAATAAATGCAGGAAATTAAAAAATTATAGCTACTTCTAGGTAAAAGAAAACAAAAGATACAGAAAACCTAGGACAAGACACGAAAAATGCTTAAAGGAGGAATAAAAATAAAAATCTAACTAAAGACATTAAAAAACTTCCAAGACCAACACAAACAATAACAAAGATAAAAAGAAAACACCAGAAAACAATAGAACACTAAAAAAGAAGCAAGGAGAGCAAAAGAGCACTGTCGGAAGGAGAGGAATCAACTTCATAAAAAGGTCAAAGATAAAAAACTTCAAGAAGAAAGGAAATAAAAGAAATTAAAATGAAGTGTATATTATAATATAAATCGAGTTAAAAAAAAGAACATAGAAACCAAGACAAGGATGAAAGACCTCAAAAACAAAAGAGATAAAAAACAAGGAGAGAAAGAAAAGACCAAAAATTGAGAACCAAGAAACAAAAAAGCAGACAAAATTACCACAACACTAACATTAGAAGGTGAAAAGAAAAATGAGTGGGAAGAGACAAGAGCCCACAAAGAAACAAGGAGGTGGGAAGAAAAAATCTAGAAAGCTCTGAGGAACGTGTCTGACCTAGGAAACAATGAGCAAATTTTTTTGAGTGGGAACGAGAAACCAAGAGAGCGCTAGGGGAGAGGAGAGAGAAAGAAAGCTAGGAGAAGAAGGGAGAGGAAATGCCAAGGGAGACGACGGAGGAAGAAACCCGAGGAAAAGACACAGGAAGGAACGGGAGGGGTGCCTACTCGAGAACTAAAAGGGGGGGGAGGACAGAAGGGCAAGGGTAGGGTTGCTCAGGCAGATGGAGGAGAAGGGAGAAAAATAAGGGAATGAAAGGGAAGAGGGGGGGACAAGAGGATGAACGGGGACAAAAGGTAAGGAGGAGAGGAGGAAGGGTAAGGGGACTAGGAAAGGGATTAAGATGGGGAGCGATCACGGAGGGGGGGACAACGGTTTCGAAGGCGGGTGAGTAAGGGGTGCCATTTTATTTCATATAGCTTAATATTTAATATGATATCCTATAAAAGTTACATTCAAAATATTAATATATTTTTATGTTGTTATTATACATTTTTCTATTGTTATTTCAATGTCTTCATGACTCTCTATAATTCTTATGCTATTAAAGATTTTATGAGTTGTAGACAACATGATGAGGCAATCATAAGGGGGTACAAGATGAAAAATATTTTGACAATTACTAAATATATGATTTCATTATGATTTAGTTCTCTAATGGATTCATGATTTAGTTCATGTGGTTATTCATTTAATACCATTTTATTATTTTTATTTTAAAAAAAAGATTTTGTTATGGTATTTATAACCTTGTCTACCAACTACTACTACATTTGATGAATTTCCAATAAAATATAAATATATACTATTTAACGATAGGCCTATAAATATTTGTGCCTATGGGCCATTTGATAGCACCTTTGGTTCATATACACACACAAAGTGTATGTCAAATTTAATTCACACACACACAAAGTGAATGCAAAATTTAGTTCATACACATTTCATAGACAAAGTGAATGTCAAAAGCACACTCAAATAATAAATAGATGCCAAAATTCAACTGCACACTTCACACAAACAATAAATGGATGCTGAGACACTAAACAAAGTGAACTCCAAAATTTAAATAAATAAGTGGATGGCAAAGTTCAAACACACATATAAAGTGAATCCAAGAAGTTCAAACAATAAGTGCACACAAAGTAATGCCTAAAGTTCAATCACACTTCAAACAAACAAAAAGTGGATGGCAAACTAAATCACACTAAACAAACAAAATTCAAAAACACTTCAAACAAACAATCAATGAATGTCAAAATTTAAGCACAAACACACACTTCATACAAACAATAAATGCAAAAAAAGTGATTCAATTTTAAACATACAAAGTGAAACAAATATAAGTCAATGCCAAAGTTCAAACCCATACTATATCAAATTAAAGAGAATGCCAAAGTTGCACTCCATACAAACAATAAATAGATTCCAAAGTGAAACACACTAAATAAACATGTACAAAATACAACTTACAAATGTATAACACTAATTATGACAATGTTAATATACTTTATTGTGGTTGAATGAGAGGCCATAATTTTTAGGGTTTCTTTATGAATTAGTTCTCTATCATTCACAATTTAGTTCATATGGTTATTTATTTAATATCATTCCATTATTTTATTAAAAAAAATTAATTTCTTATAGTATAAATAGCCTTGTCCACCAACTATTACATGTAATGGCTTTTGAGTAAAAATATAGATATAAACTATCTAGTAATAGGCCTATAAATATTTGTGCCTATCGACCATTTGATAATACCTTTGGTGCTTTTACTAGTAATAATATGCATTGCAGAAACATGCAATCGTTTTTATTTAATCTTTTCAAGGCCATTAAATATCAGACAGGGCCTCTGGTATACAATATCATAATAAATGTTTGCTAGTCATCAGACACATTTAACCGAAGAGACTGTCATGGGATATTCAAAAGTGTTGGCATAATTGAAGGTTATGGAGCCTCCGGACTTCAATGGCTTCCCATCATTGACAAGGCAGTCATTGTAGTTCAAACGCTTGAATAATTTGGGATTTATCTCTTCTGCAGAGCTGAACCATCCGCAGGTGAGGTGGATATCTGCTATTGAGCAGCCTGTGACGCAGACATTCAAAATGTGTACACTGTATTGTGGAGTTCCGTTTGGCATAGGGGAGGTCGCGCCCTGGTTCACTACTATGTCATGATTTGCGCACGCTTGTCCTATAATCTCAGAGAAACGTGCATATTTAATCAAACCCGTCAGCTTCCTCACAAAGGAATTCGTAATAAGTTAACAAAAAATGAATTTCTTCCTACTATATCAGGGTAAAAAAACTTTCATTAAATTGAGACCTGAAACGCCGTTGAAGAATATGCAGAGGGCAAGGAAGGCCAAGTAAATGCTGTGTACTGAAAACATCCTCATTGTGGTTGCAAACGCTTTGTATGTATATCATACCTTCGCCTCTGCTGGTATATATAGGAATGAAGTGAGTGCTATTTTAGAGCACACGGTTACCATTATTCAACATATATATCTGTAGATCATATTGGCATATCTAATGAGAAAATATTATTATTGATTTTCTCTTATCGCCTAGATCTAGATCGATCCTCCCCTCGATCACGCCTTTTTTTTTTTGAATCAGTTTGAAGTTATTATTCTAAGGGAAGGAGATCCCGATCATTAAAGGATACAAGCAACCAGTTCGGGATTGGTATGACACTTACAACTCCATAGTCGATCTCTTCCAGAAAAAGCAGAGCTTCAAGACTGGTTGTCTGAATGACTTCGGGCCCTGAGTTGTCTGCAGGTTCCCGCTATGTGTTTTTTTGTTTTAATTCTTCTTCCTTGTATTCAAATCTTTGTTGTTATGGTTTATTGCGGGTTTGCTAATGTTTAGAGGCTTCAAGGTTGAATATATTTCTTCAAAGTTTTCAGTCTCTGCACACAAGGTGTTTATGAACATATTCTAGTAGAAGATCTTTGCATACATAGGCCAAGAAGTGGAGTGAATGCAACTTAATTTCTCGTCTAAATCTTTTCTTATTCCCTTTTTTTGAGTCCTCTTGTCTAAAACATCATTCAACCTCTGTAAATGATATTGGATAAGTAACCGTCAGTGATCCAATGTAATGGAGAGGCCGGACTTACATCGGGACGTGACTTGCTGCTATGCCCAATGATGATAATAGAACACTTGTTAGAGGAATGTGCATCCAAATCAGCAAGGAGGTTAATGAATCATGTGATAAAGTTTAAAAGCATATTTGGGGTTATAAAAGCAGATTCTTCTCTCATATGCATCTTTACTAGTCAACTCAGCTATATTTTTAAGATGTTAATTTTATTCCTAAAGTATCCTCTCCTCTACGGAAAAATGATGATATGAGTGACGAGAAATAGAATAAAATAACATCTATATCTTGATAACAAAATGGCAGGTAGTTCTACGAAGTTTCTACTTTTAGATTCTTAATTGCTAAGTGGGAATAATTATTCTGCATGGAAGACCAAACTCAAAACTCAACTCGAGTTTGAAGAAGTTTGGAATGTGGTTGATTGAACCACGAAATGACATGCAAGTGATGATGAGAAAAAGTCATTTGATCAAGCTGATAGGAAGGCCAAATTGATCATTCCATTCAACATGTCTGATGAAGTTTAGCCCTTTATCCGAGACTCATCCACAACCAAAGATGCATGCGACAAGCTTAGGACAGTTTATGAGGCAAAAAATCAAAATCAAATCCTAAATTTGCAGAGTCAGTTGCACAGCCTAAAGATGAAGAATGGAGAACAATTAGAATTCTTTCTGATGCCGGAGCATCAACTAAAAAATAATTAGAGATCTCAACATGGGAACAAATGAAGAGAAATGCCTCTTTAAGAGGCTTAATTTCGCATGGAGTGGATACATTTATGAGGCACCCAAGAGGAGCATCTTGCAGGAGACATAATGACAACTAGTAGAGTCTTTATGAGTTGATTCAAACAACAGATAAAGACTAAAATAAATTAAACAAAAGAGAGACATTGAAACTAATTCATAACAATAAACAAGATGTAGAATGTGAGCGCCATTTATGAGAGTGGTGGGGTCTTTGGAATTAGAATATATTCTATAATAATTGTTTGTAGATTTCTAATGCCTTTTTTTACAGGCTAAAGTGAGAAAATTTGAGTGAGGAGGCTGCCAAAATTAAGGAGGGAGTGCTGCACTTCCAATAGGAGTTTAGACACCTCATTTAGTGAGTTTTGAATGCCAAATAAATTTGCTAATAAAAGTAAAGATGGACGCCAAATGGGAAGAATCTTCCATGCCTCATCCTAGAGGCTCACAATAGACTAAAGGAGATAACAAAAAGAAATGGAGGGGGGCTATATTAGGGGTGCCCAAGGAAGAATGAAGATGCAGCAAAGAAAATATGAACAACATAAAATAAGAGGAAAAATGTTGCCATGTGAGAGAAAAGGAGTGTCTGAGAAGAGGTGCATCAATGTGGAGATAATGAACAATAGAGATGAGAGGGGATGTAAGAAACAAGTTTGAGAGTGAAGTTTTATTTTCTGTAGTTTGACAGACCTTGGAAGGCCATTTATGTAATCTTGATGCAAATTTATGTATTTTATTTTTGTTGTTGAGTTGAATAAACTGATGTTGCAAGCATTATGAGTTGTGATTTTAATGTGTATGTTTCCTGTGAGTGGATCTGTGTGTGGATTTGTGAGCATGTGTTTGCAGTTTCAAGTATGTGGTCTATTTTTTTTTGCATCAGTGGTATCAGAGTGGGTTGTTCCTGAGTCCGTAGGTAGATCACCAAATGTGATGTAGCTTACAGTAGTATAATCTGTGAGTTGTGGGTTGTGAGAAAGTACCTCTAAGAGTGGCCTTGTGAGGTAGGGGTAGAGGTGGAGGTAGATACCAAAGTAGTAGCTCTTGAGTGTGTGGATAGAATCGCTAATTTGAGACAGTCTACGCGAGGACCTAAGGGTCATGTTGTGAAGAGTAAGTCTCTTAGCGTTGAAAAGAAAATGAAGGAAATAAATATGAGACCGAGAGTCCAGATTATCTAATTAGAAGAAAGAATTGATTTCTGTAGACTTCAAGAGCAAATGATAGAGATAAGAGAAAAGACATGTACGGTTGATGAGATAATGGAAGAGATCTTTGGAATTTTAATTGAAAGAAAAAATAATGTTGGAAAGGAGGAGAAGAAGATTAGAGGAAAGAATAATATTGTAGATATGAGAGAGATGGTGTAGAATGTGATGAAGGATCTCACAAATAGGGTGACAATGCCGACCAGACTAGTTAGAAATAAAACTAGAAGTTCTGAGTTCAAATTTGAGGAACTTGAAGAGGAAAGTGAGAGTTATGTTGAAGAGGAAATAAATTTGAGTATTGCTGATTTGAGTAGTGCAATGTAGACTGATAGAGGTACAATATTTGGTTATAAGTTTGAAGAGGACGATATTGAAGATGACGATGTGATTGAAGACATGCTCGAAGAAGGTGAATGTATAGAAGACATGGAAATTTCTATGACAAGCCAAGAAGACACTCAAGATGTGAAAGATGAGATGATGGACTTTGAGGATCCTGTGTTTGGTGAATAATTTGGGGAAGATGAAGAAGATTTCCTATTCAAAGAGGAGATGAGAAAGATATATATCTTATTTGAAGGGCAAGTGTCAGATGAAGGTGATAAGGGGATGGGGAAGATGCGGATGGAAGAAGATAAGTACCATGATTATGCTGGCACTGTTTTGTTTGCAGATGATTCTTTGTGTGTAGGTAGGGAAGATAAAGATGAAGTTATTCATGAGGAAGCTAAAAAAGTTGCAGCAGTATGTTTGGATGAAAGCACCAGAAGAAAAGGAGAAAGTGAAGAAGACAAATTTGTTGTAGTATTGGATGAAGATGGAGGGGTTTCAAAATTGAGCATTGAGGAGATTGTACAAAGTACAGGAGCAGTTGTGAGTAAAGTTGCAACAATTGAGGATGTTGCAATTGAATCAAAGTATGTAGTGATGTATGAGGATCAAGTGCTTGATGAGGAACCTGTTGAAGACTAAGAGTTTCTTGAGGAAGAGATCACATAGGTAGAGAAGTTGTTCAGAGCAACAATAGAGATAGTAGCATTCAATAGTGAGGAAGAGGATGTTGTGACAGAAGAAGTCATCGAGGTAAAATCTGATTTTTCTAAGTTTTGTAATGTTGAATTTGCAAAAGATTTACATTTTAAGATGAGTAAAAAGTTAGAGAAGAAAAATGATTGTGTAGATGTAGAGTGGGATATAGATGTATACTTGCAGGTAGAGGCTGTAGAAGAAGCTATAGGAGAGATTTGGTGGAGGTGGTCAGTCTATGGTGGGTTACATGATCCCACAAAAGAGTAGAATATAAGAGTGAGTAGTTGGAAGAAGAGAAGAGGGAGACATTGACATAGGTGGTTAGTATATGGTGGATGTAAGTCCATGAGAGGAGAGAAGAATGAGGTGCAAATTTGTTTGAGGAGTATGCTATATTCCTTATTTATTTTCAAAACTATGAGGCAGTATGTTACCTTTTTTCTTAATTAAATCTTTTGGGAAGTTTTAGATTTTTTTTATTGTGATAGATAAAATAATAATGTTTATGTAGGTGTCTTATGAAGACCTCTTCCATCTTGAAAAAAATTTAGAATTAATATTAATAGATTTAATGTTTAAACTAATAAATTTAATGTTTAATCTTTTCTAAGCTAAACATTTTTGCAAGAAAAAAGGGTTCTAGACCCAAGTCAAGCTAAGAGAACTTCATCACTCTTCTTTCAAATGAAATTATTAATTCTTATTCGAGTTGTACCATGAGTATTAGCGATTGAGGTTCAACCCAAACAATAAAAAAAATTAGGATTTTATGTCGGGTTTGCATGATGGCAATTGTGGGCATTACATAGGTATCAGTGAAGCTTGTTCCGATAAGATGTTGGAAAAGGAGCAAAATAAAATAGCATTTTTTGTGCACATATTTTAGCGATGGAGTTCGCTACAGATTGCTTGTAATCTAAAAAGATGGTTCTACCATTCAACTCCAAATTTGTGAGTGTATGCTCACAAACTTCTTACCATGGGTGTCTGATGCAGGAGCATCAACCAAAAAATAATTAGAGATATCAGCATAGGAACAAATGAAGAGAAATGCCTCTTTAAGAGGCTTAATTTCACATGGAGTGGATACATTTATGAGGCATCCAAGAAGAGCATCTTGTAGAAGACATAATGACAACTAGTAGAGTCTTTATGGGTCGATTCAAACAACAGATAAAGACTACAATAAATCAAATAAAAGAGAGATGTTGAAACTAATTCAGAATAGCAAACAAGATGTATAATGTGAGTGCCATTTGTGAGAGTGGTGGGGTCTTTGGAATTGGAATATACTCTATAATAATTGTTTGTAGATTTCTAATGCTTTTTTCAGAGGCTAAAGTGAGAAAATTTGAGCGATGGGGCTGCCAAAATTAAGGATGGAGCGTTGCACTTCCAATAGGAGTTTAGACACCTCATTTAGTGAGTTTTGAATACTAAAGAAATTTGCTAATGAAAGTAAAGATGGATGCCAAGTGGGAAGAATCTTCCACACCTCATCCTAGAGGCTCACAATAGACTAAAGGAGATAACAAAAAGAAATGGAGGGGGGCTTTTTTGGGGGCACCCAAGGAAGAATGAAGATGGAACAAGAAAATATGAACAGAAGAAAACATGAAGAAAAAGGACACCATGTGAGAGAAAAGGAGTGTCTAAGAAGAGGTGCAACAATGTGTGGATAATGAACAACAAAGATTATAGGGGATGTAAGAAAAGAGTTTGAAAGTGAAGTTTTATTTTCTATAGTTTGACAGGCCTTGGAAGACCATTTATGTAATCTTGATGCAAATTTGTGTATAATGTTGAGTTGAATAAACTAATGTTGCAAGCATTATGAGTTGTGATTTTAATGCATATGTTTCCTGTGAGTGGATCTATGTGTGGATTTGTGAGCATGTGTTTGTAGTTTTAAGTATGTGGTCTATTTTTCTTTTGCATCACTTTCTCAAAAGGATTTCTAAGTTAAGAGATTCACTACAAGTATTAGGTGAAAAAGTTGAGGATGCTACCCTAGTGCCTATTATTTTGCAAGCACTGCCTTTGAAAGATATGTTTGTAACAACTTTGAATGTCACTGAACAAAAACTAACCTTTGAGAAGCTAGTGAATCTACTTCAAAAAGAAGAATGTCTAAGCTAAGATCATGGTGAGGAGGATCATGCCATGACCACACACCATAAAGGCAAGATGCCTAAGAGGTAGTTTGGTTGAACTCCCAAATCTGGTAATTCATCCAGATCTCAAAAGAAGTGTCCAATTTGTGAAAGGATTGGACATGATGTGAAAAATTATTGGTACAACTCCTTGGCCAAAGGATAAACCAACAATAAATCACATCAAAAGAAGCCATTACAAAGTGGCAATACACAATGGGAGCAGAAGAACAATTAGAAACAACATGGCAATATTGCTGAAGAAGAAGACTCTCAAGAAGAGGAGTTTGTGTTTTTAGCCCACACTTTAGAAGATAGTTCACAATAAAATTCTATTTGGTATGTGGACTTGGGTGGTACAAAGCACATGACTAGACAAAAGGAGTGGTTTCTCACATTGAAGCCCCATCATGGTAAACTTTCTCTTGGAGATTCAACACAACCTACGCCATCCAAGGTATTGGTAAAATCTCCATGCAATTTGGCATACATCGTTGCAAGCTCACTGAAGTTTTGTATGTGCCAAGACTTACCAAAAATATCTTATCTGTAAATCAATTTCTTGATCACAACTTGAGGATTGAATTTGATAAAAGTGATGATAAAAAGGTATGTCTCATCCAAGATAAGCCTAAGAGTTCAAAGATTGTTGCAAGTGCCTCTGAAACTGGTAAAATATTTAGGCTTGATACAATTGATCACAATCAAGCCTTAGTGACTAAGCATAATGATCTTGCTATGTTATGGCATTACTGATAAATGGTGATTTGAGCACTAGTTATTTGCTTACTCTTAGTAAGAAAGGCATGGTCTAAGGGCTTCCTTCACTTGAGAAGTCAAGTTCTATTTGTTCTAATTGTTTCGCTAGAAAACAACATTGAGCACCCTTCTATCCTAGTGAGCATCGTGCAAGCCAACCTTTGCAGTTGGTGCATACCAATTTGTGCGGGCCCATGGCACCTAGTCACAATGGTTTCAGGTACTTTCATCTTTTTGTTGATGATCACATAAGAAAAATGTGGGTATATTACTTGCAGACTATAGATGAAGTCTTTTCCTACTTCAAAGAGTTTCGCACTCTTGTGGAGAAAGATAAAAATCATTGTATTCATGTCCTCTACTCAGATTGAGGGGGGGAATACACCAGCATAGAATTCTCCACCTACTTGAAGGAAAATGGAATTTGTCGTCAACTGACTATAGCTTACACACCTTAGCTAAATGGTGTTGTTGAACGATGTAACTGCATCATCATGGAGATGGTACGTAGAATGTTGAAGGATTCCCATTTGGGACATGCATATTGGGCTAAAGTTGTGCATATAATGGTTTATCTTCTAAATCGTGCACCAACCAAAGTACTTGATGACATCAGACCAGAGGAATCTTGGATAGGCATTAAGCCATCTATCTCTCATCTTCGTGTATTTGATTGCATAGTATACATGCACATTCCTAAGCAACAGCGAAAGAAGCTTGATGAAAAATCTATGAAATATATTCTTCTTGGTTACAGTAATGAGTCTAAGGCATATTGTCTTATGGATCCTAACACTAAGATGATATATATTAGTAGAGATGTAATTTTTGATGAGAAGAGTGATTCAAATTCACCTTCCACATCGTCACCTACTCCAGATAGTGCTCCAATATTCAACATGGATGGTAAAAATGATGGGGATGTTGATAATCAATCTAATTCAACACCAACAAATGTTACAAGACCTATGCATAAGCCAGTATACTAGTACCACTCATGATATAAAGCTAGATGGAGTCCCAGATACTTCAACTTTAGATCTAAGGACTCACAACATGACTCACAATGAGGTAAATCTAGCACTAATGAATTCAATTGTTGATAATTTTGAACCATCTAATGTTCAGGAAGCACTAGAATCAAATCCTTGGAAAGATACTATGGATGCAAAATATCAATCTCTAATGAAAAACAAGACTTAGGAGCTTGTTGATCTACCACCTGGTAAGAAAGCAATTGGATGTAAATGAATATTCAAAACTAAGTATAAGGAAGATGGTAGTATAGATAAATATAAGGCTAGACTTGTAGCTAAAGGTTGTGCCCAAAAAGAAGGAATTAACAATGAGGTTCAAACATTCGCTCCCATAGCAAAAATTAACCATTAGAATGATTTTTTCTTTAGCCGCACAATTTGGATGGAAATTATATCAAATGGATGTAGAAAGTGCATTTCTCAATGGAGACCTTAAGGAGGAGGTCTATATGACCCAACCAGAGGGATACATTGCACCTAGTAAAGAAGAAAAGGTATGCAAACTTGTTAAGTCCCTATATGGTCTCAAACAAGCTCCTAGAGCTTAGTATATAAAAATTGATGAACATTTGTTGAAACATGGTTTTAGTAGACATCCATATGATCCAAATCTGTACCTCAAGTGTTAGTGTAGAAATATTAACACTATTACTTATTATTTAATTAAGTAATTATGTGTATATTCCCCACATGGATTTAAGCCACCTTAGGTAGTTAGGTGTCTACTTGGAGAGTCCAATACAACTTTCCAAGCCACTTGTCGACACTCATTTACCACCACTCCTTGAGTGTTTGAGTCAACTCTTGAAGTGATTCAAACTCTCAACACTATATGTACACCTCTTTTTCATTATTAATCCATTGCAATTTACAATTGCTTTCACTCCATGTTGTAATCAGCTAATGCTTAGTTATTTCTGGCTTCTAATATGGTATCAGAGCCGAACTAAGATGCTACTAGTTCATCTTGGAGGCATGAATTCTGGTTATTCATAGTTGCTATTTTAGAGGTCGACACCCTGGTCAAATGCTAGGCTATGCCATTGAATGTTATCATCTTCTTTTGTAATCTGGACACACCAAAGCATGCAAATAAGGTGTCTTGTGGCTTGACTAAGCCATAGTGACCAAGGTCGAGCATTTTTTAAGGCCAGTTCCTTGACATTACTGGCAAGCAGATTGATCTTGGCAAAAGTTTTTTTTCTTCTTGTGTTTGTTTGGAGGCCGATTGTTGTGAAGAATCCAATCAAGGGAGCTTGTGGCCCTACATGTTAGCAACAAAATGACCCATGCGAGACATACAATAGCAGGCTCGTTTGCCATTGGAAGGGAATTTTGTCCAACACCGTTGGAATCCAGAACTTGTGTGTGGAAAGGCAAGAAACCCATGACAGCAGGCAGCGAAGGGAAGGCCTTAGAGAGTCACTTCACATCGCCGACTCACACCCTTTACAAGGGTGAAGATGAAAGGGATGTGGTAATTGCAGAAGGGCCAAGATGGCCTGATCTGGTCGGGCGCCGTCCTCTGCAACGTGAAAGCCTCATGGCTCTCCCTATATTGGTGTGTTTTAACTGAATAGGTTCACCTATGTATTCTGTCAGATGGACCTTGTTGGCTATCTCCTTCTGCCATGGTATTGTTTGTGGCCATGGGAACTTGTCCGTCACCCCAAATTATCTACCACCGCTTTGTTGGTGGCTAAATACAGCTGCATTGTTGATAGCAGAAGTTCTCGGCGCCCAAGCAGATAAAAATGAAAATGTACAAAGTTTATTGCCACAGAGAAAAAGGCATGCAGAGGTAGGAGAGAACATTGTGCATGGGATTGCTAGAGAAGCCAAGGTCATGCCTGTGCTTGAAATGTGTTCACCCCGCACGGTTTAGTAGATGATATACCCTGTCATTCAAATCAGGATTTTATGTTCTATTCCTTGCTAACAGTGTTCTACTTCGCTAGATTTTCCACGATGCCCTTCATAGATGGATTCTAGCCACCATATCCCCTGCAAGCATGGTTGTCACTACCATCCCCTGCTCATACTCTTCCCTTCCATTCTTTTGTCTTTGTTTCCCTAACTCCCCTTAGAATTTTACCCTAGTTTTTACTTTTTTGAAAGGCATTTAAAATTATGTTTTTCAAGTATTACAAAATAGGCATTTTTTTTCTTTCCAAAAGCATTAAAAATTATGTTTTTTTAGTGTTGTATTGGCCTCAAAGGCAAGCATAAATAGGAGGAGTTGAGGTACCTGAATTCCATGAAATGAGGACAAGACTCCTCAATCATGGGGTGGCAGCGGATAACCTCCCACAAAAGTAGCTTGAGGTTTCAAAGACAAGTTGACACCTCTCAAACACTCCTAACCACCTTGACAACTCACAATAGCAAGCATCAAGTGCAAATGGACAACTAAATATGCTTAAGTGTATGCATAAATACATATACACTAACACCCCCCCTTAAGCATAGCTTATGTGGGCATGGATGAAATGGCTCTCGGCGACAAAGCCTGGTGAGGTACCCATGAACAATGCAAAAGAAAATGAGTCCTGGCCATGAAGCCTGATAAGGTACTCATGTACAATGCAAACTCTCTTAAAAGCAAAGTAAAATATAAAACCTAGTGGGAAAAAACTATCTTCCAAAGGAGAGAAATTGTATAGGTGAAGAAGTACTGTCTTCTTTCACTAAGTACAATATAAGATTCCCCCCATAGGAGAGAAAATGATAGAAAGTCTATAAGAACCCCCCATAATACATGTCCTGCTGCAGTGAGTCTAGATAGTTGACAAATGATGCAGATGTAGATCCAAGAACGTCAAACAATGTTCCTTCCTTTGGGAAGAAATGAAACAATCTAAAGATGCAGGATATCTTCCCATGCGAGAAGATGTATGTATGATCTTGAAACATGTTGAAGCCGATCCAAGGATGATGGTGCCCATGTCGATGCCTTCAAAGAGTGCTCAAGTGTCCCTACGTCAATGCTAAAGGATGCCATAATAAAATCAGGTGCATGCCCAATAGATGAGAATGATGACGATCCAGAACCATGTGTAGGACGATGTATAGCATGAATATTTGAAGATTACTATTACCAAATTGTGCTTGGAAGCCCAATTAGGCAGGGTTGTAAGAGTTGTTTTCTAATGCTTTCAGGAAGCAAGTGACTTCAAATGGAGCAGGAAGGAAGAGAATATCAAATCAAAATAGTCAAGAGAGAGGCTTCAGCCTCTACATTTTATCTAACATGTTTGCTCACTGTGTAGATACAGGTACTTGAAGACCATTCATTTATGCCATTTTCATTCAAAAAATAAGGGCTTACATATAATATGAAGGGTCACATTACCCTTGAAATTCAAAAAGAGCTATAGAAGGTGAAAAATAAAAAATAAAAAATAAAAAATAAATGTAATTTTTTGGCAGGGTCATAACTCCTCGCTACTTTATCAGAATTTAATGTTTTTGGACTCGTTAGAAAGATAAACCAATTATATATTTTGAGTTGCAGGTTGCTAAAGATTTCAAGTGGGTTTGCCCTAATTCCACTCCGAAGGCCTCCAAAAATGCAATTTACTAAGATGTAGAAAATATTAAAAAAAAATTATATTTTTGACATTTTTCCAAAAATACCATTCTGGACTTGATTAGAAGTCTGTCAAGGTACACAAAATAAGGAGAGGAGTCGAACTGAAGTGTAGGGTCATGCAGGGAGAGATATTTGGAGTTCTATTTTTGACTCAGGGTCAAATATGACTATTTTTCGTAGTTTCTTGGTCAAGGACTTTGAGACTTGGAGTTTCGAGTTATTTTTGCTCATTTTGGAGGAGTTTTGGGGCCTAAATTTTAGGCTTTTCACTTGTACTTGCCCAACAACTTGGAGTTTCTTTTTGGGACTCACTCATGCAGATTTTAGAGTCCAGTTGAGCTGGAGTTGACTGCCCATTCACTTTTTGGGGACAATTTTGTATTATATGGAAAAATCTTATGCTTTTCTCCTCAGTTCTTTCTTTTTTTTACTTTTGCATATTGCAAAGAAGAGATTGCCTTGTAACTTAGCTATTTTTTCAATTTTATAGTAGCAACAGTTTATTTTTTCCTGTAGTTTATTGTTATTTTACAGAGATTCCTTCTATTTTCAATACAATCAGGGGCTCATCTATTCAGATTCAAGTGTCTTGTTTCATTTTGAATGATTTGATAAAGGATTTTCTATGTTTTTATTTTGAAACCTTCAAATTCTTCTGTCTCATTTTGATTGAATGCAAGTATACAAAGTACAAATTTCATTACAGGTCATAGATTATGCAAGTTCTTTCATACTTTTCTGTGAAACACTTTTGTGGTGAAATTTATTAGTTTGAGTTGTATGAATAGATTTGTTGAAGGGTAATTGTGAATCATATTGTAGATTTAAGTTAAAATATTGGTGCATCACCCCCTTTAGGATAGATTTTTCAGTTCAGTTTCAGTTATACAACATTCTTCTATCTCTTTTCTTCATCAATATACAGATCCAAAGGGGCATTTAAAGGGAGCTGGCTCTTCTGGAGGTCCATTCTCGAAACAGACAAACCTACAGTCTGAGAATGTTCCCATGTTGCAAGGGATTGCCAAGCTTGTAAAGGCTTAGCATTCAAGGTGCAATCTTTCATGACAACAAGGACAATGGAGATGCAACTTCATCGAAATTGTCATTTAAGAGAAGATTGATGTCCTCAATTTGTGCTTCCATGTCAGCAATGCGGGACTCTACAAACATACAAGTGATGTCAGGTAGAAATCTATCTCAATTAGCAATGCTAGGAGGACTAATATCCTATTGCAAAGAAGCACCGGAAGCTTTCAAAGAAGCGACTCTGAAATCTTATGAAGCAACAGTGGGAGTGATGACTTCTTCTATGTCACTTGAACATTTTATTTCTGTATCATGATTAGGGATGTGAGTTGTGATCAAAATAGGATCATGTGGGAATGGAGAAACATTTGAGTCTCCATATATCTCCCAAATTTTGATCCATAATGTCATACAAAGCGGCATTTGGAGTATGTAAATTGATTAATCCAACAATGTGATCATGATGATTAAACCACTTAGCCTTTTGAGATTGTTTACCAGGTTTAGGGACAAGTCTATACAGATGGGGTATGAGATTATGGATCCTAAGATGTTTTAGGATACTTTCACACCAGGACTTATAGTTTCACTTGTTTAGGTTGATTACAGAAGAGTGAGCTTCATATCCCATGAGTAGAACAAGTTAATTCGTCTAGACAAAAGAAAGTCAACACATTAAGAAACCCACCGCTTCAGTTTTGGCACTTTATAACTTAGTTGCACATGTTAAAAACCCTCTTTTATTAATTTCCCCCCTTAAATGCAACACTTTAAGAAGTTCTTAGTGCTTTTTAGATAATTAAAATATCTATATTAACACTAATATTTTTGAAAGAACCTCTATACTCCACATATTATATTACCTCTTTTTTTAAATTTGCCTAATTTTTAAAATACCCCCTAAGATTTGCAAGTAATTTCTATTGTATTTTTAGACAAAAGAAAAAAACCTATTGTCAAATACTAAAAAATTTAAATGCTTGTTGGAGAGAAATATTTTTCTTGGTCAAAATAAGCAAAATACTTTACAAACAAATTAGGGCAAACTAAAAACAATAAGAAAAAAGAAAAGAGCAGATTAGGGCAGAAACGCTCAACAATATGTGCAGGGGGATTAAAAAATAGAGGAGAAGAGAGGAAATGGGGGCCAGAAAGCAGCAGTTTGTGCTTGGGCGCAGGATGAAAGAAGAGCCCTCGCTTGACAATAAGGTCATTCCTTTGTGAGGCTCCACTTGGCAAACTTGGTCTCTGAGAGCAGGGTTGAACCAGGGACAAAAGCCTTTTAGACGAGACTACAACCGTGAATCAACCATTCCAAATGAACTTAACACCGAAAACAGCCTTCTTCTTGCTTTCCACCCAATGAACGATGTTTTTGTTATTTTCTATAATAAATGCAGAGTGCCTGAATACAATACCGGATATAGAGCGCCTAATACCACAGACAGGAGTCACAATACCAGAGAAGAAAATACCGAAGACCTGTTGTTGAAGACCATTTGTAAAGTACCAAATACCAAAGACAAAGTGCCACGACTTGCAAGAGATTCAACGGAGAGATCACACCTTTTTATCGAGCCTGCATTGAGGAGTGAGCAGAACAGGGGTGAAATAAAACCCCTTTCTACCTTTTAAAAATGCATTTGCAACACTGAATAGTGTCGGTCTCTTCTTCAGCGTGGGTCTAGTCTTCACAGGTGTGTCTGCCTGGTCTAAGCGGCTTTCTGCCTTATCTCAGGACCTGCGTCCCTTTATGATGCCCTTTCAGGCTTGCACACTGGGATACGTTAGTATGTGGGGGCAGCATTCAAGTCTGCGCCCCTCTATGAGCCTTTCTGGTGGCCTACGTGGGGGTAGCGAACAGCAAGGCCACCTACCCTAGATCCCCATTGGCTTTTCAACGTGCCACGCTTGCCACGAGCGGTGAGTTATGCCCTTGCTACGCCACAATGTTCACTCACTCAAATGTTGTTTTTGAAGTCTTAACATAGATCAAACGAAACCAAAAAAATTGACTTAAAAAATGAACAAGCAAACTAACATAGTTTGTGCTCTGATACCATGAAGGAGCCTGCAGATCACAGAGATTAAAAACAAGCATAGTATAACACAACAAATGAATGGAATTGACCCAATGTATTGGCCTCAAAGGCAAGCATAAATAGGAGGAGTTGAGGTACCCGAATTCCATGAAATGATGATAGGACTCCTCAATCATGGAGTGGTGGCAGATAACCTTCCACAAAAGTAGCGTGAGGTGTCAAAGACAAGTTGACACCTCTCAAACACTTCTAACGACCTTGACAACTCACAATAATAAGTGTCAAGTGTAAATGGACAACTAATATGCTTAAGTGTATGCATAAAATATATATACACTAACATCAAGATTGAGGGGGGAGATTGTGATAATTAATGTATATGTTGATGACCTAGTTATCATGGGATGCTCAGAAGAAATGTTTGAGACAACTAAGATTGATCTCAAGAAGGCATTTGATATGATAGATCTCGAGCTATTGGACTATTGTTTTGGCTTAGAGGTATGGCAAACAAATCACCACATCTTTGTAGCACAAAGAAAATATGCCAAGACACTACTTGAGAAATTCATAATGATGGATTCCAAACCCATGTCTACATCTATGGAATAAGGTTTGCAGTTATCGATGTCTGATCCATCTCCTCAAGTGAATGCAACTCTCTATCGACAAATGATTGGAGGTTTGATTTACTTGACTTACATTAGACTAGATATCAGTTTTGTTATTAACTATCTTTCAGGATTCATGCAAGAACCAGAGATGTGTTATTGGAATGTAGGAAAAAGGGTCTTAAGGTATATACATGGTACAATGAATCATGGTTTGGAATATAAAAAAAGAATGATCAATTCTTTTTGACAGGATATACATATGCATACTATGCAGGTTCTGTTGATGATTGGAAATCTACATCTGGATTTGTTTTCTTCTTAGGTTCAGGTTCTATTTCTTGGGGAAGTAAGAAGCAAGCCACAATTGCTTGTTCTTAAATAGAAGCAGAATATCATGCAACAAGTGCAACAGTTTGTGAAGTAATTTGGCTATGTCGCATATTAGAAGGATTGGGAGTACCTCAAAATCAACCCACAATCCTCTATTGTGACAATCAACGTGTTCTCTGGCTTGTTCGTAATCTAGTGATTCATGAATGGACCAAGCATATTGAAATGGATTGTCACTTCATACGAGAACATGGTCAAGAAAATAATATTCAACTTCAATTCTACACTACTCAAGACTTATTTTATTTACTTTAGAATTGAGTGAAAGTTTAAAATTGTCACTTTTATAAGGGAAACAACCAACACTAATCTAAAGGAGACAACCAACACTAATAAAATGTAGTTTTTTTAGTGTATTTTATATTTGTATTTTTTACAAAAATCTAAAAATTTATTTAAATGTAGTATTTTATAAAATTGACACTATAATTTAGTTGCTAATAAAATGATGAAAAATAAGGTTGAATGGGACGTCACACTTTATATAGTAAATTTTATTTGTTTTCCTTAATTTTTTTATTCATACTCTAAACCTTAGTGCATGGATTAATTTTTCTCCATTTTGATAATATATTTTTAAATAAATATTGGAAGTAGCGTGTAATAAACACACAACTATTTCGATGGGACGTCAACTTTTGTATTAAATATTTATCCAAAATAGGAAACAAATTACATCATATTTTTTTAAAAAAAAATTGACAAACTTTACTATTTTTTTTCAAGAGGACAATCAACATCATATTTTGGTGTTGATGACCTAATTTTAGTAAAAAATAAAAATAAAATATAAACACTAATTGAAATGTTTAAAAAATTATATTTTTACAAAGTAGACATAGATCTACAAAAGTGTTTTTTTAGATTCCTAGAACATCAAGTTTTTCAAATAATTTTATTTATTGTGGTAAATTAGCGCCAAAGTGATGCTACATATGTTTTTAGTGGATGGCTCCAATTGAAAGAATTGTGGCCTAGATGTAATTTAGTTAGAATGAATCCAAATAGAACATATGTTTCACCAAAGTTAACTTTTAGGTAGAAATACTTAAACTCATTTATGTTGATGAGTTGGCCAAAAGTGTGACACAACTTTCAACTTTTGCGCAATTATTTAAGAATTATTTTATAGTTTTAATTTTTAAAACATGTCAGCTATATTTTTTTTGTTAATATAGTGTTTGTTAACACACCATTACACTCCACCCCTTGCTGCCATTGTAGTTATGCCTCTCTACGTAATTAAAATAAAATGTATATTTAATATATTATATTTAAATAAAAAAGCACATATATTAAATTAGAAAGAACTTAAATATATATGTAGGACCCCTCCTCAGTACCCGCCATTATGGCGGGAAGTGATTTTACATTTTGCTACTATAGTTCTATGATGAGACATTATATATTGGTTCTCCCATTTATCTGATTATGGTTAAGTGTTATATACTAGTTTGAGACTTATAATCTTGATTCAGACCATGTTTGATACATACTTCTATATTCGCATATCCTCATTTGATCTTATATGATTTTGTTTAGATTATGTCTTATATCTTATTGTAGTGGACTACGTGTTTATTGAGATGTAACATCATATAATTCTTTAGATTGTATTGTGTGGCTTCATGTACCTTGTTGTGGATGATAGGGCTCATTGATATATAAAGTTACTATTAAATTGTGATAATTGTTGCTTCATATATAGTTCCGTTGTTTATATAAATAAAATCTTGCATGTGCATTGAAATCAATTGAATTAACCTAGTGAGAGAAAGATTCTTTTCATATGTTGTTGAATGATTAAAATATATGTATATGCAATAATGGATGGTTATTTGTAGCTTGCTTTGGCGATTGTTATTGTGACTGACAATGTGGAAACGAGTGTGCAGGTTCATGCCAGTGAAATCATGGAAAACACTTGGAGACCTATTGTAGTTCCCCAGTAAGCTGACCTAGCTTATTGAGAGGCTTCGGTCCAATTGTATGGTCATGTATATGAGGTATTAAAATGTGTCTTGTCATAGTGTTATGTGATGCCAAATTGTGAAATTTTGTTGTTATGAAATATGTGAACATTGCACTAGTGCGTTGTGTCGTGTGCCATGTTGTGTGTTGTAATGTGTGTCATATTGTACTGCATCAATGTCTTGTGGAGTCATTCATGAGTGGATTTAGAAATTGTTTTATTGTTTGAGAAAATTATTACCCATCTTTCAAAATAAAGAAAAAATAAATAAATATACACATTTATATTTAAGTCTAAATTTGAAAGACAACAAATTTTAATAAAAAAGTGTTTTTTGTAACTTTCAATTTTGGGACTTTTTGGGTGACGAAAATCAGATAATTAAAAAGTAAAAGACTTAAATTTTGGGGTGTCCAAAAGGGAACTAGCAAAGTGGAACAACTAGGTGATGACACATGCTGCCCATAGAAAGACACATATAACCACCTAGATGCCTCAAGATGATCATGGAGGACAGGTGGAGAACAGGAAGGAAGAAAGGAAGGAATATGAGGGAGGCTGGAAAAGGTTAGAGTGGTTCTAAGAAATTTTGAAAAATAATATTCTGTAAAAATTGGAGCTGAGCAAAATAAAGGGGAAGAAAATTTTAGAGGATAGAATTAAAGGAAAATCTGGAGGAGGAAAGGGAGATTATTGTGGAGCTTCATCAACCTATCAGTCCTGCTGAAAATTCTAGGTAGGCCTCAAATGGTTATAAAATTAGTGGAGATAATTGTGTAATGTGGGTCTTATAATAATACTACTTAATCAAATGAATAAGTTTATCAGTAAATGAAGTTTAAATACTCTTTTCAAGATTTGGAAGTTGTTTGTGTGATGTACCTTGGTTTATGAATTGTGCTAAGTGCTGTTAGAAAGTGCCATGTTGCTGAGAAATCTGAAAATTACTTATTTGTTGTATTAACTGTCGTATGGGGTAAGAGAGATGCTTTCTATAGGGATTTTTTTAAAGGGTAAGAGTACCCTAATTTTTGCTTGATCAGATAATCTTGGGTAAGAGTACCCTTGCTATCACCTCTGTGATATTTGGGAAAAGAACCTAGTGCTATTATTACTGAACTTAAGGGTGAGAGTACCCTAGATAAAAGCTATGTGCAACAAATGGGTAGGACTACTGTAACATCCATAACCGAAATGACAAGAAGTAACTAAGTTTTCACAACAGTAATTTTTTTTAACTAGTAATCAAATACAAAAGTAACTCATCTATAATCCAATACAACATTTTTTTAATTTTATTTTAACATAAACAAGATCTCATTTTTCATAAAGCTAAAAGAAATGATATACATTAAACACTTTGTTTTCTAACAAATGAAATTTTCTTGAAACAACAAATATTGGAAACATACCATTAACATGCATCTTGATTGTCGACCCATCACATTCAAGACTCGACATTCCTCAGTATTTGGAAGAGAAAGTATCTTCAAGGAGCTTAACCTCCAACCACAGACTGTCGGTCTCCCGCACTCCTTCCTAACCGGAAGTGGCCCTACCCTACTCAAGAGGATAGACTTAGGATAACCATTGGTGTTTGCCATCTGAGCTCTGGTGTTGTAACCTATGTGTCTTGTTATCGTGCAGATCCCTAGATACCCTCTAGTCATGCACGACACTCCACAAGAAACACCATCCAGTTACGGTGAACGTTTGATGCACTTGAGGTTAGTACACCACCTTGGCCAAAGGATTTGTTTTTAATTAGCGTTCTCAGAACGCATGAACTTGGTTCACCCACCCTACTCGACTTGAACTTATCGAAATCCTACAGTTTCATATTTGTATAGTTTGAACTAATTAATGACCTTGATGACCTCAAGGTTTAGGATTTCCTCCTGAAATAGCGCATGGCACCACATTTATTCTATTCCCGAGTTCATAGCTTCATAAACTCATGTTCATGTAAATACGTTATTCATAAGCGCCCACTCCTAAGTGGTTACATATTTGTTTACTTGGTTCCCATGTTTGCACAACACACTCAAGTATCTAAAACATTTTCCCGCTATCCCGAACTTCAAGGGTTCTAGACTCTTAAAGCCTACAAAACGATACTAGCATCGTCGCATGCCACCTAATCTGGATTCAACATGCGGGTTTTCCACTCTACAAGCTCGCCATAAAAGCATGACGGTTTTCAACACGAGTACATTAACTCCCTACTTCGCTTTCCAAGTCAAATAATTCCGCATAAGTTATTGAGGTAAGAATCACGAAATAAAACAATGAAAGATTTGAGCTCTTTCTTATGATCTTAGAGATGACCAAACACGTGGTCGACCTCTAACAAAAGATAAAAGACGATAACGTCTCAAGCTGGTTGCCACTACCATTTAGGCAATCAAACACATTAAAATTTACGTCGAACAAGTTCTAAATTTGTGGTTTTAATCTCCCACACAACATGCGTGTGGAGCAACGCAATTTTTCACAATGGAGCTAATGTTCCAAGTGTTCTAAGAGCAATCTTTACGTTGATATCACAGTCATAAAGGAAACTATTATTATTTTACGTTGTTACCAACGGTTTTGAAGTTTGTAGTTCACATTGCATCATCAATGATCAATCTTAAATGAATGCACGTTGAGATCTATGCTCTATCAATTTACGACATCAACCAAGAGAGATAAAGATTTATTTTCTAAGTTCTAGAATACTATACAACAACAGCATTATTGTCACTGAGGTTTCTGTTTCCATATATAGTAATAATTCTTTTAGAATGAGGACTATTCACAGAACTGCAGTATAAGACATTATCATGATATCATGTTCGTTGTAGGTTTGCTTACCTTGGTAATAAAGAACACAGCAAATGCCGACAGTTTCCCTCAGTCCTCATTGCCGCTTTTCCTTATTTCTGTGCAAGCGACCAAACTTCCACCGCTTTCTTCTCTATCGATTACTACCCAAGACAATGATAGCTTCCCTTTTTCTCTCGTCCTCTCTCTTCTTTACTGTGCGATACTACTCCCTCACTGTCCCTTAGCAACTCCTAAGCTCTCCTAAAAACTCCCCACACTTCCACGAAGCAGGTGTAAGTCACTCCCTTTTTCTCTGTTGAGCTCCACTTGATTGCCACATCAATGTCCACTAAACACCCTTACACCTTGCGACTCCCTTGCTTTTTACTCTTCTCTCCGTTGGAAAAGTCTCTCCTCTTCACACAGCAACTAACTCCTCCTATTCTCCAAGACTCTCTCCCCGGTTTCTTACTTCGCAGCCTTCTCCTAAAACTTTTTTGTGTCTCTCTGCCTTCACCGTTACTTCTCCTATTCTCCACCAGCCCACGACGGCCTTCCTATTTCCCCCGAACTCCCTCGATGATGGCCTTTTTTTCCTCTCCATCCTTTATTGCTTTCCCATACTAATAGCAACTACCATAATTCTTCCTCCACCCCGCGAAGGAATCTCTCCCAAAAATAACTACTACTCACCTAACTTCCAAACCGCGCAGGAAAACTCCCTAGCTTTCTGCGGTATAGGTTATGATTCTTTCCCATCACCAAACCGAATCCTACGCCCTTTCATGATAATGGCATCGGCCATTATTTGCATTAAAATCTATCTTAACTGCCAACGTTCCCCTACCTTAATTCCACGATGAAGAGGGATCTAAGCTCACATAATAAAACTAAGCATAAAGATTTGAATGGAAAATGGTTCTAATAAAGTTGCGGTAAAGGGAGGTATTAGTTCATGATGGACATAGTACACTACATGTTGAGGTTGCGCAACTTAACAAGCAACATGAATCCCAAAGGAAGAAAAGAATACATGGCATCAAATCCAAGCCATTCTTGCAAGGCATACAACATGCTTGGCATCTCGACATCACACATTGCCGACATAAAGACACATTTCATGGTGACATGCATAGGCCCAAAGGTTCATGGTTTACTATGGTAACCATTTAACTCATTGAGACCGACCCTTTCATGGTGAGAAGTTGGTTGACCAAAACTCGCTTGAACACAAAGCATCTAATTCTTCAAAAGCAACTAAAAGCTGAAAGTGAAGTTAAACTTGACAAGACGACGGTTAAAAAGTCTCTGGGCCAACTTTTGGCCGAAAAGGAAAAGAATAAGTTCACAACACAAGTTCGACGCATTTTACGACAATCACGACGGATTGATCGTAACGCAAACGAGTTCTTACAACGTTAGACGCACAAAGCCGACTTCCCGCATCCTTCAACTACGAGACAAGATTTACAATTTCACCACAAGATGGTTCATTAAATACTTATAACCGAAAATACTAAACGTCTAAATAAGTCGACTTGCTTTAGTGGACTTACGATGACATCGACGACTCCCAGATTCTTATATTACGACTTTCGACTAGGATGTTACACTTTATCCTTTGACGTCGACATCTAGTTAACTAACCCAACTGACAAACAAGACTAACTTGATGGTTCCAAGTTTTATCTACCTGTTTGGCGATCTCAGTAACAAACACCATGGTTAATTTCCAGAGTCTATACTCTCTCTTGAAGATACTTTCTCTTCCTGTCGAACTCGGTCCACCTGTTCCTGCAACAACAGTCTCACATACAATTTTGTGGTCAAAGCACCTATGATCCAAATATAATATATCCAAACATCCTTGCATTTATTAGAAAGACATTTACTCTACAATATCACCTTGATCGAAATCATTAGATTCCATAATTTCATATAACAACTTTGTAAAATAAATCGTCAGTTTCCAAGTCGTTCACAACATATTAAATTACTTGAAATTTGCAAGAAAGTAAATAACATAATTGTTTCCAAAAAGAGGGATGTGACATATCCTTCCCCTTTAAAAATCATCATCCCCGATGATTAAGTTTATCAAGCAAAATTTAAACTTAAAACAAACCTTTTTTTTTTTAATAATGCAACATTAATGTCTTTAAAAAGTTTTGGAAATCTTTGGTAAATATCTTTGTAATCTTCCCAAGTGGCGCTATCCTCGCCATATTGGTCCCACTGTATTTTGCATTGCAAAACTTCTCGATTACGTAAACGAAGTTGACGCATTTCGAGCACCTTGAGTGGCTCAATCACAACCACCCCGGGTTCTTGCATCTGTAAAGAATTCCAGTTAAGGATGTGGTTATTACCTACAAAATATTTCTTTAAATACGAAACATGAAAAACATTATGCATCTTAGACAAGGCTGGAGGTAGAGCAACTTTGTAGGCAACCGGATTGATAATCTCAAGAACTTCGAAAGGTCCGACATAACGAGGAGCCAATTTTGAAGATTGACCAAATTTTATAGAACTCTTTTGGGGTTTCACTCGCAAAAGCACTTTCTCGCCAACAGAGAAGTGTCTAGGCACTCGTTTGCGATCTGCATAACTCTTTTGCCTGTCATTGGGTTCTGCCAACCTCTTCCTAATCACTTTAACTTTTTCCTCCATATCAGCAAGCATTTCAGGTCCAATGCTTATCCTATCTTCCAGCTTATCCCAGCTTATAGGAGTTCTGCATTTCCTTCCATATAATGCTTCAAATGGCGCCATCTTAATGGCAGAATGATAGGAGTTGTTATAGGCAAATTCGACAAGAGGTAGATATTCCTCCCATCTGTATTGCTGATCCATGCAATACATTCTCAAAAGGTCTTCTAATACCTGATTCACTCTTTCTGTCTGTCCATCAGTTTCAGGATGATAAGCAGTACTTACATTCAATTTAGTCCCTAATGCAGAAAATAAGGTTTGCCAAAACCATGAAGTTATCCGAGCATATCTATCAGATATTATCTTTTTAGGTACCCCATGCAACCTGAAAATTTCTTGCACAAATTTTTGAGCCAAAAGATGTGCTCCATCTGTCAAATTTCCCAGTATGAAATGTGCAACCTTGGTTAGTTTATCCACAACAACCAATATTGCATCATGCCTGTTCTTAGACATTGGCAACCCCTGGACAAAATCCATACTAATAACTTGCCATTTCCATTCCGGAATATCATGTGGGTACAACAACCCAGCAGGATGTTGGTGTTCTGCCTTAACTCTCTGACACTCCAAACAACTAGCTACAAACTTTGCAGCATCGCTTTTCATTCCCTTCCAGAAATATAGCGGCTTGACATCCGCTAACAGTTTAGTTACACCAGGGTGTCCAGAGTAAGGAGCACAGTGAACTTCCTTCCACACAAGGTTTCTAAGTTCTACTGAATCAGGAACATATATTCTTCCCTTGAATCTCAGCAATCCATTGGATTCAAAACTGAATCCGTCATACCTTGGGTCCTTAGGGTTTAGGTGCAGAGCTTGTTTCACTTGTTCATAATACTCATCCCCAGATAAGTTTTGCAATACCAAGTCTTTAAAGTTAGCATGTATGGAAATTATAGAGGCTATGTGCCTTCTTCTGCTTAAGGCATCTGCTACTCAGTTTTCCTTGCCTTTGATATAAGAAATTTCAAAATCATAATATGCTATTAATTCCAACCATCTCCTTTGCCTTGCATTGAGATTAGGTTGTGTGAATATATAGCGGAGGCTTTGATGATCAGATTTTAAAATAAAAGTCCTTCCCAACAAATAATGTCACCACATCTGAAGGGCGTGAACCACTGCTGCCATCTCTAGGTCATGAGGAGCGTAGTTCTGCTCATAATTTTTCAGCTTCCTTGACTCATAGGCTACTACCCTGCCATCTTGCATAAGCACACCTCCCAATCCTTCCCCCGAGGCATCAGTGATAACCTCAAACTCTCCCTCTGGATTAGGAACTTTCAGAATTGGAGCAGTTGTTAATTTTTCTTTTAACAAGTCAAAAGCCTTTTGATATTCATCCATCCACACAAACCTTTTTCCTTTTCTCTGCAAAGAGGTAATGGGGCTAGCTACGCTTGAGAAATTCAACACAAATTTCCTGTAATACCCTGCCAATCCCATGAAACTTCGTACCTCTGACACATTGGTCGGTTCAGGCCATTCCATAATAGCTTTTATTTTGGCCGGATCAACTGATATCCCATCGGCTGATATTATGTGCCCCAAGTACTGTACTTCTTTCTAAAAGAAGGTGCACTTGGAGAGTTTTGCATACAATTTATGCTCCCTTAATCGTTGCAAGACTATTTGAAGATGTTGTGCATGCTCCTCTTCATCCTTGGAATAGATCAGAATATCATCAATGAAAACTAACACAAACTTATCAAGACAATCTCTGAAAACACTATTCATAAGATTCATGAAAGTAGCAGGTGCGTTGGTCAATCCAAACGGAAACACCGTGAACTCAAAATGACCATACCTCGTTCTAAAAGCTATCTTGGGAATATCTTCATCTTTCAACCTTAACTGATGATATCCAGATCTCAGATCTATCTTAGAAAAGACCGATGCGCCACGCATTTGGTCGAATAGATCATCTATTCGTGGCAAGGGATACTTGTTCTTTATAGTTGCTTTGTTAAGCATCCTATAATCTATACACAGCCTTAGAGTTCCATCCTTCTTTTTGACAAAGATAACCGGGGCTCCCCATGGTGATACACTTGGTCTAATTAGATTCTTAGACAATAGCTCCTGCAACTGAGCTTTCAATTCCATAAGTTCTGTGGTAGTCATACGATACGGAGCTTTAGAGATTGGCTCCGATCCTAGTTTAATATCTATGCCGAAGTCAAATGTTCTCTTCGGAGGCAAGCCTGGTAATTCCTCAGGAAATACATCCCTGAAGTTGCACAAATATGGATATCTTTCTTCAAATGATTGATTCTCCGAGGTTTCCTCTACTAGGTCCATCT
This sequence comes from Cunninghamia lanceolata, assembly GCA_027924645.1. Taxonomy (NCBI): domain Eukaryota; kingdom Viridiplantae; phylum Streptophyta; class Pinopsida; order Cupressales; family Cupressaceae; genus Cunninghamia; species Cunninghamia lanceolata. The sequence goes on along the minus strand of BSBN01000893.1, from coordinate 2,524,200 downwards.
TGACCGCAAAAAGTTGACATCCCTTTCGCCTAGCCCGCTTTAGTTGTTTTGATGAAATGGATCTAACCTTTATTTCCCTCTGAATTCCTTGGAGATTAACTGTTTTGCCCGTCTCATCCAGACACTCAATGGTTTTATGAAAGCAATCTACTTTGGCTCGATGCTTCCACAACCAATTCATTCCTAGGATGACATCGTAGGACCCTAAAGGTGCTACGTACAAATTTGCCTCAGTGGTGAAGTTAGAAACATCAATCCTAGCTTCGAACAAACATTGCTCTACCTGAGCCTTTGAATTATTTGCATACTCTACTGTCCAAGGTTTTGACATAAAACCAGCTTTTCTAGAAAATTTACTTAGGACTCTAGGTGACACAAAATTTTCTGTTGCACCAGTATCAAATAGAATAGAAACAGGAACTCCAAATAAGGTACCTGTCATCTCAATAGGAGTGATCTGATACTCCGCTTGCCGATTGTCAAGAGCGGCATGAATCCTTTGCTGAAAGGCTTCCTGTTGTGAAGGAAGCTCCGTGTTCCTAGGCCTCCCATTCGACTTCTTGTTGGGGCAACGGTTGGCATAATGATCTCCTCCACAAGAGAAACATCCTCCTATATGTCCTCGCTTCTCAGATGGCCTACTTGCAGAATCACCATTCTTCTTAAAATTTGCATTTCTCTTAAAATCTTCGCCTCTTCGCTCGTTACCAAAGCCTCCTTGATTCTTTTGATTTCCCCTATCAAACCTCTTGTTTCCATATCCCTTCTCATTTTTCCTTTTATAAGTCTGATCATTGTAGTTCTTATCAAACTTCTTGCGTTTCTTGTCACGGTATGCAGAGATAGATTTGATCTTCTGCTCCTGTTTAATTGCCTTTTCATAAACTTGATCCATCGTGCTTGGACCATGCACCTCCACCTCACCGCCGATCTGAGGATTGAGTCCCATGATGAACTTTCTGATTTGGAACCTTTCATCCTTTTGGTATTGGGGAACATACTTCAGTAACCTAGTGAATTTTTCTACGTACTCGACCACAGATAGTTCACCTTGCCTGAGGTTTTGGAAGTCCGTTAACTTCTGATCAAAGTCTAATTGAGGTAACCACCGTTTTCGGAATAGTTCCACGAACTCATCCCATGTCACTTTCAAGGGACTTAATTCCAACTCCATTTTCTTATTCATCCACCATGTGGATGCTTCCCCAGACAGCTGATAGGCTCCCCACATGGCTTTGGTAACCTCAGAGTAGTTTCTGATCTCAAAATTTTTCTCCATCTCAGTCAACCATGCTTTAGCTACATCTCCAGTTTTCATTCCATCAAACTTTGGAGGGTTAATCTTCTTCATATCCTTGGATAACTCTAATGCAAGTTTATCCCTGGTTTTTCTTTGGGCTTCACTATCATCAGGATGTTCACTTGTCGTGCCATTATCCCAATGTTTACTCTTGCTTGTGTAATGTGAGTTCTCATTTCCACCCTCTGTGTTACCAGTTTAATCTATTTTCTTCTCTAGTTTGTTCAACCTTTCCTTGGTTTCAGTGAGCATGTTGAGGATCCTATCCAACTTGTCAGTGGAGTTTTCCCGAGAGTTATGACCTTCCCGATCCTCCCCCTCGTTAAACCTTGATTGGTCCATGCTAGTTTAATATCACACCTGTTTAAACATATACTAATCAGTTTTACGCTTATTATATTAAACATCATCAAAAGAACACAACATTTGATCATAATCATAATTGTTCTCAAACCAAAATTTTGTCTTTATTCATTTTGCAAAATTGTTTCAACATCAATAGAGATAGACAAATCTCATGTTTCTACTCAGTGTTATCTAGTGGAGTGTAACCTTCGGATTCATTGTCCAACACATTATCACGAGGTGTATACCCCTTAGACTCACTATCAGAAGATAGCTCAATAATCTCAGCTCTAGGTACTACACGTGGATCTCTAGTGATCATGGGTATACTACTAGGTACAATCTCAGGTACATTAACAGGTACACTATCAGTTACAATCCAGGAGCAGCGGTTGATCATGGTTCGAACCGCCATCGCTGCTCCCTCTAGGAGTTCTCTCCTCACTCGCTTAAGTCGTGACATTGCATTGGCTAAGGTTTCCACATCATCAAGCCAAATGTCATTTTTGATATTGGTTTTCTCTATGGTCTTGATCATTGCAAGTCATTTCTGCTTAGCTTGCAGATAACGCTTCTTACCCGCGAAGGATTTTCTTGCAGTTTTCTTGGTGTATACCATCCTGGCACAATAAACCAAGTCATTAGCTACCCGCATAATGATGATTTCCTAATCAGGTTAGTGGACTCATCAGCCCTAGTGCTGAACCTGGTTAGCTCTAATACCATATGTAACATCCATAACCGAAATGACAAGAAGTAACTAAGTTTTCACAACGGTAATTTTTTTTTTTAACTAGTAATCAAATACAAAAGTAACTCATCTATAATCCAATACAACATTTTTTTAATTTTATTTTAACATAAACAAGATCTCATTTTTCATAAAGCTGAAAGAAATGATATACATTAAACACTTTGTTTTCTAACAAATGAAATTTTCTTGAAACAACAAATATTGGAAACATACCATTAACATGTATCTCGATTGTCGACCCATCACATTCAAGACTCGGCATTCCTCAGTATTTGGAAGAGAAAGTATTTTCAAGGAGCTTAACCTCCAACCACAGACCGTCAGTCTCCCGCACTCCTTCCTAACCAGAAGTGGCCCTACCCTACTCAAGAGGATAGACTTAGGATAACCATTGGTGTTTGCCATCTGAGCTCTGGTGTTGTAACCTACGTGTCTTGTTATCGTGCAGATCCCTAGATACCCTCTAGTCATGCACGACACTCCACAAGAAACACCATCCAGTTACGGTGAACGTTCGATGCACTTGAGGTTAGTACACCACCTTGGCCAAAGGATTTGTTTTTAATTAGTGTTCTCAGAACGCATGAACTTGGTTCACCCACCCTACTCGACTTAAACTTATCGAAATCCTACAGTTTCATATTTGTATAGTTTGAACTAATTGACGACCTTGATGACCTCAAGGTTTAGGATTTCCTCCTGAAATAGCGCATGGCGCCACATTTGTTCTATTCCCGAGTTCATAGCTTCATAAACTCATGTTCATGTAAATACGTTATTCATAAGCGCCCACTCCTAAGTGGTTACATATTTGTTTACTTGGTTCCCATGTTTGCACAACACACTCAAGTATCTAAAACATTTTCCCGCTATCCCGAACTTCAAGGGTTCTAGACTCTTAAAGCCTACAAAACGATACTAGCATCGTTGCATGCCACCTAATCTGGATTCAACATGCGGGTTTTCCACTCTACAAGCTCGTCATAAAAGCATGACGGTTTTCGACACGAGTACATTAACTCCCTACTTCACTTTCCAAGTCAAATAATTCCGCATAAGTTATTGAGGTAAGAATCACGAAATAAAACAATGAAAGATTTGAGCTCTTTCTTATGATCTTAGAGATGACCAAACACGTGGTCGACCTCTAACAAAAGATAAAAGACGATAACGTCTCAAGCTGGTTGCCACTACCATTTAGGCAATCAAACACATTAAAATTTACGTCGAACAAGTTCTAAATCTGTGGTTTTAATCTCCCACACAACATGCGCGTGGAGCAATGCAATTTTTCACAATGGAGCTAATGTTCCAAGTGTTCTAAGAGCAATCTTTACGTTGATATCACAGTCATAAAGGAAACTCTTATTATTTTACGTCGTTACCGACGGTTTTGAAGTTTGTAGTTCACATTGCATCATGCAATGATCAATCTTAAATGAATGCACGTTGAGATCTATGCTCTATCGATTTACGACATCAACCAAGAGAGATAAAGATTTATTTTCTAAGTTCTAGAATACTATACGACAGCAGCATTATTGTCACTGAGGTTTCTGTTTCCATATATAGTAATAATTCTTTTAGAATGAGGACTATTCACAGAACTGCAGTATAAGACATTATCATGATATCATGTTCGTTGTAGGTTTGCTTACCTTGGTAATAAAGAACACAGCAAATGCCGTCAGTTTTCCTCAATCCTCACTGCCGCTTTTCCTTATTTCTGTGCAAGCGACCAAACTTCCACCGCTTTCTTCTCTGTTGATTACTACCCAAGACAATGATAACTTCCCTTTTTCTCTCATCCTCTCTCTTCTTTACTGTGCGATACTACTCCCTCACTGTCCCTTAGCAACTCCTAAGCTCTCCTAAAAACTCCCCACACTTCCACGAAGCAGGTGTAAGTCACTCCCTTTTTCTCTGTTGAGCTCCACTTGATTGCCACATCAATGTCCACTAAACACCCTTACACACTGTGACTCCCTTACTTTTTACTCTTCTCTCCGTTGGAAAAGTCTCTCCTCTTCACACAGCAACTAACTCCTCCTATTCTCCAAGACTCTCTCCCCGGTTTCTTACTTCGCAGCCTCCTCCTAAAACTTTTTGTGTCTCTCTGCCTTCACCGTTACTTCTCCTATTCTCCACCAGCCCACGACGACCTTCCTATTTCCCCCGAACTCCCTCGATGATGGCCTTTTTTTCCTCTCCATCCTTTATTGCTTTCCCATACTAATAGCAACTACCATAATTCTTCCTCCACCCCGCGAAGGAATCTCTCCCAAAAATAACTACTACTTGCCTAACTTCCAAACCGCGCAGGAAAACTCCCTAGCTTTCTGCGGTATAGGTTATGATTCTTTCCCATCACCAAACCGAATCCTACGCCCTTTCATGATGATGGCATCGGCCATTATTTGCATTAAAATCTATCTTAACTGCCAACGTTCCCCTACCTTAATTCCACGGTGAAGAGGGATCTAAGCTCACATAATAAAACTAAGCATAAAGATTTGAATGGAAAATGCTTCTAATAAAGTTGCGGTAAAGGGAGGTATTAGTTCATGATGGACATAGTACACTACATGTTGAGGTTGCGTAACTTAACAAGCAACATGAATCCCAAAGGAAGAAAAGAATACATGGCATCAAATCCAAGCCATTCTTGCAAGGCATACAACATGCTTGGCATCTCGACATCACACATTGCCGGCATAAAGACACATTTCATGGTGACATGCATAGGCCCAAAGGTTCATGGTTTACTATGGTAACCATTTAACTCATTGAGACTGACCCTTTCATGGTAAGAACTTCGTTGACCAAAACTCACTTGAACACAAAGCATCTAATTCTTCAAAAGCAACTAAAAGCTGAAAGTGAAGTTAAACTTGACAAGACGACGGTTAAAAAGTCTCTGGGGCAACTTTTGGCCGAAAAGAAAAAGAATAAGTTCACAACACAAGTTCGACGCGTTTTACGACAATCACGACGGATTGATTGTAATGCAAACAAGTTCTTACAACGTTAGACACACAAAGCCGACTTCCCGCATCCTTCAACTACAAGACAAGATTTACAATTTCGCCACAAGATGGTTCATTAAATACTTATAACCGAAAATACTAAACGTCTAAATAAGTCGACTTGCTTTGGTGGACTTATGATGACATCGACGACTCCCAGATTCTTATATTTCGACTTTCGACTAGGATGTTACATTTTATCCTTTGACGTAGACATTTAGTTAACTAACCCAACCGACAAACAAGACTAACTTGATGGTTCCAAGTTTTATCTACCTGTTTGGCGATCTCAGTAACAAACACACATGGTTAATTTCCAGAGTCTATACTCTCTCTCGAAGATACTTTCTCTTCCTGTCGAACTCGGTCCACCTGTTCCTGCAACAACAGTCTCACATACAATTTTGTGGTCAAAGCACCTATGATCCAAATATAATATATCCAAACATCCTTGCATTTATTATAAAGACATTTAGTCTACAATATCACCTTGATCGAAATCATTAGATTCCACAATTTCATATAACAACTTTGTAAAATAAATCGTCAGTTTCCAAGTCGTTCACAACATATTAAATTATTTGAAATTTGCAAGAAAGTAAATAACATAATTGTTTCCAAAAAGAGGGATGTGACAACTACCCAGCAAGTGAAGTTTTAAAAGGGTATGAGTACCCCTATGAAGTAAAATTATCGTTGGAATGGTTAATACTACCCCTACAGGATGATATCTACTCTTACTCCTCTATGAAATTATTGTTGAACTAAAAGATTTAAATCTGCTTCATTAGACAAGGATTTGATTTTCTTATTAAAAAAAATATACTAGAAGTACCTTACATTAGTTTTATTACACTTTACATGTTCCCTTGAGGGACTACGAGAAAGATTCTTGGGTTGGAAAGCTTGCATCTAACCACAACTAACAAAATAAAACTTGCTTGATACCGTAATAACTATTACTACTCATTATATGCCTATGACAAATACATCAAGAAATTTGTTTTTCTTTTGTGTTCAGAGTATACTTCTTACAGAAGAATAATATTTTTGTAACAAAGAGAACCTAACATTAATGACTATTAAATGACTCCAAGGTCATTGAAATATCGCAATGTAGACATATTAATAGTTTACAAGCTTATGAGATGAAGTTTAGTAGTCACTCTCTTCAAATTTTTATCATGCTAAAAAAAAATTAAAAGCTTAAATAAAGTTCGCCACAGTTCCATGAAGACCAAATCCAAAGTGCTTTAAAAAAAGAAATTATGTAAATGTGCTATAGAAGTTTCTTTAAGAGAAAATTTTTCATATACTAAAATTTCTTTCACAATGCTATGTTGATATGTTGTTAGCTTTGTACATTTATGTTAAACATCCAAAGCCTTTTTCTGGGAAATCTAATTTTTTTTAATCTCTACACCAACCCAAAACCCACAATCAAAAAAGGATAACCCACCTGAGCTATCTAGATCCTTTAACTACCTGATGGTATAACAAACAGGAAATAAGTATTTTTGAGATAACCAAAGAAGAGGACTAGATCGTCTATGGGTGATTTAAGAGGGTGCACCCCATTTAGGGAGACATGGCATCCCTATACACCTTCATATGTCACTTAGCAAAAGCCCTTCAGGAATGGAAAAGGGCACATCATTTACCCTAGGCAAATTCTCAATTGTTGGGCCTCTGCCAGCAGTAAACTCCTTAACTAATATTCAGCTCTCGAATGAAGATCTCGCTGCAAGTTCCAAACTCACACTCTTAGGTTTATCAATGCATTAAAAAAAACATAAACAAGAAAAGTCAAGCATCATGTAAAAAGGAGAAACTCGAAACCTATATATGTGCAACATTTTTTTTTTATAGAGGCAGACTGAGTTTTCTCCTTGCAGAAAGCCTATCCAGCCATGGCCGCCTCTGGGAGTTTTTCCTAGGTAGTTGGGAGGGCACAAGAAGAAAAGAAAAAGAAGTGTTTTTAGATGGGGCACATTTAGGGTTTCATTTAGGGCTGAGCCCTAACGTGCAGGCCCCCATTTTGCCTGTTATTTTTCCTTACTTAAAGTTTGGAAAAATAAACTAACAATGTTATACAACCCTAGTCCCACCGAACCGTGAGTAGGAAAGAAAAAAATTATGGAGGTAAGAATCCATTTTAAGGCTTTACCTAATGCTTATAGAAGATTTAGCAATATCAAGTAATTGTTTGTCACTATGAGCTCAATGACCTCAAAATCTAAAATCAATTCACCCAATGACACTTACTTCTTAGTCTTGTTTGCATGAACATGTTTAGGAAAGGTTGAAGCGAGTGTATTACCAATCATCTCCCACAAATGCCTTCTCCATACATTTACCTTGACTCTAGTATAAATTAGTTTGAACTGTAAACCCTATTTTTTCATTGATCAAGCTAATAGAAAATTTTAAAGATTGATTTATTTTATTTTATCTTTGGATAGAATATTTAATTATTTACTTAATTGGTGCAAATGAAAGATTTAAGGATTGCTATATTTCATTTTACCGATGGCTAGAAGATTTTAATTCCCTATTTATCTGGTGCAAATGCTCCTAAATATTGTCTTATGTCATCTATTACACCATTTTTATCTCTCTCATTCTTAAGGAATCAACCTAAAGGAGGGATAAATTAAAAAGAAATAATAATAAAAAAACTATATCTCAGTCCACTCTATTTGTTTGACACCCTTGCACTGGTCTTAGACAGTGATGACCTTTTTGTTCTTGATCCTCTCTTTTCCTCTAGGTTAAACATCCCTTGAACTTATACATATAATCCACAGGTGTTTTATTGTTAAGAAGTTTGAGGAAAATTGGGAACAAAGTAATCCGAACTCATCTTCTTTCTACAAGTTTTAATAGCTTATTTCTAGAGTACTATATTTTAGTGCCAACCTTAGCATTCAAAAAAATTTAGGGTTTTAGTGTGTTTCTTTTGTAGTGTCATTACATTTAGGTATCAAAGCAAGTTTCCCAACTCTGGGAGCTCTGGGAATAGACTGCTTAGCCATTTTTTTGACATAATTCTACCTTGTCTCTAGTATGTCATGTAGAGAGGAGAGAGCCAACTCTCTCTTTAGAACTCCAAGTGGAGCACGACCACAGGCGGGACTAGTTGAGTCCCATTGTTTTGAGAGTATTAATCAGGATAGGGGACAGGATTATGGACCCTAGATTCTACAGGCCTTACAAGGCCTAATGGGAGTGCTTGAGGTGAGACTACCTCCAGCTATAGGGGTACCTGAGAAGGATCAACCCGAGGAAGCTGAGCACATACCAAGATCTCATGAGCGGGTAGGAGTTCCCCACATAAGTGGGAAGTGATTATAAAGGAGTTCAAGGATGAGATAGTTCACATTCACTCATCTCAACCCACTCAGACATAGGCAGCACCAGAGATAACACTGAGAGTTACCCGAGGGCATGGTGATCAGATTCGAGAGCTACTTCAATTACAGCCCCCTACTTTTTTAGGAGCTATCAACGAGGTGGAGGTTGAGTCATGGTTGCTCAGTCTAGAGGGATGCTTTTGGTTGCAACCGTATGACAGTAACTTGAAAGCTAGATTCACCATTCATCAGTTGCAAGGAGCCGCTTCTACCTAGTGGTGCCAAGAGGAGTGGAAGCATCATCTCTCGATAGACACTCTTACTTGGGAGATATTTCTAGAGTGCTTCAGGGTGTGTTACAGCTCTAAGAACTTTAGGCAAAGATGTATTGATGAGTTTCATGATCTCTAGTAGAGAGGTCTCATCGTGTCCCAATATGAGAACTTAGATTTTTTGAGATACAACAGTATGTGGATTACATTCAGGATGAGAAGTTACTCGTCAACCATTTTATTAGGGGTCTAAACCCTAGCATTACAGGCTCAGTACGTATGGTCGATCTGATGGACTTTAGCGATGTCGTAGAGAAGGCCTTGATAGCAAAGGAGGTACATGGGAGGTCTCGAGAGACATGAGAGCGGTTCAGAAACTACAATCAGTGACAGCATGACTCTAGTACTCCTCAATTTTCACATCCCCCTAAAGGGGAATTGAGATCTTCTTTAAGACCTCCGAAGGCACCCTAGCAATAGTAGTAATAGCAATAGAGATAGAGACCCCGGTCACGGCAGGGTTCTCGGGCTAGTCATACTAGGCCATGGCAGTCTCAGGGACCTCCTAAGGATCAAAGTGCGCATGGACAACAGTCAGGACTGTCTTGACGTCAACAAACTTTTAGTGGGGGATCTAGTAGTGTTGGGAGAGGTAGATCATCCCAGTATGGCAGGACCTCGTCCACACAGGGTTATTTGAGAGGAGCTTGTTTTGTATGTGGGGAGATTGGTCACCTAGCCAAGGAGTATTCACAAGGGTTTGGAGTAGGTGGATCCTGACCAGCAGTTTCTGAGCAGACAGTTAGAGATGTGGGGAGGACCCACAGGGTTTTTGCAGTGGTCGAGAACTACTAGGATGATCATCATGCCACTATTATTGAGGTGCCAGGTATCATTGGGGATGTACCTATTAGTGTCTTGTTTGATTTCAAAGCACCTGATTCTTTTATATCTCCCTGTATTGTGGAGCGTTGAAGGCTAGTGGTATCTAGGCAAGATGATAGGTGGGAGGTGGAGTTAGCATCACGGGCTAAAGTGGTAGTAGACTCTATGGTTAGAGGCTATTAGATAGATTTTGGGATCCTCACTACATTAGTGAATCTTTGGATTAAGCCCTTGGGTTCTTACGATGTAGTCTTGGGTATGGACTGGCTTGACGCACATCAGGCTAGGATAGACTGCAGGCATAAGATGATTGATTTTTTTGATGATCATGGCACACTAGTGGTTTTATCAAGAGTGCAGAGACCCGTATCCCTTCGTATGATATCTGCTATGCAAATGAAGTGGAGCATTCATAAGGGGTGTTAGATGTTCACTCTCGCCATTAGTGATAGATCATAGGGACTGATAGAGATATCTTTAGATGATCATCCTATCCTTAGAGAGTTTGTAGATGTTTTTCCATCGGACTTGATAGGGATGCCACCCCACTGTGAGGTAGACTTCCATATTGATTTGGTTTCAGGGGCACAACCAGTCTCACAGGCACCTTAAAGGATGACTACGTAGGAGCTTAGTGAGCTCAAGATATAGTTAGAGGAGTTATTAGAGAAGGGTCACATCCGTCTGAGTGTCTCACCTTGGGGTGTGCCAATCATCTTCATTAAGAAGAAGGATGGGTTTCTTCACTTGTGCATTGACTACAGATAGTTGAACAAACTAACGATCAAGAATTGTTATCCCTTGCCTAGGATTGATGATCTTTTTGACTAGATGAGGGGAGCCAGAGTGTTCTCCAAGATAGACCTGAGATCTGGTTACCATCAGCTAAGGATTGTAGAGGCCAATATACATAAGACAACATTCCGGACTTGGTATGGTCACTACGAGTTTACAGTGGTACCATTCAGATTGACGAATGCCCCTGCAGTATTCATGAGTTTGATGAATGGGGTATTTCGTACCTTTTTGGATCATTTTGTGATAATTTTTCTAGATGATATATTGATGTATTGTTGCACAGAGGAGGAGCATGAGGACCATTTGAGATAGCTACTACAGTGTTTGAGAAGACATCAGCTCTATGCCAACTTGGCTAAGTGTGCATTCTTCCAGTCAGAGGTGTAGTATTTAGGGCACATTATTTCTAGCGATGGTATCTTAGTAGATCCATCAAAGGTTAGAGCGATTGTAGAATGGCCAAAACCCACCAGTGTTACATAGGTTAGGAGTTTTATGGGGTTGGCTAAGTATTATTGCAGATTTGTGGAGGGGTTCTCTAGGATAGCACATGCTATTACTTCCCTTCAGCGCAAAGGGAAGAGATTTGAGTGGACAGAGCAATGTGAGAGGGTATTTCAGACCCTCAAGGAGCATCTTACTAGTGCTCCCATTTTAGCAATACTTGATCTGACTCAAGATTTTATGGTTTGTACAGATGCTTCTTTGGATGGTATAGGTGCAGTACTTATGCAGGAGGGTCGAGTTATCACGTATGAGTCGTGGAAACTCAAGACCCATGAGCTAAATTATCCTACCCATGATTTAGAGCTTGTAGCAGTAGTACATGCTCTCACTAGATGGAGACACTTTCTCCTTGGGCATCATTTTGATCTTCATTCTAATCACTGTAGTCTTCAGTATATATTCACTCAGCCGAATTTGAATGCATGATAGAAACGATGGATGGAGTTCCTGTGTGAGTATGATTTTGATGTGCACTATATCAGAGGGAAGGAGAATGTGGTGGCAGATGCATTGATTAGGTGACAACATGATATTAGGGCCATGATAGTGGGTAATGATTTGAGGTCTTGTATCCTTCAGCCATTACAAGAGGATGAGTGCTATCAGGAGATTCAGTGTACGATGCAGTCATAGAGGGCCCTTGAGGGCAAGTTATTAGGTTCTTGAGGAATATGGCTTTTTACGGTACAGGGGACATATCTATGTACCTCATAGTGGGGATGTGCAAAGTTTGGTTTTGTCAGAGGATCACAGAGTACCATATGCAGCTCACTTGGGGGTTAAGAAGATGCACGTTGATCTTCATTAACTTTATTACGGGTCAAGCATGCATAGAGAAATTGCAGAGTTTGTGGCTCAATACCTTGAGTGCCAAAGGGTCAAGACCGAGCACTAGCACCCTGTAGGATTATTATACCTCCATGAGATTCCAAAGTGGATGTGGGATACCATATCCATGGATTTTATAGTTGATCTACCCTTGTTCTCCAGACGCCATCATTCCATCATGGTGACAGTCGACAAGTTGACCAAGGTAGCCCACTTTTTGCCCGTTTGCACCACTTATATAGCACCAGTCATAGCATGGGTATTCTTGGATGAGATTGTTAGATTGCATGGGGTACCTCATAGGATTATTTCAGATAGCGATCTAGTGTTTACTTCTACCTTTTGGACAACATTTTAGCGAGCTTTGGGCACCCAGCTCAATTTTAGTATAGCTTATCACCCCGAGATAAATGGATAGACATAGAGGGTGAACCAGGTGTTAGAGGACATGTTGAGGATGTACATCATGGATCATCAATCTAGATGGGAGGAGTACTTGTACTTAGTTGATTTTGCCTACAACAATTATTTTCACAGTTCTTTGGGCATGGCACCATATCAGGCCTTGTATGGCAGACTGTGCAGGACCCCCTTTAGTTGGGAACGTTTGGAGGATAGAGTTGCTATTGGGCCAGTGATGTTACAGGATATAGAGCAACAGGTGATAGTGATTCGCCAAAGGTTACAGGAGGGCTAGAATTGATAGAAGTATGTAGACTCTAGGAGGAAAGATCAGAGTTTCTCGGTGGGAGACAAAGTCTTCTTGAGAGTGTAGCCGCATAAGAGTCCAATTCATTATGGAAAAGGTTCTAAGCTAGCAGCTCATTTTATGGGCCCCTTTGAGATCTTGGAGTGGATAAGACATGTAGCCTATCATTTAGCTTTGCTACCTAGCCTATCATGCATCCATGATGTATTTCATGTTTCTGTTTTGAAATGATATATTCATGATCCTTCTCATGTATTAGATTGGGTTGCTCTACAAGTAGAGGCGAATGGATAGGTAAGACTGGAGCCCATTCGTATCTTGGCTCGAAGGACACTGGGCCTTCGAGGTCGAGAGGTGGGACAGATATGATGAGATCATTGCCACATTGGAGGACACATCTTCTATGAGGACTCTTTATCCTCATCTTTTTTAGTGCTTCCAGGAGGAAGTCCAATCCTAGGGGGGAGGATGTAGGACCCCTCCTCAGTACCCGCCATTATGGTGGGAAGTGACTTTATATTTTGCTACTATAGTTCTATGAAGAGACATTATATACTGGTTCTCCCAGTTATCTGATTATGGCTGTGTTATATTATAATCTTAATTTAGACCATGTTTGATACATACTTTTATATTCGCATATCCTCATTTGATCTTATATGATGTTGTTTAGATTATGTCTTGTATCTTATTGTAGCGAACTATGTGTTTATTGAGATGTAGCATCATATAATTATTTAGATTATGTTGTGCAGATTCATGTACCTTGTTGTGGATGATAGGGCTCATTGATATATAAAGTTACTATTAAATTGTGATAATTGTTTCTTCATATCTAGTTCTGTTGTTTATATAAATATAATATCACATGTGCATTGAAATCAATTGAATTAACCTAGTGAGAGAAAGATTCTTTTCATACGTTGTTAAATGATTAAAACATATGTATATGCAATAATGGATGGTTATTTGTATTTTGCTTCGACTATTGTTATTGTGACTAACAATGTGCAAACGAGTGTGCAGGTTCGTGCCAGTGAAATTGGGGAAAACACTTGGAGACCTCACTTGGAGACCTGTTGTAGCTCCACAGTAAGCCAACCTAGCCTATTGAGAGGCTTAGGTCCAATTATATGGTCATGTATATGTGGTATTAAAATGTGTCTTGTATTAGAGTTACGTGATGCCAAGGTGTGAAATTGTGTTGTTGTTGTGAAACATGTGTTGCACTGGTGTGTTGTGTCATGTGTCATGTTGTGTGTTGTGAGTGTTGTGATGTGTGTCATATTGTACTGTGTGAATGTCTTGTGGAGTCATTCTTGAGTGGATTTAGAAATTGTTAAATATTGTTTGAGAAAATTATTACCTTTCTTTTAAAATATAGAAAAATAAATAAATATACATAATATATTTATATTTAAGTCTAAGTGTTAAAGACGTAATAAATTTTAATAAAAAAATGTTTTTGCAACTTTTAATTTTGGGCCTTTTTGGGTGATGAAAATTAGATAATTATAAAGTAGAAGACTTAAAGTTTGGGGTGTCCAAAAGGGAGATAGCAAAGTGGAACAACTAGGTGATGACACATCCTTCCCATAGAAAGATACGATGCCTCAAGCTGATCATAGAGGACAGGTGCAAAACTGGAAGGAAGGAAGGAATATGAGGGAGGTTAGAAAATGGTGGAGGGGGTTTTGAGAAATTTTTGAAAAACAATATTCTGTAAAAATTGGAGCTAAGAAAAAGAAAGGGGAAGAAAATTTTAGAGGATAGAATCAAAGGAAAATCTTGAGGAGGAAAGGGAGATTATTGTGGAGCTTCATCAGCCTACCAGTCCTACTAAAAATTTTAGGTATGCCTCAAAAGGTTGTAAAATTAGTGGAGATAATTGTGTAATGTGGGTCTTATAATAATAGCACTTAATCAAATGAATAATTTTACCACTAAATGAAGTTTAAATACTCTTTTCATGGTTTGGAAGTTGTTTGTGTGTTGTACCTTGGTTTATGAATTGTGCTAAGTGCTGTTAGAAAGTGCCATGTTGCTGAGAAATCTAAAAATTACTTATTTGTTGTATTAACTGTTGTATGGGGTAAGCGAGATGCTTTCTATAGGGATGGTTTAAAGGGTAAGAGTACCCTAATTTTTGTTTGATTAGATAATCTTGGTTAAGAGTACCCTTGCTATCACCTCTGTGAAATTTGGGAAAAGAACCTAGTGCTATTATTACTGAACTTAAGGGTAAGAGTACCCTAGATAAAACCTGTGTAAAAAACGGGTAGGAATACCCAGCAAGTGAAGTTTTAAAAGGGTATGAGTACTCCTGTGAAATAAAATTACAGTTTGAATGGTTAATACTACCCCTACAGGATGATATCTACCCTTACCCCTTTGTGAAGGTTATATAGAGAATCTTCTTGTGAACTGTGAGCCAAACTCTATCAATGTTTAAAAAAAAATAGTCATCTTCTGTGCTATGAGTGTTCATCTGTCTGTGTTCTGTTGTGAGTCATTAAAGTAAGTGTGGGTGTAGTTAACTAGGTCTCCTTATGTTTTCCCCTAGCTCAGGGGTGGGCAGTTACTACCCTAGGCTGGGAGGTGAGAGAAAACTATTCTTTTTGCCTCTTGCAGGTTCTGTATTTCATAGCCTTAAGGAAGAGCTAAGGGAAGACCGAAGTATGTGTTGTACTCTTAACGGAGTGAAAGGATGAACTTGCATGTCTTCTTCAAGAAGCATAATAGAATCAGGAAAAGACCTCTTTATTTGAGTGGAAATTTATACCTTTCAGACAGAGGAATTTAAAATAGGAGTCATGTTAATAAGGACTGGTAAATGTTGTACAAGTCATATTTACAACTATTGTTCAGCTGATGTAATATGTTTTAGAAAACTGTGTAGAGACCCTTCTAGTATGCAACAAGCATGTTTTCTGTGGTTTCCAAATTAGAGGAATCATTCTATTTTTTTCAGATATCTATGTGAATGCTACATTAACTGGGTTATGAATGTTTTTTGAAGATCATGAGTAAAGAAATTGTTGAACTAAAAGATCTAATCTACTTCATTAGACAGAGATTTGATTTTCTTATAAAAAAAAAAAAACTAGAAGTACCTTGCATTAGTTTTATCACACTTTACTTGTTCCCTTGAGGGACTACGAGAAAGATTCTCAGGTTGGAAAGCTTGCATCTAACCACAACTAACAAAAGAAAACTTTCTTGATACCGTAATAATTGGTACTACTCATTATATGCCCATAACAGATACATCAAAAAATCTATTTTTGTTTTGTGTTCAGAGTATACTTCTTGCAGAAGAATAATATTTTTGTAACAGAGAGAACCTAACATTAATGACTATTAAAGGACTCCGTGGTCATTGAAATATCACAATGTAAACATATTAATAGTTTACAAGCTTATGAAAAGTTTAGTAGTCACTCTCTTGAAATTTGTATTATGCTAACAAAACTTTAAAAGCTTAAATAGAGTTCACCACAGTTCCATGGAGACCAAATCTAAAGTGCTTTAATTAAAAAAGTATGTAAATGTGTCGTAGTAGATTCTTTAAGAGAATTTTTCATATACTAAAATTTCTTTCACGATGCTATGTTAAACTGCTGTTAGCTTTGTACAAATATTAAATGTCCAAAGCCTTTTTTTGGATTTTTTTATAAAAATCTCTACACCAACCCAGAACCCACAATCACAAAAGGATAACCCACCCGAGCTATCTAGATCCCTTAACCACCTGATGGTATAACAAAGGGAAATACGTATTTGTGAGATAACCAAAGAAGAGTACTAGATCCTCCGTGGGCGATTTAAGAGGGTGCACCCCATTTAGGGAGCCACGACGTCGCTATATACCTTCCTCTGGCGCTTAGGAGAAACCCTTTAGGAAAGGAAAAGGGTGCCGCATTTCCCCTAGGTGGATTCTCAATTGTTGGGCCTCTGCCAACAGTAGACTCCTTAACTGATATTGAACTCTTGAATGAAGATCTCGCTGCAAGTTCCAAACTCACACTCTTGGGGTTATCAGATCAATGCATTCAAAAAAGAAAACATAGACAAGAAAAGTCAAGCATAATGTAAAAAGGGTAAACTTGAAACCTATACATGTGCAACGTTTTTTTTTGATAGAGGCAAACCGAGTTTTCGCTTTGCAGAGAGCCTATCTGGCCACGGCTGCTGCTGGGAGTTTTTCCCAGGCAGTTGGGAGGGCACAAGAAGAAAAGAAAAATAAGTTCTTTTAGATGGGGCAGATTTAGGGTTTCATTTAGGGTTGAGGTCGAATGCGCGGGCCCCCATTTTTCCTGTTATTTTTCCTTTCTTAAACTTTGCAAAAAAAACACGTGCTAAAATGTTTCCCTAAACTAACAATGTTATACAGCCCTAGTCCTATCGAACCTTGAGCAGGAAAGAAAAAAAATTGAGGTAAGAATCTATTTTAAGGCTTTACCTAATGCCTATAGAAGATTTAGCAATATCAAGTAATTGTTTGTCTCTATGAGCTCAATGACTTCAAAAACTAAAATCAATTCACCCAATGAAATTTCTTAATCTTTAGAAAATTTCAACAACCTTTCTTTAGTCTCGTTTGCATGAACATGTTTAGGAAGGGCTATAGATAGTGTATTACCAATCACCTCCCATGAATGCCTTCTCCATACCTTTACCTCGACTCTAGTATAAATTAGTTCATTGTAAACCCTTTTTTTTCATTGATCAACGCGAATAGAAAATTTTAAAGATTGATTTATTTTATTTTACCATTGGATAGAAGATTTAATTATTTACTTAATTGGTGCCAATGAAAGATTTAAGGATTGCTATATTTCATTTTACCAATGGCTAGAAGATTTTAATTCCCTATTTATCTGGTGCTAATGCTCCCAAAATATTGTCTTAGTCATCTATTACACCATTTTTATCTCTCCTTCTTAAGGAATCAACCTAAAGGAGGGCTAAATTAAAAATAATAATAATAAAACTATTTATCAGTCTACTCTATTTGTTTGACACCCTTGCACTGGTCTTAGATAGTGATGACCTTTTTGTTCTTGATCCTCTCTTTTCCTCTAGGTTAAACATCCCTTGAACTTATACATATAATCCATAGGTGTTCTATTGTTTAGAAGTCCAAGGAAAATTGGGAACATAGTAATCCAAACCCATCTTCTTTCTACAACTTTTAATAGCTTATTTCAATAGTAATATATTTTAGTGCCAACCTTAGCGTTCAATTTTTTTTTTTAGGGTTTTATTGTGTTTCTTTTGTAGTGGTGTTACAATATACATATATATTATCTATAAATTTATGTTATATTTTAAAATAAATGCAAAGGTATATTAAATTGAATAGAACCTATATATATATATATATATATATATATATATATATATATATATATATATATATATATATATATATATATATATATATATATATATCATACCTATCTTTAGAAAATCTATGTAAAAGATGCCAAGAGATATCATTCTAGATACTTACATAAGAGTATAAATGTAAATATTTAAGTACAAATACTCAATTATGCATTATAATCACTCTGCTATTGAGTTTCAAATTTCTAAAACTTACAGTTTTTCCATTGTTCTTTAGTGTTCTTTCTCTTGAGATTGATTTAATTTCTTAGTATAGAACTAATTAAGATCTTATTAGAGTTATTCTACTCTTCTTTATTGGATAGAAATAAAATACTCCTCTTTGAGGCTAGTTTGGTCGTCATGTAATAGATAAATGTGTTTTTGTACCATTATAAATTGTGTACCCTTCACAATTTTACACTACATTTAGGACCCCTTTACAATAAATGTTCACCCTTGTATACAGTATGCAATTTTTAGTATGTTTGTGAGAATAATGGTTAAGTCCTCTAGCATCTAGCTCTTAGATGGCCCAAATCACTAGGAATAGGGTGCCCTAGCGCTAGTGTCTAAGCAATTTGGCCTCGACAACTTACACCTCAATGTAAGCCTTAGGACTTATGTGATGCACCTTGTCAGCCTCGATTCTATTGGGCCCTTAAAAAGTAATCAGGAATCAATTATAAACAAGTCTTGAACACTCATAATCCGACTAGAAGCTCCTAATCTCTCTCTAAGGTTTTGAATGCTAACAACTCTTTAAGATATTGCTCTATATACAAGATCTCTATTTCTGCAAGTTGTTGTTGCAGGCATTAACCCTTGTTGCAGATATTAAAGGAAGCTTGTTCCTTCATCATACACCTTGTGGATAATCCATGTTGTGACATAGATCCACCTAGGGTTTCATGCTCATGGTAACCTTTTTCATTTGATTTGATTACAACATTCTTTATTACATGTTTTCCTCTACCTAACTAGGGCACACACTCTCTATTACACTTATCTTTGTTGTTGTGGAAGT
The DNA here is from genome assembly GCA_027924645.1 of Cunninghamia lanceolata. Classification (NCBI taxonomy): domain Eukaryota; kingdom Viridiplantae; phylum Streptophyta; class Pinopsida; order Cupressales; family Cupressaceae; genus Cunninghamia; species Cunninghamia lanceolata. The sequence goes on along the minus strand of BSBN01000893.1, from coordinate 2,505,008 downwards.
GATAACACTTGTACACCAAGTTTGACTAAAGAAAACCTCTATACAACACAAACATTTTTCACTCTTTTGTGTGTGCAAGTCGCATTGAGAGTTTCATACATCTAACAGATGACTGAGAAATGGAAACAACAAATATAGTTGCACATAGATTTTGTCTACCTTGAAACCCTAGGGCCTGGGTGACCCAGTGCCCTAGTCCTCTAGATCTGGCTTCTACTTCTGATAGGGATCTCTGACAAGTCTATTCTACTCCTCTTAGGTTTTGTTTTCTGGGTTTTTTGCCTTGTCAGATCTGCAACTTTTGTTTTACCATATTTCATCATAGAAACCCTAGATCTAGTCTCCTAACCTCACTCCTTATGAACACAACAACAAAATGAATAGAACCCATGTAGCTTGGCTCTCCTTTAAGACTATAGCCAAGATCAGTTTGTGTCCCCAATGTTTAATTGGAATGATTGACCTACCTAGTTGAGTAGTGATTAGGTTTCTCTTTTCCACTAACATTTTGGTTAACCTGATGTGTCTTATATTTTTGTACTTGCTAATTTCATTTCTCAGATCTATAGATGTGTTCAATTAGTTGATAATTCTTGTTGCACACTTAGGTTGCATATTATCTCTTCTCTCATACATTTGATTTAGAAAACAACACACTTGTAGATCTTTGTTGTTGTGGCTACCAAAACCCTACATTTTGGTGACTCCAACAACTTCTTACATTTACAAATTTGTGCTTGTATGTTGCAGATTTGATTAGTATTGAATTGATTAAACATTTTTTTATTTGTAGATATTGCATTCATACTTCTTCATTGTTGTGGTTACCAGAAACCTCACCCTTTTGGTAATCCCCGCTAGCCTTACACTTAGTGGTTATGATTGCTATCTTATTCTAGATCTTTTCTATATTGTTTAGTTGTTAAATCTAATTTCAAATTATTGGTTTTTAATTTAGAAAGTAAGAACATTGATATATTTATCATTCCTTTGTGATTTGAAAGAAAAAACATAAACAAAACTATCTAAAACAAACATGTCTTCTTCTTTTCTTACATCACTTCCCAATTTTACTTGATTTTTTTTTTAATTTGATGTTCCATTAATTAAATATGGTAAGAACAAATAATTTCCTATGCCTTTGTATTCTTCTCCTAAGATTCCTCGTAGTTCAGTAGAGATATCTTAGTGCAAGAAGATGAAATCATTAAAACATTTCTAAATACATCTCAACATCCCCTTCATTCCAATGCCCTCTCTCCAATAGATGAAGCATTAGTGGATGAAGGGTCCCAAATAACATTGAATGAATATATCACTTAACCTTCTTTCCATTTGAATAATCTCTTGATAGGGAGACCTAAGGGTTTTGAAAACCTATCTTGACACAACACTTCAAGACCTATGCCATCCACGGGTTTCCCTACCAATTCAAGTGCTCATAGACATTTTCTACCCCAAAATGTCTAAAACAACCTAAGCAATCTATTACAGAGGTGAAAGACCTATTTGTCTGTTGTTTCCCATATAGACTCTGCTTTCTTGGTGTGAGGTACTCTTCCTTATCCTCACTGCTTCCAAGATTCCCAATCTCCAAGGCTTCTAGCTTTCTTGAGCCTGTTATCAGCCCTCCTCTCTGGGTCCAGGGTTCTGATTGCTTGGTGCTCAATTCTTTCTACTCTATTTTTCACCCCTGTCTTCTTAGACTGTAACTTGCATACCTAGCCGGGCTATAGCACAGCTCGCCTAGGACAAGTTCCTAATGTCTCCCATTGACAATCCAACCACTAACATAAACAGAAACAAAAGAAAGAAGGTCTCTACTTGATGGCCCTCCATGACTGTACAGGAAAAATGCAGGGACATCAAGATAGAGACATTTTGTACAAACAGAAACAAAAGAACAGAAACAAACTGATTACTCTACTTTAAACCGAGCTATGCAAGAATTCTACAGACAATGCACAAATAGATTCAAACTGTCAATGTTCTTATTCTGAGAGTTCTTTCTTTTACATTCAATGTCTATCCTTTTAACTTTTTCTAGCATTCGAACCCATTTACAAAGCCAAAAACCAGTTCTTATACTCTTCGTCCTTTTTCTGTTATCAGACAGTTAGGGTTTCTTCCATTTGTATTGCTCCTTCGCATATACATTTGTTTGTATCATACAATACTGAAATATGCATTCACTTTATCATCGGCAAGATAATCTATTGTCTTATCGACATATACATTTGCTTTACCTTCGGTAAGACATTTGCTATTGGTGGTGCCTTCTTATTTCTGGCCGATACCCATCTTCTCCCTGGTGAGTCTTCCCTTCACACTTGTCGGTGTGACTTTCAACATCGGCCAACATTCAACTTCTCCCACCGATATTCTTAGTCACTCCGATGAGCCTTGGCCCTATCCCATCGGCGACACCTTTAACTTCTCCACCGATGTCATATCTCACACCGATGTGCCTATCATTAACTAGCCGTCGGTAAGACTTCTTACATTGGCCTAACATTCTCTCCATCTCCTGATATGCACCTCACGCCGATATGCATTATCTTTTCTTATACTTCGGTGAGACCTACAATCTTTTTATCAGTGGGACACCAGCTATCAACATAGCTTCATAAAGCTTCGCTGATGAGCTCTCTCACTCGGATGGATCCACTTTGTATATGCATAAATTACTTGATATGTTATCAAATGAACCTACGCTTGCATCAGTCCCGCGCCTTCCTAATTTAAAAACAAAAGCATTACACCAAAAATGCGTTATATACATATGGGCTCACTCCAAGCCTGTTGGTGCTCCTGCACCATACTCCCCCTATGCGGAAGAAGTCAAGTCACCTCTGGTGACAGCAAGGCAAAATCAATGCCCTGCTTCTTGAACTTGGATTCTGCAACCCAGGTAGCCTCTGCTTCAAGCAAATCGTTCCATTTGATTAGATGCTCCATGTACACCCCATGCCTGGTCTGTTTCTGCACGCGAGAATCCAAAATTTTCTCATCTTGTGGTTTGAGTGTGGGGGGCAAGGTTACATCACTCATTGTCTGTGCAGCCTCTGAACTAGATCCTTCTAGCATTGGATGAGGACCTTTATAATGTACCAGGTCCTGAACATTGAACACTGGTGAGATTGCCAAGTCTGCTGGCAAATCAATCTTATAGGCATTTTTGCCATACTTGTTCAGAATTCTGCAAGGACCAATCCGTCTCATCTGCAGTTTAGTTGGTATTCCTTTCTACAACTGGGCTTTGTTCAAATGAACCATGACTAAATCACCAACTTCAAACTGAACATCCTTCCTGTGTGCATCTACCCTATCCTTGATTTTCTGAGTCTTCTCCATCAACGTCTTCTGTACCTGTTCATGTATCTCCTTCATAGACTGTGCAAAATCCTCTATGTGACCACTTCTATACTCCATGTCTCCAAGATGTCAGAGTTCACATACACCTCGAGGGTGCATTCCATACACTATCTCAAATGGACTTTTGCCAGTAGTCCTGTTCACACTATCATTATAGGCAAATTTTGCCTGATAAATGACCTGATCCCAACTCTGTCCATATTCTTTTGTCAAACACCTTAACAGGTTGCCCAATGTCTTGTTCACCACTTCTATTTGGCCATCTGTTTGTGCATGATATGCTGATCCAAAAGACAGATTTGTTCCTAGCCTCTGCCATAAAGTTTTCCAGAAATGTCCCATAAACTTAGCATCTCTATCAGACATGATGCTTGCTGGAAGTCCATGAATCCTTATGACCTCTTTGAAAAACAAATGAGCTATATGGTTGGCATCATGAGTCACCTTACAGGGAATGAAATGACTCATCTTGTCAAATCTATCAACAACTACAAAAATACTATCAAAACTAGTCTTAGTCTTTGGTAGACCAACTACAAAATCCATGCTTACACAATCCCATGGTCTGGAAGGAATGGGTAATGGTTGATACAGTCCAGTATTTGAAGAAGTTCCCTTGGCCTTCTGATAGATGATACACTGCTCCACATACTTTCTGACATCTTTGTGCATCTTCGACCAATAGTAGAACCTCTGGACTAACTCCAATGTTTTATTCAGACCAAAATGTCCACTCAAACTACCATTATGCTTCTCCTGTATGAGATTTTCCCTCATGGATCCTTTTGGTACACACAACTGTCCACCTTTGAACAGCAATCCCTGCTGCAATGTGTAATCTGCAAACTCACTATGAAAGTGATTTTCAAAGTCTTGACAGACCTTGTATGCTTCAGCAAAATCGTTATCCTCTTTGTAGAGGGTTGTGAACTCTTCCATCCCTATGCTTCTTAAATGCATCTCTTGTACTGTAAGCAACCTCCTGCTTAAGGCATATGCTACCTTGTTGAGCTATCCCTTCTTATGTTTAATGGTGAATGTGTAGGACTGTAATACTCCATCCACTTGACATGTCTATGGCTCAACTTATCTTGTGAGTTCAGAAAACTCAAAGCTTGATTGTTTGTATATATTGACAAATTCCTTCGATAGGAGATAATGCCTCCATTTTCTAAGTGCTTGGACTAGAGCATAGAGCTCCAAGTCATATGAAGAGTATCTGCTCTTTGCTTCATTCAGCCTCTCACTGAAAAAAGCTACTGGTCTATTCTCTTGGTTGAGTACTGCACCTACTGCAACATGACTAGCATCACATTCTAAAGTGAATAACTTATCAAAATTTGGTAGCACTAACACTGGCTGTGTGGCTACTTCTTTCTTCAATAACTCAAAACTCTTATCAGCTGCTTGTGTCCATTGAAACTTTGTTTTCATTCCACCTTTTATTGTATCAAGCATGGGTGCACAAATAGCACTGAAATTCCTTATGAACTTTCTATAAAACTGAGCTAAGCCATGAAAACTTCTCACCTCAGTTGCTGCTCTAGGAGTGGGCCAATTCAATATGGCTTCTACCTTTGACTTGTCCATTTTCAGTTCTCCTTTGGACAACACAAAACCAAGGTATACCAATTCCTGCTTCATAAATTCACACTTCTCCAAATTTATGGTTAGTTGCTCATCATGTAACTTTTTCAAAACAGTAATTACATGTTCAAGATGCTCTTCTTTAGTTTGACTAAAAATCAAGATGCCATCTAAATAAACAACTACAAATTTTCCCTCATAGTCCTTGAGGATTTCATTCATGAGCCTCATGAATGTGCTGGGAGCATTTGATAAACCAAATGGCATAACAAGCCATTCATATAGTCCTTTTGTGGTTTTAAAGGCTATTTTCCACTCATCACCTTCCTTGATTCTGATCTGGTGGTAACCACTTTTTAGGTCTATCTTGGTGAAATACTTAGCTCCTCCTAAATAGTCCATAAGATCAAGATTCAATTCTGGGAATTGGAAACTGATACCTTATGGTGATCTTATTGATAGCTCTAGAGTCTGTGCACAATCTCCATGTTCCTCCTTTCTTTGGTGCCAACACTGTAGGCACTGCACAAGGACTTATGCTTTTCCTAACCAATCCTTGGTCAAGCAACTCTTGCACTTGTCTAGCTATTTCCTTATGTTGTTCTGGAGTCATCTTGTAAGGAGCTTTGTTAGGTAAAGATGCTCCTGGAATTAGATCTATCTGATGGCTTATAGTTCTTTGTGGAGGTAGTGTTGCTAGTGTTCCATCACTAATGATGTCCTTATACTATTCTAGTATAGTTTGTACCTCTTTTGGGATCACTACCTTTTTGTCTTTTTGCTCTTCCTTAGGCTTTACTATGATAGCATAGCCAATACCATCCTCCTTAGGAGTGTTCAAAAACTCTTTACCACTCACAATTAAGACACTAGGACTTTTTGTCTTATTTGCTTCTTCATCTTCCAATGACTGAATTTTATAGGTGACACCATCTTTTTGAAAAGAATATGCATTATTCTCACCATCATGTATGGCCTTCCGGTCATACTACCATGGTCTGCCCAATAAGAGATGACATGCATCCATGGGTAGGATATCACAGAGTACCTTGTCTTTGTATCCACCTATACCAAACTCTACCCAAGTTTGCTCATTGACTATCACATGCTGACCTTTATTTAACCATGTGACTCTATATGGATTTGAATGAGGTATTCTTTGCAAATTTAATTTTCTAACTGCTTCATCTAACACTATGTTATCAGTAGACCCTGAGTCAATGATTACTTGACATACCTTATTCACAATCTTGCATTTGATTATGAATAAAGCTCTCCTTTGGCTTGGTTCAGCTTTCACTGGTTCTTTGATCAAAGTCCTCCTTACCATGATGTGCTCTCCCACTTCTGAGGCTAGACTGATTTCAGGTGATTTACTGCTTGAAGCATCATCTTGTACATAATGATTTCTTTTATCAACTCCTTGAGAAGAAGGTGTGCCCTTATCAGAACACCTATATGCTGGATGGCCTAATTGTCCACAATTGTAGCATTTCATAGTGGTAAAGTAGGATCCTCTGCCTGATCCTTCTAATCTTCCTCTGTTACATCCCCTTCCTCAGTAGTTTCCTCTACTAGTAGTCTCCCCACTTTGCTCTGTGAGTTTGGATTCTCCTTGGGGTCTTTGATCAGTATTCTTACCACCATAATTTCCTCTTCCTCTGCTGTCTCTACCTCTTCCTCTTGATCTGCTATTTAATTCTTGTTTCTTCTTGCCCTTCTCCTCTACCTTGAGTGCTAGCTGATAGCTTTGTTGTACTGTTGTAGGGATGAATAAGCTGATTTCCTCTTGAATACTCCACCTCAAACCATTTAGGTATCTTGCTACCTTTACATTTTCATCTTCCATCACCTTAGACCTCAAGCATAGTTTTTGAAATTCCTCAGTGTATGCATTGACATCTAATTCTCTTTGTCTCAAATTCTATCTTTTCTTGTGCAACTGAACTTCATAATCCCCAGGCATGTAGACTTCTTTGATTTTAGCCACCATACCTTTCCAAGAAGCTATAGGTTTCTTGCCTTCTTTTTCTCTTTCTGTTTGAACAAATTTCCACCATGTCAAGGTAGCTCCTTTGAGTCTGGATATAGCCACCTTCACCTTTTGTGCTTCACTCACTCCATCACATTCAAAGTGATTTTCTAAACCTTCTATCCATTCCATAACCAAATCAGGTTCCATCTTTCCACTAAAAAGAGGAACTCCTTCCAATGACTTGCCGCTCATGGCTTTCAAGGCCTTCAAGAAAGGTTCTTCTTCCATCTTAGGATCAGGTGTGGGCTCTTCATCTTCTATAGACACACCTTTTTCCTTACCTTCAGAATCTTTCATTTTCTGACTAACTTCTTCAGTCTTTATTATCATGGCACCCAGTTTACTTTCCATTTCTGCCAATCTTTCTTGTAGGAGCCTATTCTCCTCTTCTTGTTCATCAACCTTCTTTGCCAATTCTGCATTAGTCACCATCTTCTTGGATGAACCTACAAACTCACTTGAACTCGGTGATGACATACAACTTCTTCTATTCCAATCTAGGAATAGCCCAAATCCTTAACTTGCTCTGATACCAATTTGATAGGGAGACCTAAGGGTTTCGAAAACCTATCTTGACACAACACTTCAAGACCTATGCCATCCCCAGGTTTCCCTACCAATTCAAGTGCTCATAGACATTTTCTACCCCAAAATGTCTAAAACAACCTAAGCAATCTATTACAGAGGTGAAAGACCTATTTGTCTGTTGTTTCCCATACAGACTCTGCTTTCTTGGTCTGAGGTACTCTTCCTTATCGTCACTGCTTCCAAGATTCCCAATCTCCAAGGCTTCTAGCCTTCTTGAGCCCATTATCAGCCCTCCTCTCTGGGTCTAGGGTTCTGATTGCTTGATGCTCAATTCTTTCTACTCTATTTTTCACCCCTATCTTCTTAGACTACAACTTGCATACCTAGCCGGGCTATAGCACAGCTCGCCTAGGACAAGTTCCTAATGTCTCCCATTGACAATCCAACCACTAACATAAATAGAAACAAAAGAAAGAAGGTCTCTGCTTGATGGCCCTCCATGACTGTACAGGAAAAATGCAGGGACATCAAGACAGAAACATTTTGTACAAACAAAAACAAAAGAATAGAAACAAACTGATTACTCTACTTTAAACTGAGCTATGCAAGAATTCTACAGACAATGCACAAATAGATTCAAACTGTCAATGTTCTTATTCTGAGAGTTATTTCTTTTACATTCAATGTCTATCCTTTTAACTTTTTCCAACATTCGAACCCATTTACAAAGCCAAAAACTAGTTCTTATACTCTTCGTCCTTTTTCTGTTATTGGACAGTTAGGGTTTCTTCCATTCGTATTGCTCCTTCACATATACATTTGTTTGTATCATACAATACTGAAATATGCATTCACTTTATCATCGGCAAGATAATCTATTGTCTTATCGACATATACATTTGCTTTACCTTCGGTAAGACATTTGCTATTGGTGGTGCCTTCTTATTTCTGGCTGATACCCATCTTCTCCCCGATGAGTCTTCCCTTCACACTTGTCGGTGTGACTTTCAACATTGGCCAACGTTCAACTTCTCCCGCCGATATCCTTAGTCACTCCGATGAGCCTTGGCCCTATCCCATCAGTGACACCTTTAACTTCTCCACCGATGTCATAGCTCACACTGATGTGCCTATCATTAACTAGCCGTCGGTAAGACTTCTTACATCGGCCTAACATTCTCTCCATCTCCCGATATGCACCTCACGCCGATATGCATTATCTTTTCTTATACTTCGGTGAGACCTACAATCTTTTTATTAGTGGGACACCGGCTATCAACATAACTTCATAAAGCTTCGCCGATGAGCTCTCTCACTCCGATGGATCCACTTTGTATATGCATAAATTACTTGATATGTTATCAAATGAACCTATGCTTGCATCAGTCCCATGCCTTCCTAATTTAAAAATAAAAGCATTACACCAAAAATGCGTTATATACATATGGGCTCACTCCAAGCCCCTTGGTACTCCTGCAACATCTCTCTTCGAAAGGTGAGGCATTATTGTATATGGAGCATACCACCTCTACTACTACCACACCTTCTTTGATTAATACCAATATTCCTCCCTTGGTGGCATATTGAAGCTCCTTGGGTATCACAAAGGAGCTTAGACCTTCTTCTCGTCTCCCTTTGGTGGCATATCCAAGCTCTTTGGGTATCACAAAGGAGGTTAGATCCTCTCCTCTTCCCCCTTCAGTTGCATGTCCAAGTTCCTTAGGTATCATGAAAGTTGTGAAGACTTCTCCTCTTCCTCCTTTGGTTGCATGTTCAAGTTCCTTGGGTATCACGTAGGTTGTGAAGACTTCTCCTCTTAATCCTTCGGTTGCATGTTCAAGTTCATTGATTATCACAAAAGTTATGAAGATTTATCCTCTTCCTCCTTCGGTTGCATGTTCAAGTTCCTTGGGTATCACAAAGGTTGTGAAAACTTCTCCACTTCCTCCGTCAGTTGCATGTTCAAGTTCTTTAGGTATCACAAAGGTTGTGAAGACTTCTCATCTTCCTCCTTCGGTTGCATGTTCAAATTCCTTGGGTGTCATGAAGGATGTGAAGAATTCTTTTCTTTCTCCTTTGGTCGCATGTTTTTCCTTAGATGTCATTCATAATTAAATCATCGATACTTTTCACAACATCACCTTACCTAATCTATACTCTGATGATCTCCATTGTAGATATAAAACTTCCAAAAAAGAAGAATCAAATCTCACATTGGCTTCTACACAAACACATAATATTAACAATCAAATCAACATAATTTTTGTTTCTGATTCCCAATAAGAACCTGGGAAACCTAAAATTTTCATGCATCTTCATCCTAATATCTTACAACAAACATTTACTCTGATTCCACATTCACCTTGACCTCCTGGCTGCATTCTTAATTATGCAAAACATCTCACTCAAAAGACCAAAATTGATCAAAAAGTGTTGTGGCAACCTCATTATCATGTGATTGCTCACACGTATAACAACAATAACCAAACTGAACATTCACAAACTCTCGCTTCTCTTGCTCCTCGTACTTACAACAAATCATCTAAAATAAGTCAAGAGGCACTTCTTCTAGGGGCTTGATGTTTCGAACCTTAGGCGATGTTCCTCTTATATCTAAAACATTTACTAAAAGTAAATCACCATCTTCACAAAATATTCTCTCTACTCATCTTGGCTGGTCACATTTTGAAGAAGCATCAAGATGTACCTTTTCCTTGCTCACCTAAGACTTCATACTTATTTCTTAAACATTAGTTACCTCAATTGTGATGTTACACTTCTCCCCTTTTTGGTTGTAAGAAGTTGTTTTTGTCCATTGATGGTGACCTCACTATATCTTTTGTGCTTCACACTCTATCCTTAGAGATCTCTCCCCCTCTCTTTGTGATGTAGATTTCATTACTTACCTCACCATTGATGTACCGATTGTAGATTTTTCTTATTAGATCATTGTTACACACGGTGGTGCAACCTCACTTTCTTAATTTTCTCTTTCATGGTTGTTCTCACCCACACTCTATGGGGCAATGACACAACTTGTAAAAAGGGGTAGGCATTCTTTCTAAAGGATCTCCCCTCCTCCTTTACTTTCCCCTCTTCTTTTCCTTAAAAAAATTGCATATTATGCATGCAAATGTTTTAATGGGAGGGGCATATATATTTCCTATTTTCATTTGTGTAGATCCACACATGCACCCTTACTCAATCCTCTTGAGCTTTAGCCTATTGATGTGCCCTCTACAGTGGTGTTTTTCATAGCACCCCAAGGGAAAAGTCATCAATAAGCTCCCTGAGACGTTTATTTTTGTGCTGCATGAGGTGCTACACTCCCTGACACATTGATTATTTATGCTCCTTGAAGCATTAGTGGTGTATGGTCACCTAGCATAATTCAACTTGCTAGCCTATGATCTGTATGGTCTATGTGCCACCTAGCATAATGCAACTTTCTAGCCTATGTGCTTCATATGACTGAAACTTATGGTCACCTAGCATAACACAAATTACTAGCATGTGATCTATATGGTCTATGACCCACCTAGCATAATGCAACTTGCTAGCCTGTGTGCTTCATATGACCCAAACTTATGGTCACCTAGCATAACATAGCTTGCTAGCTTGTGATCTGCATTGTCTATGAACAACCTAGCATAATGCAACTTGCTAGCATGTGTGTTTTATATGACTTTAACCCCATGGTCACCTAGCATAACGCAGCTTTCTAGCCCATTATCCATGAGGGTATATTGATCTACATGACCCCTAGCGATAGAGAAAGCTAGCGCTAGAGTCATGTACTCCTCCCCATTCTATTTCTCCCCATATGTTTGTTTACTTTCTCTCCTTGTGGCAATAAAATGACTCATTACATTCCTCTATCTTTTTTTTAGAATTCCTCTATTCTTTATTTTATTTTGGGGATGATACAAAGTATTGAGAAATCCTTTTAGACTAGATCTCCTTAATTTTTTGACTCAAGGTTTTCTTTTCCATTTGCCTATGTGATTACATACTCTTGTTTTCCATCCATATGGTATGTATTCTTCGTATATTCTATGTTTGCTTCATATATGCTATGTTTTCTTTGTGTATTCCATGTTTACTTTGTGTATTCCATGTGTTTGCCTCATGTCTTTCATGTCTATACCTTGTGTCCTCCATGAATGTCTTGTGTGCTTTATGATCTATCCTATGTGTTTTCATAACCTCTTTATCAAAGTGTTGTTGACTCATAGGATCCTAAGCTTGGGGGCTAGTGCAAACCCTCAACTTAGTGACATTTTATGGTTCCAACATCTTCATAAAGAGATCTTTGTCCTCTCCATACTTTAGCAAGGGTATGAGCGTAAGATCATACCCTCACTAAAGTGGGGGCTAAATGTACCATCATAAATTGTGTACCCTTCACAATTTCACACTACATTTGGCATCCCTTTATCATAAATGTTCACTCATGTTTACAGTATGCAACTCCTAGTACTTTTGTGAGAATAATGGTTAAGTCCTCTGGCATCTGGATTTTGGATGGCCCAAATCATATGTTTCTATACAATACACCCTCATACATTCAATAAACTTATTAGAAGAAAAGAATTGTGGAATGAAAAAGGGGAAAGGAAAACATGTATAACTAAACAAATGATTATTTCAATTATATTACCATTTTCTTGAGACAAATTTAAGAATTGAAAATTTGACTGTGAACATTTGTACAAAGAAAGAACTAGAAATTAATAAAATGAATTGATAAACACAAGAATATCATTCAATCATAGAAATAATGGAAGCACAAAAGTCAGCAATATTTCTTATATTAATCTCTTTGAGGAAAATAGAAAATTTCTTTTTTCTCTGTCTTTATGCCAAAAATTGTTTACAATACCAAAAGATCCTTCACATTTGAAATCAACTTATATTTATAGCCTAATTCCACTAACTAATAACTACTTTATAACCAATTTTTTTACCTAATGATTCTATTTTATATTTTACTTTCTTAAGTCATAAAAATGAATTAAGTTGCATTTTGAAAAAGTGCAGTGAGAAAATAGAATTTAGAAGCTAGAAGGAAAAAGTTTTATAGAGCCATGATGTAGGGGCATCATATGCATACTATGAGCAGATCCATTTTCTAACCACAATTTCAAATATTGGAATTTGCCACATGGTTACAGCGCAATAAATTCCTGGTGTACATAGTGATGGATCACATGAGATCCTAAGATGGTTTTTATTGAGTGTTGGCTCACCCAACATTGATTTTTGACCTTGGCACCCAAGATAAGAGGGCTATAGATTTTATGAGGGAGCATATTTGATTGGACAAGATGATTCAATTAGATAACTTTGAGCTATTTAGGGAGCTATTTCCACCTACTTGTAGTTGTACACATGGTATTGGACATCTGGGGGAAGGATTGGCATGATCTAAGGATAATTTGAAGTGTAAAGGGGAGTGACTAACTTTTAGTCCAAGTATTGAAGTGCCAAAATTATAGAGTCATGGTTGGAAATTTTCTCTAATTTGTGAACTTATCCTTTGACAAGGTGGAGATCTAATGTAAAATTTTAAGTAATTCTCTCAAGCTATCCATTTGATATTATTTTTTACTATCTATCCATGTATTATCCTTCATATTATTGAATTTATATGTATTATCCTCCATATTATTCAATTTATATAGTAAAATTATCAATTTACAACTCAAAACATTTAATTAATCTAGGTTAATAGTGCTTTAGGTTAACAAGTTAATATAGAGGAAGCCCTAGTTGGGGGTTTATTCTCCTTGAAAGAAATTTAGCAAAACTTAGAAGTTCATTGCATTTTTAATGCAATTGTGCATGGTTTGCAGAATAATTATCTCATTTCTTTGTAAAGGTCTATGCGTTCACATCACAAATAGTTATGTGTTGAACGGAGGGAGAGGATAGAATATGTAGATCATGCATGGACTTTTTTGCTTCACTACGAGCCACTGATGCCTATTGCAAATGATGAAGGTGGAAATGCTGAACATGGCTACCTGGTTGCAGATCTCAGTGAAGACAACCTGATGGGTTGAAATATTAATATTTATAGCAATTATATTTATATATGTATATGGCTATGTTTAGATGTTAATTTGTGTTTAACTGTTGATGACCTGTAGTTTTATTTTTGGTGGGTGATGAATGCCTCTTAGTCTAGACTATATTTTATCTTTAGTATGAATACATAGCATATGTATTTCTAGCTTTTTGGTTGACCCCTATTTTGTAACTGTTTGGGTTTTTTTTATAACATTCTATCTTTTATTAATATATTTATGGTGTTCTACACCTTTACCGAGAAAAAAAAGTGTTTATGTGTGCATTTATTGGATCAACCTAGGCTAACCCTGAATAAAAGTATTACATGGAATAAAGTTGTGCTTATTGGGTTTTGACATGTTTTTTGGTTACATCATTTGTCTCGTTTAATTTCTTAAATTGGTGAAGAGTCCTGACATACATAAAATAAAATAACTCTCAAGTAAATAAAACAATTCTTGAATACCTGCATGTTGAGAATGGATTTTTTTAAAGATAGATATGCTAGTTATAAATCAATCTAATCAAATTATTGGAAGGTTTCCTATCTCAAGATGTGCATGGCAATCCATGCTTATAATCATATGTTTTTATACAATACACCCTCATACATCCAATAAACTTATTAGAAGTGTTTCCCATTCAACATGTACATAAATGAGAATTCAGCCTTAGAAGCCTACCAAGAAATTTATAGTAATGTATAAACACTTCTTCATAAATCATGTTAATAAACATAGAAAATATTTCTCCACTCAATATGCATATAAATGGAAATAAATATTTATAGAAAATTCTCTTCTCACTCAACATTTATATAAATAAAAATGCATACTTAATAAATCTATACTTTTAATCATTTTTTAATAAATGGAACCAACAAATTTATAAAGAATTAATTTTTGTTTAACCTACCAACAACGTATTTGTAATTAGGATGATTTTTTTAATAAGAAGGTGATAAATCACCCATACTATAGTGAAAATTCAAAAAGAATTACACAAAGATGAACTCCAAGGGCACAAAAATACATACTACCGAATTGGAGGCAAAAACTTCATCCTTAAAGAACAACAACTAGGATAAAATCGATACAAAAAATTGTTGAGAGATGACATTATTTAGAAGAGGAACCACATTTATTGTCAGATGGGGGTGATTCTAATAGATAGAGCGAGGATAATATACTAGGAGCGAGGTCAGGAGGGCTGTTCTTAAATATCATCCACTTCAATAGTGAAAGGTCAATTTTGGCCAATAAAAATAGGACAAATATTTACCACATTTTGTTGTGAACGAGTTGTTAAATCCCTATTGATTGTTTGACCATTGAAGTGGATGATATTTAAGTAGAATGGGTCAGGAGCATGAAGTCAAAGAAAGTAGATAGCCACGAAAACTTCCTTAACTCTGTCGACCAAACCATTTGGGAGATGGAATCTATGGGCGTTGAAAGCACAATTGAGAGGGTTGATACACCCACTTCTAAGACCTCTCTGCATGGCATTGTACACACGTGCAACTGATGGGGAAGAGCAGAGGAACTCCATTTTAAACACATCACTGATTGGAGCATATCCTACCTACAAATTGGGCTCTACTTAAACATCATCCACTTCAATGGTCAAACAATCAATAGTAATTTTACACCTCATCCACAATAAAAAGTGTTAAATATTTGTCTTATTTTTATTGGCCAAAATTGACTTTTGACTGTTGAAGTGGATGATGTTTAAAAACAACCCTACAAATTGTAACCTTTGAGTGCAACCTTCACCTCTCTTAATTCATAATATAAATGAAAACAAGCCCAAAACCAATGCTCTACACATAGTTAATGTCTTGGATGATATCCACGATATTTGAAAGTAGGGTTGAAGCCACCTCCAACCACCAAAGTTCCCTGTCAGCATCATTGAACAATTGATAACTGACAATGGTCCTTACTGCAAACTCGAAATTATCGTAGTCGATGTCGAATATTTGCCGAATTTGCAAGGTATTGAAAGCACCTCACACAATGGGCTCCCAATTCATAGGTGGAAGGTAAAGCCCTACATTTTTCATCTAATTTGCTATTGGGGATGACAAAACTGAGGACCTAGAATCACAGAGAAAGCTTGGAAGAGGAATTATATTGCAAGTGAGGCAAGACATACTTAGGAGTTGGGCACAATAAATCCCAATTCTGAATACCAAGGGACCTCGTAACATAAATTCCATCAGTAAATTCACTCCTTTTGATAATCTACCAATAGACACTGTAGTACATGAAAATAAACATGTATTCGAAGATAGGGTGAGGTCAATTGTACCAACATATTAGATTTTTAGATATGGAAGTGACCGTCAATGTCTGATGAGGGTTGACACATGCTTTTTTCAATAAAAACTCATAAATTCCTTAAAAGTAATTCCATCATTGCCCTCCCAAAATCCACTCGTTGGGAGAATGGAAACGAACTTAAATTTGTCGTTATTCTGACCTCCACTAGAATAACTTATGTGAGAAGCTATAAATGCAAAGATATCGAAATAAAAGTTAAGGTATAAGTGATTTCCTCGTACAACCATATATGGAAACAATTACTAGTCTTTGGCCCATCAAAGGAGTACTACTGATAAGAGATGAGTTGTGTATAGAGAAGGCAAGGAAGAAAGAGCATGTGGTCGTAAAAAGCTAACGTGAACACCTATAGTCCCCACCCCCATCCACCACCAGAAGACTTTAATTTGAGTTCTTAGCTAATAATTTAGGGAAACATGGATGCCTAAATTCTTGTAGATGGAGAAAATTCATCGCATTGAGATCTGTTGAAGTGAGGTGCCAACTAACAATTTGCTACCCTTGTTGGGACTGAAATTTGCATACCAATTTTTGCAAAAAAATTAGGCCCCCCATAATGAAAAAGTCAGCTTCAACACTCAGAAATACACCTGCACAATATGCTCAAGTGGCCTACTTTGAAGCATTATAATTCGGAGCCAGTTCGTCTTCATGCAAAATCATTTCACAAACATGTTTGTCTACCATATGTAAGTGAGCACACCTGACTTCAGCTTCCTACAATCAATTTTGACTAGTTTTTGAAGAACCAAGTTGGAGGGTTCTGGTAAGGTTTGTTACTTGCACAATGTGAAATCAGCTCGAGAAGCCAACTTTGGAGGTTGATATCTAACAACTAAATGATGATCTTGACAAACTAATCAGTGTTCCGTATTCCTCTCATGATAATGTACCTTTATGCTAGTTTTTGGGACCCCAAAATCTCATTTTCTATTTTTTCAAAATCAAAAGCATATGTAAAAAGTTCAGTTTCCATATCTGCATTTCTAGAAAGTTGCGGAGAGGTCAACTTTGGCCCTTAACATTTCATGATAGAAGATGGATGGTGAAGAATCCTCTTACACACACACTCATCAAGCCTAAATGAACCAAACTCTCCAGTTACAACTTCCCAGGAGGAGATTTAATGGTCTTTCAAAATTGCAAGTTGGTGAGCTCAAATCAGGTTTTGGGAGGCAACTTCAGAAAGGTCAACTTTGGCACTTGATATTTTGCGAAGGATGAGGAATGATGAAAAATCCTTTTGCACACATGTTCATTTAAGCTAAATGACCTAATCTCCAATATGGTAGCTCTTCAAAATCAGCTTTGATATTTTTACGAAGAGGCAAGTTGGCAAGTTTCACTTGAGTTTAAACAGTCATAAAAACATGCTAAGTGGGCTACTTTGATTGCGAGAAGCTTTTAATCCTAATAACTTCATGCCAAACCATTTGTTGTGTTAAATTCTCAGGTCAAAAATCTACAAGATTGTGCATTTTCGTGGCTCCGGGAGAGGTTTTGATCAGTTTTCCAGGGCAATTTTAAAGGCTACTTGGCCTGTTTTGACTACTGTGCAAGGTGCCTGAAAGTGGATTTTGGTATCTACCGAGTTCATTTTTCACCCCAAGAGCATTCAGAGGTAGTGTCAAGACAATTCAAAATGAAACTTGTTTCAAAATGAATTTTTTTTTTAGTTGGGCCCACAAGGGGATCCAACTTGTGTCACATGATTGTTGTTGATGGGGCTTATAAACAAAATTTAGAAACACTTTCCCAATTCCAATTTTCTTCCTGCAATAAATAAAGTTCTTAAGTTTTGAGATATTCAAAGGTAATTTTATAGAGAATGTGGATGAGAAGGGTGCCATGCAGGAAGATGACAAGTTACTACCATAAATCCTCCACTATCTTTCCATGAGAGGAAAACCAATGCTGAGGTTATAAAGTATGAAGAACCTTTGATGGGGAATAGTGCAATCTCAGCATCCATTCTACACTCTATTCAAAGACTGGCTGAACAAAGATCTATTGTTGATGTGGCTTCATCCATTTATATGTTGCCACCACATTATGAGACTCCAACAAATTCATTATGAGTTTTCTGATAAAGGTTGTCAACTAGTAAAGAAGGACGGTTATCAGTCAAACATAGAGAGACATCAACATGATCTTTCACTATTTGATATAGCTTAGCATATAGACGTGTAGTTGGGATATGATAGTCTTGAGGAAAATGTTCTACTTCATGATCAAAGCCAAAGGGAAGAAGCCTGAGGAGAATGATGTCCTTGGACTTGAAGTTGTTTCTCAGAATATAGAGTTTAGTTCAATGACAAAAATTTGCACCATTTCAAGGCACACTAATGTTTGGTCTAATGCTACATCTACAGAATATATACAAATGCTTTTGAATTCAATTGGAGAGGATGAAGGAAAACTTGTTGAGGAATCAAACACTCAAGAGTCATTACCTTCAAATGTTGTGGCTATTTTAGACGCCCAGGATGAAAGATTAGCTGAAATAGGCCAGTAAAGTTGAAGAATTCAGACATAGATGCTAGGTATCATAATCAAAATAATTCAGCTTCTTTAGAACTTGAGCCAGAATTCTAGGTGAGAACAAGTCTAGTGTTGGCGGAATGTAATGTAGAGAAGACATGAAGACATGCAATAAAGGTTACTCAGCAAAATGAGTTGCCATCAGAGGCCCAAGTACTGATGTCAATTGTACATGATGAAACTGGAAATAATGCTGTGGTTGTTGGGAACCTTGATCCTCCTCTGTCAGTGGTAACCATGCTTTGTTGTCGATTTCCAAAAGCTTTATTTACTTCAAGTGTTGTAGCTCTACTGAGAGACACGGTGATTCTCACGAGGCAGACACACTATTTGACCATATGAAACAAATGGATTTCCAACCTGATCAGTTCATATTTTCCAGCATCCTCCCCGTCTGTGCTAGAATGGGAGCCTTGAAACGGTGTATGGACATCCATCAAAGTGTAATGGAAGGGGGATTTTTTTTAGATATTGTAGTTGCGAATGCCCTACTAGACATGTGTGAGAAATAAGGGAAGGCACGATAAATGCCTCAAAGAGATATAATCCCATGGAAAGTATTAACCACATGATATACATTTGTTCAGAAGGCGTTAAAACTTTCAAATAAATGAAATTGGCAGATGTCAAACTAGACTTTGTAACCGCTGTTAGCATCCTCCTTGCCAGTGCATATCAATACATCTACAAGTGCCTTGATAGGCATGCGTGCTAATGACGAAGCATGGAAAAAACACATGAGTTACTTAATGGAATGATTCAGAGAGATATGATCTCTCAGAATGCCAAAATTGCAAGTATAAAACTAGGTTCCATGATGGTTGCCAGCATCCACCGTGCTCGAGCCAAGCAAATAGGGAAAAATTAGAAAACACATGAGAAACCCTAAAGTCACGTATCGGCGTGACATATACCATCGGGAAGGATTTTTTGTCTTCCCAACTATGTAAGTCACTCCGATCTGTTGATGAGGTGGGCCACCAAGATTGTAGTTGAGAAACATTACGTGGAGATTATGAATTTATGCAGGACAATAAATGATATTTTATAGCGGGTACCTTTAAGAGAGATGAGATCAGAGTAAGTTCCCCAAATCTCCCCGATCATATAAGTCAATCCGATAAGGAAAATCACATAAATAAAAAGGTGAAATTCGCGAGGAGAATAATATATTAGGTTAAATGTTGCCCTCTAGTGAAAATAAATGGAAGATATACGAAAGTGGAAAATAAAGTTATTTAAATAACTACCGGGGCATGTTATTATTTCAATGCAATTTATTTTCCATGACGGGTAAGACATTTTACACTAGGAATTAAGAGAGCAGGTTGTTAACCCACTAAACATTATCTTCCTAAGGAGTAAAATTATTTACACAAAGAAAATTAAAGGGAAGAAATCCTGGAAGGAGAAATATTATTTCGAGAAGGAAAATAATTTTTTCATTGAAAGTGAAAAGGAATAAAATATTTTCACAGAGGGATATAATGAATATATCAAATGCAGATTTTAATAAACAATCAAAGTGGAAAATTACTTTCAATCCAAGGTGAAATAATTTTAAGGAGTTAACCAAGAGATCATTTTATGTGAGAGTACATTATGTGATCAGTAAAATATCTTTCACCAAGGAGATAAGTACAAGGTATACTTTTTACCCAAATATATACTTTTGCCAAACATAGGTGAAAAAGCATACCGGTGAATATGATGGTGAAATTTACCAACAAAAGATTAAGATTTAAGTATTATTCTTTATTTTCTCACAAGAACACGAAGACAAGTTAAATTAATTAATCTATCTAGGGAAGATAATTAATTAATTAATGGAAAGCTACATGGGACAGAGATGCAAAGGGTTGTAACCCTAAAAGTCACAACTCTAAGTTTGCAAAATATATAAGGGAGATACAAACCAAAGTAGAAAGAAGGCATCAGTAGATTAGGAAGAACATCAGTTAGCAGTAGGACATAATACCTACAATTTACAATATTTTCAAAAGACCATGTTGCAAGCACATTATTGAAGGAGTGAATTAAAGTTCTCTGATTCCGTGGTTCTATTCTGACATCAATTGTTTGTTAAGATTATTCAATTTGTGGTTGTCTCCATTTCTATATTTCCTTGTTATTCAGATTAACATATCAAGTATATATTTAATCTGTCGATACACATTTGTTGTAGTTGTGTGGTTTGATTAATTAGTTTCCATAAAAGGGATTAAAATCCTTTTGATCAATCACAGTAACCTGGAAGTGTTAGTTTGGATTACTAAGAAGAGCCATACAATTAGGATTGCCATTCTGTCTCCACATTGATATTATCTGTCATCTCTTGCGTATTTCACTCAATTGGTTCCTTCAAGAAAGGATTAAATTATCTTTTGGTGAATAACAAGAAATTGGATCATATTAGTTGGATCATTAAAGAAGAGTTTGTCAATCATCTCCTTACACGTTTATACAAGTTATAAACTAGAATTGTGCCAAACAATTAGAATTAGTACCCACTATAAGCCACTAGTCTTAGTCCTTCATTTGACTCTGTTACCCAACAAGGCACTGGTCTTATTTCAATTCATTATTTAAATCCTTTTTTACCTTGATATTGCTTATACAATTTCTACCAACCATTCATTAGGCATTAGATATAGAATTAGTTAGCAAGCTTTCATCTATCCTACACCCTTTGCCATTGTAGGAAGACTCATTTACTTAGTTAAGACATTCATATTCATTCTACTTTAATTTCCAAGGTACACCCACCTAGGTGTAGCAGGACTTAAAGTGTAGTAAATCATCAAACCCTAAAGGTTGATTTCGTTAAGTTAGTTCAAAAACGTTGCGAATCTAAGCATAGAGCATGGCATCCTCTTAGGATTAGCAACCTGCATTTTTGAGACCTAACAACCCCCATGATCAACAATTCAAAGATGACAACCTGACTAACAATATCATAACAATATTTTATTTTCAATCACATTAGGATGGACACATCGACCTTCTCCACACAAGTGACCGCCAACTTTGCCAAGCATGCCACCTTGGAAAAGGGAACCATGAAATCTAATAAATCCAATAAGTAATCTAGAAATCCAATAAAAAATGCTAGCCTGATCCTGATTGCCATGGTGATTTCGATGATCACAAAATCTAAAATTAGGAGTTGTATGAAATTTACGTGCAATGAATTCGTCGATAGGGTGAAATATTGAATAAAAATATGATCATAATCTAAATAAATAAGTTTATTTTAAATAAAAATATGATCATAATCTAAATACATAAGTTTAAATTAAATAAAATCAAACCCTGAATGTGGCAATATTTGTGAATGGTTGTTTTTTTAACTTTTAATGAATAGAATAAGTTGGTAAAACCCATTTTTTTTCAATCATTCAATCTCAAAAACTTTCAAAGCAAAGATTTTTCCTAAAAGAATGGCAGCTTCCCTCCAACATTCTCTGTATCTTGATGCAATTGGCCTTTGCCTGATGCTAATTAATCTTCAATATTAAAATTAAATAAAATACAAAGAAAATAATTGAAACAAAACTAAATAATATAATGACTTTCTACACTATTTTTTGTGTTTTTAATTGCAAACTGAAAATTTACATAATTACAAAGCATTTAGACAAGCAAAAGAACAAGAATGAAGTCAAGTTCAAATATTAAATACCTCCAAAAGAGGCACATGGAGCTGTAGTTACCAACAAAACTTTAAGAGTCCAAAAGGAGGGGCGGTGGAATGTAAAGGACATAAGTTACAATGCATAAATTTAGGAAGGAAAAAGTAGCTCCCAGCTGGATGGATAGGCATCACATAAAGAAATATTTTTAGATTGAGATATATATGTTTGTTGCTGTATGAAAACCCACACCCTCTTCCAGTATACTCGAAATGGAAAAATTAATTACCCTTCCAAAAACAATACCAAATTTCATAGAATTTCAATATTCTACATGAATAACAATATTTATTTCCTTTTTACCAATATTGCAATAATAGGAAAGAACTCCTAAAATGTAAGTTGTACAACAATGTAACACTCCAAAATCCACATCCAGGAGAAACAATCGTTTCTACCCAACTTGCCTACAATCTACAGCTCAAAATCGAGAAATGCCTAAATTACCAAGAAGCCATTCCCACCAAGGCTTAAATTTGACAGTTGTATAGCTGTATTTAGGCATTTTAGCTGTAAAATACAACTAAAATTTTGAGAAGACAAAATTTTGAGAAGACCGTATCATATGAAAGGAGAGATTTTGGATAGACTGTCAAAATTTATGTAGGATTATGATGATATATATATTTGATTTTTATGCAATTTACTTAGACTAAAATATATCATAGTATTTTAAAGGCATCATTGAATAGATAACTGTCATTAAAAAATTTCTTGACAAGCAAAGTTGACTATAAAAAATATACCTACCTTTAATGAACTTGATCTAATAAATAGAGTCAACTTTCATCAGAATATCAGTCGATTTGAGAGACAAGAGCTTAGCAAGAATTTTGTAGGAGACATTAAATAAGGTGATAGGTCTCTAGTTCTTGATAAGAGATTTATCACCTTCTTTAGGAAATAGTTTGATCACACCCCTATTTAAATTATAATCAAGAGATCCTTTTAAAAATGCTTCTTCATAAACCTCCAAAAGATCGTTTGCAATTAAATCGCAATTAGCATTATAAAATTTAGTAGGGAGATCATCAATACCTTAATATTTACCATTATTGAAGGAATTATTGGTTCTAATGATTTCATCCTTAGAGAGCTCTTTACTAATTTCCTTAGCATCTTTTTCATTAACCTTCTTTTCTATAATTTTCTTACAAAAATCTCTAACATCAATGCTCTGCACATTATCTTTAGTAGGAAAAAGGTTTTACTAAAAATTCTGAAAAGCATCCTTCATTACCTTAATATCAATAGTTTGAGAATCTTCTATGTCAATTGAGCCAATCTTTTCTTTGTTCTACTTAGAATTGAAAATATTGAAGAAATATTAAGTCCCTCTGTCAAAATTTGATGATATAAAAAATGCATTGACATTATAGAAAGAGTTCTAGGAGTTTGTTGTGAAGCTACAAATAATGTTCATGTCCTTTCAATGCCAATGTTGCTAAGCTTATATGCAATCAACCAACTCAAGAAATTGCAAATTGCAAGGAGCACTATAATCCCAATTAAAAATTTGCTAGGTTAACATTTTTTGATACAAAAAACACCTTGTTAAAGTATCAAAAGCTTTAAAACACTAGTCTGATGAATGTTGCAACATACAAGCTACTCATTAAATGGTTGTGTGGTTGCTTCCCTACCAAATGCAATAAGCTATACAATTTAAACCAAACTGAGTTATGCGAGAGCCACTGATTTTGATTATTAGAGCCCTAACTCATTAGCTCACCTAGATTAAAAGTTCATAAAGCAATTGGTCATTATGTAAATAGCAACTCAATCTAGTTAAATCAATTTAGATAAAAATCCGCAACTCATCAACACCTAGATAAAAAGACCTTAAAGCAATTGGTCATTTTGCAAGTAAGAGCTTAATCTAGTTAAGATGGTGTAGTTGACATGAACTGTGCCACCAATGTCTTGACTAAACTAAGTCGTGAATAATGAAACTCAACTACAAATTTACAAGAGAGAAGGGAAGCACAATAAAATAAATCAATTTATCGACCAGTCGGTCATCTGACTGGAACCCTCAAGCAATTGAATAGCTACATAATGTATTTCAAAAGTAAGAGACAGATAAATCTTTGTGGGATCGCCTATAGCACGCAATACATTCAATGAAGAATGTGGGCTCCATTTTCACGTAATACTATCATTTGTTGTATGCAATAAAATAATGCTCTACATAAATATCATCCACTTCAATAGTCAAACAACCAATATCAATTTTACACCTTATTCACAATAGAAAGTGGTAAATATTTGTCTTATTTTTATTGGCCAAAAGTGACCTTTGACTCTTGAAGTGGATGATATTTAAGAACAACCATAAAATAATGAGGGGAAAACAATGAAAGGAACCAAAAAGTAGATTGTCGGAATATCAAACGAAACTGTGGTTCTTCTGCATTGACCATCGGATTATCGAACACATCCCATGACTGTTCTTATATATCATCCACTTCAACAGTCACAGGTCAATTTTGGCCAATAAAAATAGGACAAATATTTAACACTTTTTATTGTGAATGAGGTGTAAAATTACTATTGATTGTTTGACCATTGAAGTGGATGATATTTAAGTAGAGTGCACATCCGACGGTTTGAAATTTCTAGCCAAATTGAATTCCACTACTAATAGCCTATCAGCTAAATATACAGAAAACCCTTAATAAGTAATCTAGAGGTTACTTATTGAAAGAAGGCAAAGAGGACCTATCACATTCAATCTGACTTTGAAAATTTGGAGGTATATTGCTTGAGATTGTTGTAAAAGGAGAAACATCTTGTGTTTGATCAATTGCCAAGTTAGGTAAACAATGTGCTACTTTGTTGGTCTCTTTGTAGTAGTGAGAACACTGAAATGATACAAAGTCAATCATTTTCTTCTAAATAGAATCAATAGTGCTTTATGTGTGCATTTATTAGACTAGTTAACCCTGAAGAAATAAATTTGTGCTTACTAGGTTTTGACACTTTTTTAGTTACATCATTTGTCTTATTTAATTTGTTAAATTGGTGAAGACTTCTGGCATACACAAAATAAAATAACTCTCAAGTAAATAAACCAATTCTTGAATAGTATTATAGTGATATTTTCTAAAGATAGGTATGCTAGTTATAAATCAATCTAATGAAATTATCGGACGGTTTCCTCGCTCAAGATGTACATGGAAATTCATGCTTATAATCATATGTTTCTATACAATACGCCCTCATACATCCAATGAACTTATTAGAAGTGTTTGCATTCAAGATGTACATAAATGAGAATTCACACTTAGAAGCCTACCGAGAAATTTATAGTAATGTATAAACACTTAATAAATCAAGTTTATAAACATATTAAACATTTCTCCATTCAATTTATATATAAATAGCAATAAATATTTATAAAAATGCTCTTCTCACTCAACGTTTATATAAATAAAAGTCCACACTTAATAAATCTATATTTTTAATTATTTTTTAATAACTAGAACCAACAAATTTATAAAGAATTGTTTTTTTTAACTACTAACAATTTATTTGTAATTAGGATGAAAATAATTAACCCTATACAAATCACCATGCTATTGAATAGTTCAATTTGGTATGCCTTTTAACTCTATAACAAAAAATATAATTTGACCACTATAAGAGATTCTAAATTAAGAACATATAAATTGTGATGCCATGCCTTTAATTTTAGTGAATCATTTTGAATTGAGCATAAGTTTGTTATTCCACAACATTGATCCACACAATTCATGTAATGGCAACGTAACCCTCAATGCACACAAACCCTAATTTCCTCGATACATGTAAACATAAATGCAAGCGAGTATTTAAATCTCAATTGTGCATTATAATCACTCTGCTATTGAATGTGATCACCGACGCCCGTTTCATGTGAGACATGTTCTCTCTTTGTTAATGTGATGGTCCATATAAACACCTACGAAAAATTTTGAGTCCTTTACATGCATTACTGGGTCAAATCAGTTCTCTAGAATTTATATGATATTCCATATAAAACTAACCAAAAGGAAAACAAAATTATAACAAGTGTCACGTAGTGGCGAGTAATTGCCTTGTAGTGTTGTAATTATAGTATGTATTTAGTTGTAATTTTCTTCTTAGATTAAATATTTGTTGTATAGAGAAATTGCATTCCAATAATGTTAAACAAATAATTTTTATAAGGCCTATATAAATATAGTAACAAAATTGTAATATTTATAGTATATTTAATTTTGATTCAATGTATAGTTTTCAAATTTGATAATTTAAATATTAATGAAATTGTATAATTAATATATGAACAAGGTTTAATAATAAATATTAGTAATATGATTAATTTTATTATTAATATAACTATAAATAATAACGATAGATGAAATATTTAATTAAAATATAAGACTATTTATTTAGGACATAAATAAAAAATCATTGTAGAAAACCATATTATATTTGATTAACATTTTGTTTGAAATGAACTATGCCTTGATATAAGCAAGTCGGGAGATTTTGGAACGAAGGAACCAGTTCTACAACTTTCGATGGGAGTTTGGCCAATAAGGCTTTGCTTTAGTTAAACTTGACTTTTGTTTAAAATGGAGACAGTTTTGTAATCGGTAAGTTAGGAGTTTTGACAACCCAAGAACTAGCTGTAAAAAGTGAGGTTCTTTCAATAGTAGTTTTGCTGATAAGGCATTAGTTTTCTGATAAGCCTTTTTTAGTTATCGGCAAATCGAGAGATTTGAGAACTGAGGCACTAGTTTGAAAACGTGATGTTCTTCCGATGATAGTTGTGCCAATAAGGTGTTAGTTGAATCTTTTGGTAACCAAGGAACTGGTTCTAAAAGATGAGGTTCTTCCAATGGGAGTTTTGTCGATAAGGTGTTAGTTGCATCTCTTTTTGAAACTAATTAGGCCATGTTATCAGCAAGTCGAAAGAATTGGGAATGAAGGAAGCAGTTATCAAATGTTCAGATCTTCCGATGGGAGTTTTGCCGATAAGACTTTAATAAAACTTTAAATGGGTTCTTTCGGTGGGAGTTTTGCCGATAAGGCTTTGCTTTTGTAACACTTACAACTTTTGTTTGAAACAACCAAAGTCATGTTATCAGCAAGTTGGGAGATTTGGGAATGGAGGAACTGGTTCTACAAGGTGAGGTTCTTCCGATTATAGTTTTGCCGATAAGGCATTAGTTGAACCTTTTTTGAAATGGATTAGGGCTTGTTATTGGCAAGTTAGAAGAATTGGGAATGAAGGAAGCAGTTCTCAAATGTTTGGTTCTTCTGATGAGAGTTTTACTGATAAGGCTTTGATTTAATAAAACTTTAAATCGATACTTTTGATGGGAGTTTTGCTGATGAGGCTTTTCTTTAGTAAGACTTGAAAGTTTTGATTCAAAGAGCCTAAGTCATGCTATCAACAAGTCAGGATATTTGGGAACCAAGGAATTGGTTCTAAAAGGTGAGGTTCTTCTGATGGTAGTTTTGCTGATAAAACGTTAGTTGCAGCTCCTTTTGAAATGAATTAGGCCTTGTTATCGGCAATTTGGAAGAAACGGGAACGAAGGAAGCAGTTCTCAAATGTTTGGTTCTTCCGATGGGAGTTTTGTAGATAAGGAATTGATTTAAGAAAACTTTAAATTGGTTCTTCCGATGGGAGTTTTGCTGATAAGGCTTCGCTTTAGTAACACTTGTAACTTTTGTTTCAAACAATGTAAGTCATTTTATCAGCAAGTTAGGAGATTTGGGAACTAAGGAATTGGTTCTAAAAGGCGAGGTTCTACCAATTATAGTTTTGCCGATAAGGCGTTAGCTGAGCCTTTTTTTGAAATGAATTAGGGTTGTTATCGACAAGTCGAAAGAATTGGGAACGAAGGAAGCAGTTCTCAAATGTACAATTCTTCCGATGGGAGTTTTTTGATAAGGTGTTGATTTAATAAAACTTTAAATCAATTCTTTCAATAGGAGTTTTTCCAATAAGGCTTTGATTTAGTAACACTTGCAACTTTTGTTTCAAACAAAGTCATTTTATCAGCAAGTTAGGAGATTTGGAAACTGAGGAAGTTGTTCTAAAAGGTGAGGTTCTTTTGATGGCACTTTTGCCGATAAGGCTATGTGTTCGATTTATAGATAAGAGAAAAAATATCAAATATGGCATACATACTTGATTTGCCAATAAGACATGATATAAAATTGTCCAAAGCCATTCTTAGTGGATAAAGTGTGTGTCTTGTTGAAAATAACTTATAATTGAATATTATGCTATTAGGGTAAGTTTTGCATTAAATGCAAGGGGTATTAAATGATCTCAGTAAACTTGTTTTGTTTATAAAGCAATACCCAAATGGTAAAATCATTTTGTAAATTTTATGAGGAGAAGAGATCTTAGAACTTAAAGGAGCTACATGTCTTCGTGTTGTTGTGGAAGTATCACCATCTAGGTAAGCCCAACCACCTTCCTTGAGTTCAAAAATAATTGCAAGATTGTGAAATATTGTGGAGTGGGGTAGAAATAGAAATTATGTGTGTTACTATTTATATGATTTTTGGCCCTAATTTTGATCATCGAGAGCCATTGTGTCTGATGTGACAGTTTGAAATTGACTTCCATTACCAACGCCCTAGTTTGAATTATAGAGGCTCGTTGTCTCTCAGGTTACTCTTTCAAATTGCCATCTGTTAGCAAGGCATCAATTCCTTTATAGTGGTCCCCTCCCAACTGTGAACATGAAGTATAAATACAAGTCATTAGATATCTCTTACATAATTGGCAATGAATTATCAAGGGTACGAGACACAAATTTCAGGCACGTAAATATGAGTGAATTTTGGAAGAGAATGAATACCAACCGTAGACCATCAATCACATAGAAAGTGTTTGATAGTGGATTGGCACATGCTAGAGGCTTCCTGCCAGCTGTAAAATGCCCTGATTTAATAATGGCTTGTATACAAAACTATACTGCTGAAAGCAGAGAGATTAGAACTATCAACGAGCAAAGCATCCTATCACTAAATAGTGATTCTATTGTTGACAGATTGGGTTTGTCGACTCATGAGGTTTATGCAAAAGTATTTGTAGAGAAAGCGATGATTTTTTTATTGATGGTAAAAAGAAATGTAAAGACATGATAGCAATGGCATGGATTAAGAATCCTAAGAAGGGAGGGTCTAAGTTACCTAAGAATTTGGTTAGGGGGTATTTCGTGGATGAGATTTCTAATATAGTAACTTTGTTGCATAGAGTTAGTGGAAGTCAAGAGTGTGACAGTTTTGAAAACTAGATGTGCCAATATATTATGATTATTTATATAGGAACACAATTTGTTGACTGGTCTAGTCTGATAAGTGACTGTTTACATGAACAATTGACCAATTTTGAAAATAAGAAGAAGTTTCACATGTGTTCTTATGTTATTTATTTGTTGGCCACAATTCAGCTCAGATGGCTAGGTTTACAGGTGTGTTGTCTTGTGACAGTTGAAACAAAGGTCTATTACTATTTTCCTAAAATAAGGGAAGCAGATGGGAACAAAGTGTACATAAGAGTGAATGATGCATTCTTGATGCTGATGGTTAGAAGAATAGGGGAAAACCCTGAGGCCAGGATTTCCATAGAACATGCCAATTATGTTATGACTTTTAGCAGTTATTTTATACAATATGACAGGTTTACATCATTAGAATTGGAGGTTTTGAGTATCCACCACTGAAATTAATGAGATAGGCTTCAGACTATGTAGTTTTTTTGGAAATATGCAAACAATCTTATTTGGCAAGTGAAAGGTATTATGCTACAAAGAAGAATGGGTACTCATTTCCCTTAAAATTGACACATTACACTTATGCTAGACCTGAAGACATACAGAATGTTGACAGAATACTGAATCATTTTTATTTTGAAACATTTGGATCTAGAAGATTTTTTGATAGAAAAGACTTTGTAAAAACAAATTGTATTCATCTATGTTAATAGGATATGTGGGCCATCTTGAGGTTTACTAGGATGATTGCATTGATGAATATGAAGTTCAAAGAAGAGAACAGTGCAGGTTAAATGTAGATCAGATGAGAAAGTATAAACTTGGATGGAGAGTACATGAGGTTGCTGATGACTATGTCTATATTCTTGATGCTGCTTTTGTAGGAGAAGATGATAAACCTTTGGGTGAAATCAATTGGGATTTACATGAAATTGATGATCTTAAAACTAGATCTCGGTCTGTTTTAGATAGGAGTTTGGCATGGTTAAATTTTAAGATTGGTAACAATGATGCAAGTTCTTTTGTACATCAAGAGCAAGACATGGATGCCTATGGACGTGCTATAGCCAATCCTAATCTAAGCAACTCTGTGTAGTGGCAAAGATGCCAAGTCTCCCCAGAAAGATATGTGAAAAGATAGGAGCAATGACATGGTTTTGGGTACTGGTCCTATGAAAACACCTCCTCCGTCTCCTCTGTTAGATTCTTTGAGAACCCCAAATCAATCGAAGGTGCCATTAGGAGATGATAGCCTAAAAACTGATAAAGTACCTCATACAAGTGTTAATGATTTTTTTGTGAGTAGTACACCTTTGTGGTTAAAGATAGTGGTTAGTAACAAAAGGAGGTATACATAGGTTGTAGACACAGAGTTTGATGCAGTGGCAAGATTACTAAAAATGGACTCAGTGTCTAAAAAGGCAAAGAAAATGTTAAGACTAATGGTTGACTCAATTTCCAAACATCAATATGTGGAGAGTGTTGAACCGATGGTGGATAAAGAAATTAAGGATATATCAATGGATGACTTCCAAGTGAGCACTATGGATCTAGGCCCTCCATCTGTTGAGGGTGACATTCATAATGCCAAACTATCTGTTAGTATTCTTGCTAATTGAGTTGAAGAGAGAGAAAGAGAAATTCAAGTCTTAGAAGACCAAATAGAAATTATTACTTCGTATGTGAAGTCCATTGTAGATATTGAATCTTGACCTTTAAGTGTTATTTCTGGACCCCCTAAAGGTGTCAGTGCTAAGGTTTTAGACCAAATCAGCAGATACAAATATTTTGGAAGTGTATTGGAAGAGTGGGTAAGCAAAATCATATTTG
Source organism: Cunninghamia lanceolata (assembly GCA_027924645.1). NCBI lineage: Eukaryota > Viridiplantae > Streptophyta > Pinopsida > Cupressales > Cupressaceae > Cunninghamia > Cunninghamia lanceolata. Next base: position 2,473,732 of record BSBN01000893.1, on the reverse strand, counting down.
ATGGCACACATTTTCTTAATGATGCTTATACCCTTTATGCTAAGTTTTCTAAAAAACAAATAGAAATTCTAAATTATATAAAAGTAATTAGGACAAAATAGACTATGCTTGGTGTTGCTAAGAATAATTTTGAAGCCATGGCGAAGATGGACTCTAGTATTTTGTTGGCAGAAAAGGTTATAAACAAATTACAAGAAAATGCGTCAGTGAGTTGGGCAATGGCAGCTAATTGGAAAATTTACATGCAAGTACAGTGTATGAATGAATTGAAAAGCCTGGATAAGAATAATAAGTCTTATGTGTCTAATATCCACAATGCTTTTGTTTCCCTTGGACTAGACTTGTTGAATGAAACTGAAACTAGCTTGGTAGATTTGGATACTTTAAAGCAAACTTTCAAGAAAGAATCAATGTAGAATTGAAAATTAACGAAGATATGATGGAAAGACTCAGTGTTGTCTTTGGTTTCCTATCCAATTTTAGGAAATACCTTTTGGAATTAGAAACCAAACTGATTGAAGCTGATAATGTGTTGCAAAAATAGAGGACAAGACTTGCCATTACTATAGTTCCCAATATGAAAGGAGTTCTTGCTATTGTGGGAAGGTTTAAAGCTATGCAAGTGAAATTGAATACTACTCAAAAGAAGGGAGATGCACTAGAGAAGGAAAGACGGGCTACACCTATAAATTCGAATGTGATTGAAGAGGAGGCTGATAATGCAATTCCATAATTACTTGTTATGTATCAGATGCTTGTTGAACTACTTTATTGTTTATCTATATAATGTTTGTTTTGTAATGACCTATCAGTTATTCTACCTACATAGAAGAACAATTACAATGTATTTCTCTATATATTTCAAATGTTCAGGGGAAAGACATATTTACTCTTTGACCAGAAGGAAATTTCATTAAAGTGGACTAAATTATGTTTGTGTCAATTCTAAAAAATAGGAGATACTTTGATCATATGTTGTGGTTAAAAGAAATTATTTTCTACTTGAATAGTGGTTGTTTGTTCATTGATTTAGTATGAATTATTTGTTCTTTGTATGTTGAGTGGTTTTTCTATGAATCATGAGATCCATTCATAGTTGCACCCAATATTCATGACCTATTTTTTGTTTAAACTATAATGAGTTGAAGTGTCAATATTTGTATGCTGAGATTTGATGGTGTTGTAGCCTTAAACTTTCATAAATTGCAAATTGTTTTTGTTTCATTCTTACATCTACAACATAGATTTTTAGCTATGTTATGGCAAATGACAAATTTCAGAGGAGAAGGAAAGAAGATGTCCTCTTATGTTATACTGACTACTCTACTAAGGTATTTATAAATATTGTGAATGCACAAATATTATGCATATAGCTAGATGTTTTAACTTGATTGTTACTAAGCTACTCATGTTTATGATTTAATGAATTATGTAACCTTGTTTTCCAAAGAGGTGGATTACCTTGATGATGACACACTTAGTATGTATTTAATAACATTCTTAGTTTCATTATTTCTGTTCATCTATAGTTGTTAACAAAATTTAGTCTTACTCTTTATATTTATGAATGTTACAACTGTTTGTCAAGTATGTAAATGGTTCTATGGTCTTGGTACCAGTTGGAAGTTTACTTGGTCATGTAGTTCAAGTTTAGGTGAAAATAAGGATGGTGTTGTGGTTGCGAATGACACCATTATGACCGTTGTTTTCATAGCACAACTATCTCTTGCCATATGTATGAGTGTAGTGGTTCTGTGTGAGGAATATGAACTATTGCAATATAAATGAACTCTTGCAATATACAAACCATATGAAGTTGTTTGACACTTTTATTAAATAAACAAAATAGGACTAACAAAATGCATTAAAGGCAAAAACAAGTTGCACTTTGTATATGTACTACAAAAATTTGTATAAATGGTACACTCACAAATTTAATTGATATTTATTTATGTAATAGTGTCATCAATTACCACATTTAAATGGTTTGAATAGAAATTGTTTTACATATATTACCTAGAAGATCAATAGCAAGTAGAAACTAGTCCAAGCCATTTGTCATACAAAGTAGTGTAAAAACGACACTTGCACAAACTATATTGTTGATAGTTTGAGAACATGAGCAATTCATCTTTCCTATTTAGTTACCATCACTAAAAAGGTAAACAAAATTGGAATGTATTTTATCAATCAAACATTTAATGGAGAAATAGATGAAACAAAGCTTTACTGTTAAGTTTGTTTGATTTTTGTTATAGTTAGCAAACATAAATTATTTTATGCTACCAAAAAATGATGTTATCTTTAAACACAAGTTAAATAATAGAAGGAAGCAACGAGAATAGAGCATAATAGAAAGCTAAAATTGTTAACAATAGAAAGATTTGGTATATATAAACTATATTATTGTGGTATATAAATGTAGTCCAGATCAGAAAACTTGTATCTATAAACTATACTACTATAGTATACAAAAGTAGTGAAAACCAAAAAGCTATTTTAAGTTATGAGTTACATCTGAAGAGTGGAAGAACAGACTTAAAGAGATTAGTAAAAGTATTTTGTTCACAAAAATATTTTAACAAAAAGATGATCTAAATGTTAAAATCCCAAGTCTTTTTTGTAATTTGAGATAACAAAAGCTTGCAGTTGCAAGAGAGGATGGGTATGAAATTGAGGCATACAAATCTGCAAAGAGATTGTGGATGTTGATTAGATTTTATAACTTATTGTTAAAAGAAATAATAAGTCTAGAAATTGTAACTTGTAAAGAAATTGTATAGTTGGGATGTCCATACCTTTTTATTGTTGATTTTCTTGTATATCAGGAATATCATTATTATGATCCATCCTAAAGTGTCCCTAAAGTTGAAAGGCACGGAGAATAAAGATGATTGTTGACTTATCATGAATGTAATTTTCATAACTGATCTGTTGAAGGTCTGGAAGGAAGTGATTGAACATGTCCTTTTTAAGATTGCACTGCAAACTTATGTTCTTATCTGTTATTGTTATACATTTGAGATTATACGTATATGTGTAGACGATGTTCTTCTTGCATTTGTTGCAGTGAGCAATTTCATTTTTTAGTTCCCCCAAGTTGAAAAATGTGTAATTGCATAGTGGACAAGTCAGCTAGAATGGAATGGAAAAAGTATTTGCAGGTTTCAATTTTTCACATACCTGGCAATAAGATAAAAAACCATGAAGGCATCATACATTTGTAGTTCCACGAAAAATAGTACATGATACAGTTAAATTGCAAATAATTAAAATTTAGTAATGTCAGTAATTTATAAAAAACAGAGGTAAACATTTCAACTTAGAATTTGCAAAATAATGAATATACTTATAAAGCAATAGATAAAAGAAGGTAAGAGAAGAGAAATTACCTGGTATGTTGTTTGGAGCAGATTTTGAAGATGAGTGAGTGTTGGCTAATTTGCTAGAGGAGTAATATAAGTTGACTAGCAGCGGCGAAGAATGTGGTCTTTTGCATCAAACTGCTTAATACTATTTTTGAACAGTATGAAAGGAAATTCTTTTCGTAATACATGTTCTTCAATATAGGAAAATTGTTCCTGCAAGCTCGGGTGCAATTGTATCTGTTAGAATACATATTACGTAATCTGTCAGAGAATATTGAGGATGTAATTTTTAAGAAAAACAAAATTTGAGTAGATAGAAGATGAGGGAGAACTTGTTTAATACCTATGCCTAGTCATATTCTGTCTCTACATCTTTAATGTCCAATAAAAATTGAAATGGTGTTCGTTTGGATGATAGTACAATTGTGCCAACAGTGCCAATAGTATAATTATCAGTACTTTCTAACATCATTTTGATAGTTGTGCTTGGTATAAATGAGTATTCATCACAAATACGAGGGATGGTTTCTATAACACTTGATTGGGTCAATAAAAGAATAGATTCACAATCACCATGATCATATTCTGTTTTAGGTGCAATTAGAAACTAGTCATATAGACAATTGCACATGGAGAAATCTTATTTTCAAATAGCTAGACTAGATTTCCAGTCAAATTCATAGTTATTGTCATTTCTACTTTTTTTTCAGTTAAATCAACATGAAAGACTTCAAGTGTGTTTTTTGATTTATCTAAATGAGTTTGATAGGTGACAATGACTTCAGCTTAAAAAATGTCTCCATATTTATATGCATTTATGTCTTCTATGGAAAGTACTTTCAGAGGCCCTTTTTTGGACTTGTAAAGCAATGAAGCATAATATATTTAAAATAATAAATACAAATATTGTAAAAGTTTTGTTATAAATGAATACTCACATCTTGACTTGTTCCTAGTGTACAATGGCTCTGTCCTTTTCTGCTCTTTTGATATTTGTCATTAGCACTACAAAATAGTTAACACACTGTGTTCATGAGAGAGGAGATTTAAAATAAAAATTATGAAACAAAAATGTTGACTAAAAAACTTATGGGGAAGTCTATAATTTTATCGAATAACTAAGAAATGAATGTAGTTGATAATTTGAAGAAGTGGTTCCATGATTTCCAAATATATAACATTTTTGTAAATATAATTTAGAAAACACATATAATTCAAAAAGCTTTAATTTTTTTGTCATTCCAAATCATATATTAAAATAATTTTTAATAGTTCAGATAGTAATGTTATTATGAGAATGATTTATCATGGCTACTTATTTTTCTTTAATGTTTTCTTTTGTGAAATATCAAGAAGAAGACAAATAGTGTCATGATCACTACAATATGTGTCGATTTTGATAATCTTGTAATTTTATTTGTTAATATTTGACTAGACATGGTCAATGAGCGATGTTTGTAAAGGATTGTTTTTGTCAAGAAGGAAATGCATATTCTTGTTGTTAAGATATGTTTATAATCTACTTGTTTCAGCATTTTTTTGTTCCATATCGATATTGAAATCACCAAGAATAATTATATTGTCTGCAAGGTGTATTTCAAGAATTGCCTGGTCAATTATATCGATAATTGTAGACGCCTTTGTAGTAGGTCGTGCATATAAATTTATTATTGTAATTTGGAAGTTGTTAGTAAGAATGCTTGCTAAAATAGCTTCTATGCTATTAGTTTTGTAAAGATTGGAATGTAAAATGGATATTTTGTTATTTACCCACATTGCAACTCCATAGTTATTGTCTATGGAAAGAGATTGGAAATTTTGTAGTTGACTATACTAACGTAAATGTGATACATGTGTTTCCTGTAAACATGTATTATGTCCAAGTCGATAAAGTCATAGTCATTGACAATATCATCAATATGATTTTTTAGATTTTGTGTGTTCAAGGATAAAATAGATATGGTTGCGCTTCCCATAGTTTACTTTTTAGAATATTGTACCTCCCATTTTATTTTTGTTTGTAATCTTTGCACTTCATTTGTAACTTTTTCTTTCACCTTGAAGTTTTGTGGGTTGAGTGGATTTAACAAGTACAACAATTCTATATCTCGTACATCTGATAGTGTTGTATACACCAATCCATATGATTTTATTCCTAACGAATCAAATGCAAGTCCTCCCAATGTAAGTCCTTGTGATCTATGTATTGTTCATGTAAATGCAGGTTGTACTGGAAATTGTTTACGGATTTGTAATTGTGATGGATGTTTGCCTCTTGATAGAGACTTTGTTATTCATAGTATAGGTACCCATTCTATTGGAATTGTATCTGTATATAGTTCTGCTAGTTTTGCAGACTATTGTCTCCCAATTTTTGAGTCACTGAATTGAATCCATATGACATCTATGTTTTTATTACTTTGTATATGCTTTGAATATTCCATTGACACCATTTACCAATCCATCTTCTATGCTATAGTTGCCAGCATATAATTCAACCATCATATCTATTTTTAGTACAATTTGTTTTGGTAGTGTTGTATTTGAATAACTTGTTATATTGCCATAGTTTTCTTCTATAATGTTAATTACATCAATGATAATTGGTTGTCTTGGAATAGATGCTAGCATTTTTGTGTTGTATGAAGCCACTTCCTTGTTTGAATACAAAATATATGGAAATGTAGGGTCAATTGGAGCAGGTCGAAGGCATTTGGTGTTCAGATATTCTATATCACTATTAGATTGTGAATTAGTTCACATTTTGTTCAGTATAGTGATAAATGTTTCGTTTCTTTGATGCATAGTAGTTTGCAATTCATAGAATTGTATGTTATCAGTCCAAAAAGTGTATGGAACTTGTTCTTTGTTAATAATAGGATGTTCAAAGATAAGATTATCTTGTATTGGTTGTGCTTGGTAAAAGTCACCACAAAAGACCGTGTCAATATTGTCAAAGATTTTTTTTGGGATACGTTTTATGTCTCTTATTCATTTGTCAACATAATATAAAAATTGACTTCCTATCAAAGAAACTTTGTCTATTAGCAACACTTGTAATTGTTCATAATGTTTTTGTGATGAATCTAGTGTTTTATTGCTAAGTGGAATTAAAGTAGATTTGTTGAATGGCATTAGCAACACAGAATGAATAATTGTTCCACCTGCATTGTATGTTACTTTTCTCGTGTATGCAATTGAGGCATTTTTGTTTTAGTGGATCTAAGCATTCATTTGAATTGTAAATACATAAAGCATTTGGAAAATTACTTTTGTTGTAAATGTTTTTCCAGTTCCTGCACCACCAATTAAGAAAAGGTACAATAGTTTGTGTATGTTTATTTATTTTTTTATTGCAATGTCTTTTAAAATTGCTTGTTGTTCTTTGTTTAATATTCTTCTTAACTTATAGTATTCTAGGTTTTCAAGTAGAGTTGGATTAGGTACAATTTGAAAACCAATATCTTTTTTTGTTTTTTTTCTTGTATTTCTTGCAACCATTGAAAATCAGTACGTAGGTCATATGTGTCAATATTATTGTTTTCATCAATTTGTTTGCTATGCACATTCATAGTTGTTGTTTCATTTGCTTCAACTTCTTTATATGCATTGTCAAGATCTTTCCATATGGAATTGAAGTTGTATGTAGATCTACATTCATTTTGTTGGACAATGTTCTCATAAAAAACATATGCATTTGCAAATGTTTTGAATTTCTCTTTTAATATATCTTCATTATCTAGAAAAGGAACATATAGTAATAATTTTTCTCTACAATAGTTTTCATAGTCAATGTGCTTGTTGTATTTAACAAATTTCTAATAATGTTATATTTATTGCATTTTATGTATTTGTTTTTTATAATTGTGAACTCTGCAGTGAATTGAGTTAAGCATATGTGTTTCAATTCTTTTGGATGATGTAGATAGCGATCGATAATTGACTGACACGTTATATTTTGTGATTTGTCAGCTTCTTTTTGAAGTAGTGATATAGATTTGAGAATGAATGATTGTTCTTCAGGCTGAGATGTGTTTATGAAAATGTATTTTCTAGAGCTTGAATTTAATGGTAGTGATAAGACTCTGTGCACTGCAAGCTGAGAAGACATTTGTTTAAGATTTAGTAATGTGTTGCCAAGTGTCCTTATCATTTGTATGGCATCAATCTTTGTCATTTTGTGTTCTTTACGTATTCTTTTAAAAGATGTAGTCATAGATTTGTCCACTTTTGTCATGTATGATGAGCAATATGCGGCAATGGCATATGCATTGAGAATAAATTGTGCATTAGTATTTGCTTGCCACAACTGTGATATTTTTCTACAAAAACTATTATTCCGACTATGGGATGGCTTTATTTCTAGGAAAATACTTGTTTTATTGAGTGTTGATTGTATTGCTTTTGTGTATTCAATTTCACTTATTTTAATTTCATTTAAAAAGTCATCAAAAGACATTGAATCATTGTATTCATTTTATTCAATTATTGTTTGGATTTTAACATTATTCACGACGGTTTGTTCTGTACATGAGATCAGTTCAAGTATTGTTATTTTTCTCATTTGGTGGAATTGGAAAATTATATCTCCAATATGTTTTTTTCCTACAACTTCTTGTGTGATAGTGTCGATGTAGCTTTGCAAGCTTGTTGTCAAGAAAATTTGTGTTGCATGTAATATATTTGTTTACAAACATTTCAATTTCAAAAAGATTGTCTTTTCCATATATAGGAGCATTTTATACCCAAACCAGAGCATGATCATGTTCATTTCCCCTATTCTGGAATTTGGTTACAAAGAAGTAGTAAGTAATATTTCCAAGAATTGTATGATCTTTACATAATAGTTTCTTTAGGCAATTTATTTGATGTCAATAATAACAACTACAAGTAATAGGGTCTTTTCTAATAAGTGAATTGTTATGCCTTACACACATGCCCCATTTCATCAAATGGAGACCCCCTTTTTCTCTATTTTTCTTGAACTTTGGCTTAGTCTCGGTTAGTTCCTTTAAGGTGATGATCAAATTCCAAGGTTAAATGTGTCTAAATGAGGGTCAAACTGGTATGCATTAAGAGAAAACATTTTCAAGTCCTTAAGGAGTTGGGTCAAGTCAAGACAAACCCCTATGCTATCAAATTCTAAGGCTCTAATGGCTTTTTGCACTAAAACAATCTATCACTGCACTTTGTGCTGATATTCAATGGCACTGGATATTTGTGTTGGCAATCCAAAAAATAATTATGCATTGAAAACCTAAGGCACTGAACTTGCGCTAAAAAGACCCTCCATCAGACATGTTTAGTGACTGATATCCCTGCTTATCCAACACCACTTGAAAATCTACCAATAGGTATTAAGGTTGATTGTGCTAAAAAGGGAGGTGACCAGATTTGCACTAATATTACATCTCTCCAGATATATCCAGTCCACCGAAGTCACTACAAGATCCAGTCAATCTTAAAATCTCTGCAAGGTAGTGGGTGTGCGACACGCTGTCATTGTACTCTGCCATTAATGGTGCCTAGGTTACAGTATAAAACCCAAAAAATCACTCCCAAATAGTTCATTTTGCATTCTGAGTCTTTGGTATCTTGAGCTCTTACGTCCATCGAGAAATTTGCAACAATTTGTGGTGATTCAACTGGTTTTTGAGCTTATCTTTCTGTATGTCTGATTCTTCTTTGCTTCTAGTTCTACATCCACAGGTTGGCATCAATTAACCTTTTTTTTCCATTGAAATGTTAGAGTAAAGGGTTTAAAATGATATAATATTTCATACCTTGGGTTTGTGTTTGGGGAATCTATTTAAAATCTCTTAGAATTACTAGATTTGGGGTCTTGTTTGAAATGGTGCATATATTAAATGTGTATTGTTGGCAAGAGACACTTCTAGGACTCATTAGTGTTGTCATTGATGGCAACAAAGTCTATCCCACACATCCGTAGTACGCAATATGCCTATACTGGAAGTCAGATTGAAGATTGTTTTGGTTCGGTGGACAAGAACAAAGTATGTAACATGGTCTAACAATCAGGTCCAGATCTCTCATATGGTGTAACTCAATAAGCTGCGGACTTGGACAAGTCAAAAGGGGTATCATGACTATTGTATTCTAGAGATTTAACCTCTGGTGACAAAGCATGAAAAAGATATGGGCATCTGAGTGTTGGGTTCCAGTCAGGCAGAGCAGACAGAGGAAGAACTAACCGACAGAGTATCAGGATTTAATCCCGATGTGTAAAAGGTGTTGATCAAGCAATTTGTGGCAATATACATTATTGGCTGACATGATTAATGAATTCTATACCTAAGTTTTTGATGCACATCATTAATCAAGCATGGATTCAGCCGACAGATCAACAACTTGCAAATATCTCAAGCATTCTTGTTGCTGACTAAGAAGTTGAGGGAAATTCTTAATGTAGATATATATATCTGATAGATTCAAGCTTGTGAGGGTGTGTATGGTATGTGTAAAAGGGAGGGTGCAAAGAAAAGAAGGGACAAGTGTGTGAATAGAAATTCAAAGTATGGTATGTGACATAATAACAGCATTGAACAAAGGAAGAATGAAGTGCATCAGATCAGTATATTGTGCGTAACTAGAACTGAACTTCTACATTTGTAGATGCTTCACATCACTTCAAACACTCAGTTATCTTTTGTAAGTTCTGTAGATAGTGAGTCTCTTGTAGGCAGTGTGCCTCTTGTGAGCAGTGTGCTCGGGCAACGAGCCCTAATTGGCAAGTGCCATTTTGTACTCCTTTATTCTTTTAATAGAGAATACAATCTTGGGTTAGTCACCCCGTGGTTTTTCTCTTAATAGGGTTTCCATGTAAAAATCCTTGTGTTATGTGTGTTGACTTTATTTCTATTCTTATGATTACATATGCTTTTATGTTTTGATATAACACTGAATATTGAGATAACGAAAGAATAGAAAATTAAGGAAATTTTGAGATAACTGATTCACCCCCCCTCTCAGTTATCTGCCTTGTTGTCAACATGTATATGGTAGTTTGAGGATTCTTTATCGAGTATAGATAGTTAACAATTAGGTATCCTTCAAAATCCTTAGCTTCAAACTTAGATAAAATCACGTAGTGCAAATATGCTTAGAACCTTAGAAATATCGACCTAAAACACATTGTAATAGACCCTAGGTGTCATTTGCACTAAAAAGACCTTTCACTGAACATATCTTGTGGTCACTAAAATCCCCGCAAGCATAACCTTAAGCAAGTCTCAGTAAAATGAATTAATTTGAAAGCCTAGGGCTAAAAAGGGATGTCATACGACCTAAGTTGAAATTGAATGCCACTAAACATATCCAATGATTAATAAAAGCTTCTGTAATCCTGTTAACCTTCAAAACCCTACAAACTAAGATATTTGAAAGTTAGCACTAAGAGACCTATATCCTGGCCCAGCGCGAAAATAACCTTTCACCAGACATGTCCTGTGGTACCTAAAAACCCCTCCAGTCCTGTGCCAACCCATTTCCTCGTCGGAGTGTTAAGATGGGTTTGCACTAAAAGTTAAGCTCACCAGAGTTGTGCTAAAAGTGTTCCCCATATGATATATCCTATGACCTTACAAACTCCCGCTCATCCCGTCAAGTGACAAACCCCCATTGAAGGCATTGCATAACTGTTGTACTAGAATCAATGCTCTCCAGATGTATCCCATGACCTGCCATAGCCCCCCTGATCCTGTGATAGCCAAATCCTTCGCTATGTCCGCTAGCTACCCAAAACCCTACTGAAGCCATTAAAGAGAAACTACACTAAAATGCATGGTCTCTGCATGCGTCCTGTGACCTACAAAAACCCAACTAGGTGCAGTGAAGGTGTAAACTCCCACTAGTTGTGTAAATGAGCAAATTTGAAAGTTTTTTCTAAGAGAAAATGTATGTTTTGTCTAATGATTCACATAAGATGCATAGTGTAGGGGTAATTTACATGTTTCTATTTGAATTTAAGAAATTATGCACATTAAATTAGCATTTATTACACATTTCCAGTGAGGCCATGAAAGCCCGTTGGACTGCTTTTCACTATTTCTTTCTGCAAGATTGTGTAATAAATGTTAGTAAATGAAATATCATGCATATCTTGAGCTTCTTAACTAGATTTTAAGGGTTTTTAGGAATGAACAATGGTTTTTTGGTAGGTCTTGACTTAGGATGTGAGTTGTAATCATCTAGCTATCTAATGAAACCTAAGTCTAGGACTTCTAGGACAACCAACTACAAGACTTACGTATTAGGTCCTATCCTGCAGGTTAGATGTCTTCATGTGCAGTCAACATGAAGTACGAATTCAAGAAAATTCCTCTGATAACAAAGGTCACCTCAACATGGTGGAATATTGGAGATACTGACCTTAGCCACATAAACATAAAGGAATTTAGTACCAGAGTCTTAGGACCTAATCCCACTCCACTATCCAAGAAGATCAAAGACAATGGGATAGGTGAAGTAGTTGCATTTCCTACATTAGTGCAGTGCCTAGAACTGATTGTATCTTGTGCCAGTAGATATGACCAAGCAACCAGAACTATTCAAACTGAAGATGAGTAGGTTTTAGGAAACCTCAGTGCACAGTCTATTGTAGAAATCTTTGACATACTTGTATTTCCAAATCTCTACATAATGGACAAGGAAGAGGCTGAAAAGATGTATAAAAAGGACTTGGAGGCTTGCAGAAAGAAGATAAATGAAGGATGGATGAAGCATAAGAGGTTAGAACTGTCAAAATTGCCTCATACATTGTACATAAGTGATTTGAAAGAGAAGGTGGGAGATTTAGTAACACTCTTGAGCAGGATCATGGGACTGCCCACTGCCTCCACTTTTGAGGGGTGGATGTTTGCATATATTGCATAAATTCTACATGGAAGCAAGAAAATCCACTGGGCTCAAATTTTAAGCGACAATATTCATGAGGCCTTTGTCAACTTCTGGACATGTGAAAACTTTAAATGGACATCATATATTGTGTATGCATTGGCAAGAACTATAGTATATGTTGGTTGTTTTAAATTCTCAACCTGATTCTTGCAACAAACCTATAAAATCAGCCACTTATTAATGATCGATCTACCTCAAGGGATCGGCCAATGAATAGGAGATTTAAGGGGAGGAGGCCTTTTCTCAGTCCCCTTGTTCTTCCTCTACACTTTAGGTTCTTTGAAACCAAGGAGGTTACTCCTAGTAGGTGGGATATTGAATCTGATTGAAGGCTATCTCTACTTGACTAATGCCTTCCTCTTTTGAGGGAGAAAATAGCGTTTCTACTTTAGATAGATGGAGTTTCCTATGGGGTGCTCAGCCCATCAACACTATTTTTTATCATAGAAATGTTCCTAGTAATTGCTTGAAAGAATGTATGATAAGGTAAAGAGATGGGCTAAATTTATTTAAGCTCTAATCTTATTCTTTGCAGAGGAACATGTAGAAAATTAACTTAATCAATATAAATACCAAAGTTGAAAATTGTTCTTTGATTTATATGGAATGATTAGGGAGACTTTAATCTTTGAGAACAACAACCATCAAAAGATCAGTGCCTAAATTTGGGGTTATAGAGTCAAAAGAAATGCATGTAAATGAACTTAGCATAAGGTCACAATTATAACTCTATTGAGAATACTGTAAATCATGCATTACATCACCACACCTTGAAATCAGACCATAACATCCATACTTAGTTATCCATGTATACTTCTATTACATTCAATATCCTCCTTGAAGCGTTTTAATCTACTCTCGGAGTAAAAGTCTTTTAGAGTGGATATCCTTACACAGGAAAGACTGTGAAGATGAATAATATTGATAATTTTATCAATTCATTCAAAAACATAATAAAGCACACAACCGAGGAGACAATATGTTATGAACCTTTAACAATATATTCAGAATATTGATTTAATATGAGTTATGCTAACAATTGCAAATACTAACGAAGTTTCCTTCTTGAAAACACACCTAAAAATAGAAAAACTTAGTAGTTATGATAATGTATTGTACTTCAGAAAATTCTCCAAGATCCTCGTAACTAGGTCCTGAATTCCCTTTTATAAGAACAAGGGAACAAAACAAGCTTCAGACCTAGAAACAAATGTCACCTTCTAGCTTCGATAGGTTTTTTAAAAATAACAGACTCCTCCCAGATATTTCCTATGGGAACAAAAGCTGTTATGAGTTTGTTTGGAAGTCTCATAGCCTTTGTGAATTGTGCCTTTGAGAAAGTATAACAAACTTTGGGTAGTTTTTATCTCCTACTTATATCTTCAATTATTTGATGAAACAAATGATAGTTATATAAGAGAACAAAAGGTTTTCTTTCAGAACATACAAGTGTCCATACTCTTTCAACAAAAAGATCTCACCATCTATACTTTAAATAATAGGCACCTCATTATATTTTTTGTCCCATTCTTGATATTGGTCCTTAGTGGGCCACTAGAAATTGATCAATTTATCCATAGAGGATAAATATTTGTTATTGTATCTAGCCATAACTGAATGCCCCTCCCTTGTGTAATCAACAGCTAGTTGACAAGAGTCCCATAATTTGTTTATAGTAGTTCTAAACATGGGGATATCTATCTTATTATTAAGGAAAAGAAAGAAAGAGATGATAGGGATAATGTTGTTGAACTGAAGGATCCATAATTGGGCTAGTTTAATGTCACTGCCCTCATTCTTTATTGAAGGAATTATACCAACTTTTTCATTATCAAACCCTTGAATTAATTTCAATGCCTCCTCCTCAAGACGGTCTATGAATGCCTATAGATCTCCTTCGTCCTTTGCTGCTGCATAGACCTATTTAATTTCTTTGGGGGCATTAGGATCATGGTTAACTCCTTTGCAAATGCCTAATAAAGACACGATCCTAGGGATCCTTTTATCAAATAAAGGCATTGTTCTTTCCTTATCATCCACAATTTTCTTGATGACCATTGACAGTTCATAAAAACATTTATGAACCCGACAACTTGGCTAGACACTTTGTTCATTAATAGGTCCAAAATCCCTGAAACAATAGACTGGTTATCTTCCTATTGTCTATCAAAAGCATATGTGTAAATGTCTTCAAATGAATCAATCTGCTTCTTTAAGTCCTCAATTTCCTTTTCCAGAGTAGACTTTGATGGAGAAGACAAACCAGGGAGAAGAGAATTAGAATCCCTAACTACCAGTGTTGTTTGTGATGAGGCAAATGTTGAATCTTGATGTTTCCACTGTATCTCCATTTGTTTCAACCTGTTATTCACTAGTAACATAGTCATGTAGTCTTTTAACAAGTCATCATATTTTTGTTGAAGAACATTTGTGGTTGCCTTATTGAATTTTGCAACTTCTACTACCAAATTTGATGCTTATTTTGTGGGGGTTTCAGAGACCCTCTTTACTATGAGGCCACCTTTAAAGTCTCTATCAGGTTCTGCAACTAGAGGTTTGTTGGTGTTGGGTGCTAAGGCCCATATGGCTAAAGTGTCCCACTTCGGGTCAAACTTAGCTCTTGTCAATGCAGCGTCAGCTTCCTCTTCAGTGGAAAAAACCTCTTTATCCTGTCTTCTTGCAGTGTCCAAAATAATAGCAGAGGCGATCTCCCACTCAGGGAGTAATAAGACCCCACTGTCTCTAATCATTTACCTGCCCTGATCTGGAGAGATATTTTTGACCTCCTCTTTCATTTGTGTGAGTTTCCTAATAGACACCCGATCACGGGTTTCCTGAGGAGAATGGGACAATACCTCTTCCAGTCTCTTCTCATATTCACCTTTTCTGCTTTTCCATAAAAACTTTTGAAACTCCTTAGGATTAACAAAATCATCATCAGTAATAAAATTCCTGCATGCAACAATCCTGATGTCATTTGAGATATCATTGCCTTTCAAGGTAATATCAGTAATCCTATTCAAAGGCAATTCTTGTGATACATATTGGCTAGGGGATGGCATTTCAATTTTTATCTCCTCCTCTATTATTTCCATGTCTTCTTCATCATCAGCGTAATCCACCAGAGGATTTACTTCAATCTTTTCTTTCTTTGGAAAAGGCTCCTCAGAGAGAGATTCACTTTCATTTACTGGTACAGATGAAGAAGATTAGGGAAGTGGTGTTAGAGATAATGTTAATTGAGTTGGAGGAGGGGCCTGAGGGGCTTGCTGTTTGACCTCTTCTCTTTTGTTCCTCCTTTGGAAAGTGTACTTTATTTAACTTCTAATAGGGGGCTGATATGATGGTCTTTCCTCCATAGGGACATGAGTAGGATTAGGATCCTGCATACTAATCACTTCATCAACCTGAGACAGAATCATTTTTATTCTGATGATGGGGTCATCAGTCTCTGGGAAAAGTCCTTTAAAGGATGGATTCTTCTTCTTTATTCTTTCTAGATATCTTGTATACAATGTCTACTTTGCCCTTTTCATTTTCACCTCATTATCAGAAAGATAATTTCTAATAACATCTCTGGGAAAGAAAACATAATGGGGAATATTGATACTCCTCCTAATATTGATGATAAACCCTTTAGGATCTTAGAATCTGGGCTATTCTTGTGCCATTCTGAAAGGCATTAACTTCTCATTTAGCCTATCAAATCCATCCTTATTTATTTTGAAATATGAAAATACTGTCAAGAAAGGAAAGAAAGATCTTTTCCTTTGTCCTTTCAAGTGAGAATTTTGTGCCTCATCCAATTTCTAAATGATCTCTAAGAAATCCAATCTTAATGGTGCATACTTGGCCAAATAATGTGGACCAACAAGGGTGCCATAAATTCTAAAAATTGTACCTTCCTCATGGGGGATGAAATCACCCCAATTATGCTTGATATTTAAAGGGGAACCCTTATTACAAGTCTGAGGAAATTCATCAATGGCTCTGGAATCTTGGGTATATTTGGCTAGAAGTGTCTTAAAATTGTAACCACAAAGTAATCCCTAAAAAACTTCTAACTAGAATGGGTGTCATGTCTGTCCCAAATGTGGGTCCAACATTGGACAAGCAGTTCATTTCCCCTATTATCAATAGGGTTGATCATTAGTTTAGGGTGCCATACCCTTTCAGTTCTTCCTTGATATAAAAACATGTGACAAAATAAAGAGAACCATCTGAATTTGACTGGTTCCTTCTTGTTCCTAATATATATCAATCCCTAATGGATATGTTGAGCCAAATAAGAAGCAAAATCAAATTGGACATTTTGAGATGGGTGTTGGATGTCTACAGCTATATAAGTAAGACTAATAGGGATGCACTCCCTCTTATCTTCTCCTAGTACTTGACAGAGAGCACAGTAAGTATTAACAAAATAATCCTCAAAAGTAATTAACTTGAAAGTTTCTTTCTCACTAAAGGGGATTTTCATTGATTTACCATTCAACCCCTTCACCCTAAATCTAGGCAAGTATATGGTTTTGTAGCTGCTTTTGTCTTTTGCATATAGGGCTTTAAATTTACTTCTGTCAATTTTTGTTGAGGTAGTGAAGTTTAATCAGAAAATCATGGCAATGGCTTCTCTGCTAATTTCCACTAAAATTCCCCCGCTAATGTTCCTAATTGTTTTGGAGGTTTCATCATAGTGAGCTACCATGGCTTGGAGCAACTCAATATCTTCAAATACATTGGTAATCACCAATTTTCCCAGGCTGCTCTCCCATACATATGATAATGGCGTTTGAGCATTCCTCTTGCCCCACCAGTGGCAAAAAAAAAGACCAACCAGGGATAGGGATTTCAGCATCCCTACAATCAACATATTTATCAACTAATCCCTCATCTCCTTCCAAGCCAGTCACCCTTACCCTTTGTGAACTAGAGCTTGGGAGTTGTTTCAGAATGTTCATGTAAGGATCATTTCTAAGTAGCAAGGGAACCTGGGTTTTCAGTGGGGCCATTATTGAGATGGAGGACTTGGGATGGGGACTATCTTTTGTAGTTTTCAAAGGTTGACTCAATTCTTATAAGAGAATGCAATTCCTTCAATCAGAGGGAAAACCCTAATAGAAAAGAAAAATATAGATGAGGAGAATGAATGACTCACTAGGCTTGTTTTATGCATCTTACTTCAAACTTGATAGCCGGAGTGTAGCAGCAATTTTTAGCTTCAATTTTTCAATGCTTCAATGTCTTCTGAACTTACATATATAAAAGGAATTGAGATATGCCTTTATATTAATAACACTTGTCCCGAACTGGAAGTAGTCATGTCCGTCTTCACTTCGTCTTAGATGAACAAGATCATGCAAGATTGCACTTTGGGAAATTTGAATACCGACCATCAGATTTTATGATTTTGACAGCTACCCAATGGCCACGATCAATCCTGAGGATTTGATGGTAAGGACACGTCCAGAGACATTTACTGCATCATTTAATAGAATTACCCCTTTTCACATTTTTTATTATATCTTGGAATGCGTGATCCACAAATACTGCCCCATCCCCGCCATGTGGTGACTTTATGTGATTCTTCCATTCGACAGGACACGCTGATCAACAACCTAGCAGAATGGCGGAGGACCAAAAATCCATGGTGTCAGAATATGCCCTTCTCGAGCTAGATATCCCTTTTCACATGTAGCAAGTAAATGGCATACTTCTGCCTTTCCATGGATGGTGGCTGGGGCCTTTGAATGAAGTTTGGCAGAATGATGGAAACATTTAGAAATCACCTTGATTTTGGGATGGGGCCCACTGTTCATGACACGTAACACTTCCTTAGGAGCTGGCAGTCATTCTGCCATTTTGCCATCGTCTTTTGTGATCAATATTGAGTATTAGCGAATCGGCAAAAAAGCACGTACTGATGTTTCCTGCCAAAAAGGGTTAGTGGTACTTGACACCTGACACAAGATCTATTTTTGAAAATGGTTCATGTCTTGCTAAGATTAGATATAGACACGGAAATACTTGGCAACTTGAAATATAGTTTTTTAGTCACGGGAAAAGGTAGTGACTGCATGACAAGAAGTATAACAGTAGGGCTCTAGGGCTTCCCTCGAGGATTTCAGTTTAGATTTGCATTGTTTTACTAAAATCCTAAATCACAGACCTAACACATAATTGCAAATGACCAAATCCATGGGAAAATTTAACATGGTACCATCAGTGGCTCTAGTTGGGGACGCCTGTTCAACCTTGAACAAGACGAGAACATAGAAAAAACTTTGGAGAAGAAAACCACAACACAACAAAAGGAAAGGAAAAGAAAAACCTAAACTACAAACTAAAGCAATGAACTAACCTAAAACTGGAAATAAATATGCATGGAATAGATTCATACCTCACGAAAAGTATGACTTCAAGAATTGTCCATGCATTGGCAATTTAAGTAATTCCCCAATCAAATTCTATAGGAAATAAGAGTCCTCCCCATGAGTGTTGCTGATCAGATATGGTCCGAGCCAAAGGGCATCAAATTTACCATGTTTCCCTTTGTCTTGAGATTGAGCATTCCACAGCAAAACCATATCTCCAATCTGGAACTTTCTTTCAAATGTCCTTTTTTCATGCAAACTTTTAACTTGCTGCTACAATTTTATGTTCGTTTGCTAGGATAATCTTCTAGTTTCATCTAGCTGAGTTATCTAATATATCCTATTTTGCATGACATCAAAAATGTCATCATCATGTTCTTGAATGAATTTGTAAATAGGTAACAGATTATTCATGGGCATCCTAGCCTCCAGGCCATATACAAGATCAAAAGGGGCCTGACCAATGGCTTTCTTTACTGTCATTCTGTCAGCCCAAATAGCCAATCTTAATTTGGTGTCCCATGCTCATTTATTTTTCTCTATGATTCTTTTGACAATCTTCATTAAGCTCTTATTACTTGATTCAGCTTGCCCATTTCCCTGAGTGTGGTATGGGGATGAATAAGAGATTGAAACCCCATACTGGCTACAAAATTTAGTAAATTCTTTAGACCTGAAGCACATGGAATTGTCTAAGATTATTTTTATGGGCACACCAAACTTGGTTATAACATTATTCATCAAGAAATCCACCACAACTTTGCTAGTTGCCCTTTTGGTGGGAATAGCTTCAACCCATTTTGTAAAATAGTCAGTGGCCACCAGGATCCAGCTATGTCCTCCACTTGATTTCTTAGTTATCTCACCTATGAAATCTAATCCCCATTATTGGAAGGGAGCCTCCATGGTCATAGGCCCGAGGGGTAAATTTCTAGAAAATCTTAATTTGCCTGAAAACCTCTGACATGCATCGCAACTTTTGACCATGTGGTGAGCATCCTTGAAAAGAGTTGGCCACCAATATTCAGCCCTCAAGACCTTGTGTGTTGTTGTCTTGGCCATATAATGACCCCCACAAACACCATGATTCATGTCCTTTAAAACTTCAGAAGCTTGGGTATTGTCTATACATTTGAGTAAAATACCCTCAAAATTTCTCCACCAGAGTTCACCCTCTACAATCACATACTTTATGGCCTGCAACCTTAAAGTTCTTTTCTAATTTCCAGTCATTTTGTCTAGGCAAGACATGTTCAGCAAATAGTAAACAACATTCTTATACCACTCAGAATCCTTCATGTTGCAAACTAGCCCTGCATCTTGAGTTTCAATGTTATTAATTTGGTTAGCTTCTAAATTTGACTCAGCCATCAACTTTGCTAACCCTTGTCTTCTCACCAATTTGGTAATTTGGATGTCAATGTTAAACTCTTAGATCCAGTTAATCCACCTACATCTTCTCCCTGTCACTTCCTACTGAGTAAAAACATCTTTAACAGTAGTCGTTGGCACATAAGCAATAATGGTCGCCCCTACCAAGTAGGGCCTAAAATTCTTAACAAATTTTACTAGAGCATAGGCCTATTTTTTAGTGATGTCATATTTTTACTCAGCTAACTGAAGAGACTTACTAAAAAATGATACGGGCTATTCATAGCCCTCACTATTCTTTTGCAACAAAACTGCAGCTATGGTATGGAAAGAGGCAAAAGAAAATAACTAAAATGGCCTAGAAAAATCTGGGGATTTTAAAATAGGAGACTCCTTAATGGCTCCTTTGATTCTCTTGAAAGCACTAGTTGGTTCATCACTCCAAGTGATATCCTCTCCTTTTCTTAGCATCTTGGAAATTAGTCTAGTAGTTTCAGCAAAATTTGTGACAAACCTTCTGAGGAAATTCACCTGTCCAAAGAAAGATTGAATCCCTTTAATACGTTTAGGTATTGGGATTTTTCAATGGCTTCTACCCTTTTTGGGTCAATCCTAATTCCTTCCTTGGACACTATATGGCCTAAGAACTTTCCGTCAGCTACCCCGAACACACATTTTTTGGGATTCAAAGAGATGCCAAACGTCACGAACATCTCAAAAATTTTATCCAGATGGGAGCAATGGTCCTGTTCCCTTTTGAATATGTAGTGAGGTCATCTTGGTACACTACCATGATGACATTTATAAGGTAAGAATATGCTACATCCATTGCTCTTTGAAAAGTAGCCCCAACATTTGTTAATCCAAAAGGCATCCTAATGTATACACATGTGCCCCATGGAGTAGTGAATGCAGTTTTATATTTCTCAGATTCTTTAACCATCACCTGGTTATATCTTGAGAAACTATCCATCATAGATAACAACTCACAACCTATCACCCTTTGCAGGGTCGCTTCCATATTAGGCAGAGGATAATTATCCTTTAGTGATGCCATGTTCATATTTCTAAAATCAACACAGTCTGATATACCCATTTTTCTTCCTGATAGGAACAAGGTTTGAGACCCAAGTAGAATATCTAATAGGCTTGATTATCCCCCCTTCACTCAACTTAGCCAGTTCTTGCTGCATTTTTGGTCTTAGAGTAGGATTAATAGGTCTTTGCTTCTGCCTAAAGGGTTTTACATTTGGATTTAGAGGGATCTCATGTTGAAACAATTCTTCTCTATATGCCTTCAAATCATCATAGGACCATGCAAAAACCTTTTTTTGCCTTTTGAGCAAATAAATCAAAATTGACCTAATTTTTGGGTTCAGGCGCTTGCCTATAAAAACTAGCCTTGGATGGGCCTCAGTTCCCAGGTTGACCTCTTCAAGGTCATTCGGATGCACTAGAGCAGACCTTATGGTTTGTTTATCATTTGCATCAAAAACCCTCTCTAGAGCCACTAGTCCTCTTGGAATTTTATTTGTCTTTAATTAGATGATCTCATTACCAAACACTGTCTGTTTGTCGTCTATTGTTTCCACAATTTCCTAAAAATCAATTTCTTGTGAGTGATATTCATCAATGCAATTCATGAATTTATACAAATCTTGATCATCATTGAATATTTGCCAGTGATGAACATTATTAGGGACAGAGGGCCTAGTCAGCATCTCAACTTTAAAAATTCCAACCAATGTGATATCCTTAGACTTGACTGCAATATTTGCCAAAAAATCTGCCATAACATTCTTATTTCTCTCTATACAATCAATACCAAAGCCATCAAATTCTTCAATAGTGTTCCACACTGCATTTCTATATTGTCTATAAGCCTTTTATTTTTTTGAGGCGTACTTAGATCTTACTTGTGACACTACTAATTCAGAGTCTCCCAGAACTCTGAGTTTCTTAACACCATGTTTAAGGGCCATCTTTAGGCCTACAAGTAAAGCCTCATACTCTGCGACATTATTAGTGCAGACAAAACCAAACCTAAAGGAAGACCGAAAAGCTTTTCCAAAAGGGGTCATCAGTACAATTCCTGCACCAGAACCTTCTTTAGCACATGCCCCATCAAAATGCATAGACCATAGTCCTTTATCATTGATCAACTCATGCTTATGATTTAATGAGGTATCACCATCGTCTTTAATTCTGAAGTTGTCTATTGCAACATCCAAGAAATATACTTGATCCCCTTCCTCACTGATGCCATCTATTATTTGGGGGCATTTCTTTTCTTTATTTAGCTTTACATTCTCATCGTCCATGGGGATCATGGCATATGAAGAATCCATCTTGATGCTACCTCCTATAGTAGATGCCCACTTTCTTGACAATAGCATCCCATACATAGGAGGTATATCTACCACAGAAATATTCATTTTATACTCTTTGTGCGAGAAAGCTACAAGTCTATAACTGATATCCTTTATAACTACAATGATGGAAACTTCCCTAGAGTCCATGGCAAAAAAATTCCCATATGTTTTGGTTACTTGTAATCCTAAAATCTCCATGACCCCTAGAGGCATTATGTTTGCAGAAGCACCTGAGTCAATCATACAATTCTTCACAAATCTTCCTTTTATCATGAGAGTAACAAAGAAAGGGTCAACTTGAGAAGGGCATTTGTGCAAAGTAGCACCCAGATATACCTCAGGTATTTTAGCACTGCACTTTTTTACTTCTCTGGATGGTACCTTCTTTCCTTCAGGTGGTTTAACATATCTTGGTGCCATGTTGAGTGTACTAGGAACTGCATCATTTATTACAGCCACAGTCCTATCCTTATGCTCAGGTATCCTCATCATTTCTAATAAAGGGACAGTTACCCTTATCTGGTTAAATATATGTGCCATGTCCAATGGAATATACATGGGGACCATGATGGGATTAGTACTATCAGTACCAGTAATAGGGATGGGAGAGGGGTCTCCTTTGCCAAGTCTTTGTTCCACAGGAATTACCTTGGTGGGTTCTCTTTCTATCAGCATTTTAACTTTATGGGGTGGATGATGATGTGGGTTAGACTTATCCCCATTTTCTTTCGGTGCTCTCATAGGTCCAACCTCCCTTTTCAAATTAGGAGGGGACCATTCTTCCTTTATGAAAATGCTTCCCGCATTTCCCTTTGTACTACTTTCTTCTTGGTTTCTTTTACTCCTCAAGTTGTAGTTACTTTTAACCTGAGCAATTTTGGAAGTAGTCAGGGCCTTGATTTCTTCAGCAGAAGGCTTTCTCAATCTGATGTTGGCATTTTTGGTATTCAAATGAAGAACACCCTCATCACCTTCACTTCTATTTAGGATGGATTATTGCTCAACAGTCTTGAGCCCTTTCATTGTAGTCTTCTCTTCTGAATATTCACTATTAGAAGAATCACAATCATCTATAGTGCACCCACTCTCAACAACCATATTTATATTATGGTCCTCATAGTTGTCTTCCTCCTCATATTCATCATAAGGGGTCACAATTTTATTTATAGATATGGCCACAGTGTAGGAAGCAGAAGAATGGGGGGCTTCACATTGTGAACACCATAGCTCCTCTTCCATAGCATGCACTCCTTTCCTCAAAGGATCAAGGGTCTTCCTTGGTGCACCTCCCCTATCATTAGGGAGGACCAGCTTTTTGTCTCGCCAATTTGTGTTATAAGGTTGATCAACCAGTCTTGGCATTTTCTCTTGTCTATTGAAAGGGGGCCTTTCATTGGGCATTCCTTTATCATTTCTTACCAAGGAACTTTTTATTTCCTTGAATTCCTTCCACAACTTGTCATATTTAGTAGAAATAGGAACCTTATTGCTCTGCCCTTTGTCTTGTGGGGTGATTCTCACATCACCTCTTTTAGAAACCTTTCTAGATGCCTTTCTATTATTTTCAATATGCAAGGCTACTCTAAAAGCATCTCTAAGAGTTTGAGGCTCTCTATTTCTTAATTCATATCCCATCTTGGGATCATAAGCATTTTGGTAGACCACCAAGCACATGGGCTCGTGTGGCCTTAAATGAGGTGGGATTTTATTACTTGCTTTAAAAAACCTTGCATTGAAATCATGGACAATTTCATTTAGTCCCTTGTGAATACTAGTGAACTCAGTCACAACAAATTGTGAGTCATTGTTATCCCCATATTTCTCTTTGAAAATTCTTTTGAACCTTGCCCAAGAATCAATGCTAGCCTTGGGCAAAGTTTTATGCCATTCCCTTGCGTCTTCTATTAAGGATTGTATGAACAATTTTATAGCTACATCTTCACATTCCACCTCAAAATCATCCAACACATTAGTAAATGCCTTTAAATGATCCTCACCAGTTATTGCATTATTTCCATCAAACCTTGGAATAGCATTTCTTAATGTATTTTGAATGGGGTTTGGGTATCCCTATATACCAGAAAAATCAATTTGCCCATACCGAGCAAATTGCATTGGCCTTCTAGCAAAATGATTTATCAAAGGGCCCACTCGATCATTGGGAGGGTGTATTGGGGGATTTGGAGGGGTCAACAAATTTGGTTGCAATGGTAGGTGCAAGCTATGAAGATTAGGCTGGGGATTCATTCTAGGCATTACAAGGGGATTGTGATAGGGGTTTTGCCCCGTTATTGTGGCATGTTGCTTTTGGGGAGGAATCTGAAAACCATTAGTAAGTACAGAAAATGGGATATCGTTATCCTAGAGCTGAATCAAAGACTCTGGTTGAGTAGTAATTTTTGACCCTACATGAACTATCCTAGTTGCTACAGAATTGTCAGGAAAGCCATTATTGTCTAAAATACTCACTCTATTCAGGTCCTGCAATTTGAGTAATAGTTCTTCTTTTCTCTTCAATGTTTCCATCCTGGATACTCTTAGGGTTAATTCCCTAACCTCATTTTCTAATTCTTCATCAGTCTAGTTTGACCTAGATGCTATGTTAGTATCAATACCTATACTGGTATTAATGGATTTCACCTTTCCCACTCTAGGAGAGGGCATCTTTACACCAGGTATGGTTGCTTTAGGATCAATGGGGTTCTATGTAGGAGTTATTTGGGATTCCCCCATGGGGTTTATTCTCTCATTCTATAGAACTTGGTTTGGTTCCACATAAGATATTTCATCTCCATCAGAATCCACTAGACCATCTTGAACATTCTTAGCAGCATATATAATAGTATGCTCTCTTCTTTCTTCTATGGTTTTTAAATTATCAACATTCTCACCCAAAAGAGGTTCATTAAATTCCATGAGATCACAAATAGAAGGAGAAGCATATTCACCTAAATCTTTAGTTCTCCATTTTTGAGTAGCTGGTACTTGCATCAAGGGCTTGCTTAGATGCCCCTTGTTGTTGTGATCTTCTTACATACATCTTCTCTATATAGGGTCAAAAAATTTCTAACAAACTTTTGATCTTGTTGAAAAATCTATATAACTGAAAGTTAATTCAACAAATGAATTTATCCTTGTCACTCGAACAATAATGTAAAACAATTTGTTTCAGAGTAACATATGAGCACAAGTATTTCCTAAGAGCAACTTTCCTTAATCATATGGATAAAGAAAAGCCTCTCAGAGTCACCACCCCTTTTGGGGAAAATAATGAACACAAATTTTATGCAAACTCTAAAAACTGATGACAATCTACTGCACTTAGTACTTAGAACTTTTATGAAAGTCCCCAGTAGAGTCGCCAATCTATTGGTTGTTCTAAATTCCCAACTTGATTCTCGTAGCAAACCTTTAAAAACAACCACTTATTAATGATCGATATGCCTCGAGGGATTGGCCAATGAATAGGAGATTTAAGGGGAGGAGGCCTTTTCTCAGTCCCCTTGTTCTTCCTCTACACTTTAGGCTCTTTGAAACCAAGGAGGGTATTCCTAGTAGGTGGGCTATTGAATCTGATTGAAGGCTATCTCTGCTTGACTAATGCCTTCTTCTTTTGAGGGGGAAACCAATGTTTCTACTTTAGATAGATGGGGTTTCCTATGGGGTGCTCAACCTGTCAACACTATTTTTTATGACAGATATGTTCCTAGTAATTGCTTGAAAGAATGTATGATAAGGTAAAGAGATGGGCTGAATTTCTTTGAGCTCTAATCTTATTCTTTGCAAAGGAACGTGTAGAAAATTAACTTAATCAATATAAATACCAAAGTTGAAAACTATTCTTTGATTTATATGGAATGCTCAGGGAGACTTTAATCTTGGAGAGCAACAACCATCAAAAGATCAGTGCCTGAATCTGGGGTTACAGAGTCAAAAGAAATGCATGTAAATGAACTTAGCATAAGGTCACAATTATAACTCTATTGAGAATACTATAAATGATGCATTACAACACCACACCTTGAAATCCGACCATAACATTCATACTTAGTTATCCCTGTATACTTCTATTACATACAATATCCTCCTTGAAGCATTTTAATCTACTCTCAGAGTAAAAACCTTTTAGAGCGGATATCCTTACACAGGAAAGATTGTGAAGATGAATAATATTGATAATTTTATTAATTCATTCAAAAACATAATAAAGCACACAATCGAGGAGACAATATGTCATGAACCTTTAACAATATATTCAAAATATTGAGTTAATATGAGTTATGCTAACAATTGCAAATACTAACAAACTTTCCTTCTTGAAAACACACCTAAAAATAGAAAAACTTAGTAGTTATGATAATGTATTGTACTACAAAAAATTCTCCAAGATCCTTGTAACTAGGTCCTGAATTTCCTTTTTATAAGAACAAGGGAACAAAACAAGCCTCAGACCTAGAAATAGATGTCACCTTCTAGCTTCAACAGGTTTCTGAAAAATAACAGACTCTTCCTAGATATTTGCAATGGGAACAAAAGTTGTTATGCATTTTTTTGGAAGGCTCGTAGCCTTTGTGAATTGTTCCTTTGAGAAAGTATAACAAACTTTGGACAATTTTATCTCCTACTTATATCTTCAACTATCTTATGAAACAAACGATAGTTACATAAGAGAATAAAAGATTTTCTTTCCGAACATACAGGTGTCCATACTCTTTGACCAAAAAGATCTCACCATCCAATCTTTAAATATCAGGCACCTTGTTATATTTTTTGTCCCATTCTTGATATTGGTCCTCAGTGGGCCACTGGAAATTGATCAATTTATCCATAGAGGATAATATCTATAATTGTATCTAGCCATAATTGAATGCCCCTCCCTTGTGAAATTAGCGGCTAGTTGACAAGAGTCCCATAATTTGTCAATACTAGTTCTAAACATGGGGATATCTATCTTATTATTAAGGCAAAGAAAGAAAGAGATGATAGGGACAATGTTGTTGAACTGGAGGATCCATAATTGGGTTGGTTTAATTCCACTGCCCTCATTCTTTATTGGAGGAATTATACCAACTTTGTCATTATCGAACCCTTGAATTAATTTCAACACCTCCTCCTCAAGATGGTCTATGAATGCTTGTAGATCTCCTGCTTCCTTTGTTGTTGCATAGACCTGTTTAACTTCTTTGGGGGCATTAGGATCATGTTTACCTCCTTTGCAAATGCCTAATAAAGACATGATCATGGGGATCCATTTATCAACAAAGGCATCGTTCTTTCCTTATCATCCACAATTTTATTGATGACCATTGACAATTCATAATAACATTTATGAATCTCGATAGCCTGTCTAGACACTTTGTTCATTAATAGATCCAAAATCCCTAAAATAATAGACTTGTTATCTTCCTGTTGTCTATCAAAAGCATCTGTGAAAATGTCTTCAAATGAATCAATTTGCTTCTTTAAGTCTTCAATTTCCTTTTCTAGAGTGGACTTTGATGGAGAAGATGAACCAAGGAGAAGAGAATTAGAATCCCTAACTACCAGTGCTGTTTGTGACGAGGTAAATGTTGAAGCTTGATGTTTCCACTGTATCTCCATTTGTTTCAGCCTGTTATACTCTGGCAACATAGCCATATAGTCTTTTAACAACTCATCATATTTTTGTTGAAGAACATTTGTGGTTGCCCTATTGAATTTTGCAACTTCTAATACCAACTCTGATGCTTCTTTTGCAGGGGTTTCAAAGACCCTCTTTACTATGAGGCCACCTTTAAAGTCTCTATCAAGTTCTACAACTAGAGGCTTGTTGGTGTTGGGTGCTAATGCCCATATGGCTAAAGTGTCCCACTTCGGGTCAAACTTAGCTCCTGTTAGTGTAGCTTCAACTTCCTCTTAAGTGGAAAAAACCTCTTTATCCTGTCTTCTTGTAGTGTCCAAAATAATAGTAGAGGCAATGTCCCACTCAGGGAGTAATAAGACCCCACTGTCTCTAATCATTTGCCTGCCCTGATCTGGAGAGATATTTTTGACCTCCTCTTTCATCTCTGTGAGTAGCCTGATAGACACCTGATCACGGGTTTCCTGAGGAGAATGGGACAATACCTCTTCCAGCCTTTTCTCATATTCACCTTTTCTATTTTTCCATAAAAACTCCTGAAACTCCTTAGAGTTAACAAAATTATCATCAGTAATAAAATTCCTGCATGCAACAATCCTGATGTCATCTGAGATATCATTTCCTTTCAAGGTAATATCAGGAATCCTATTCAAAGGCAATTCTTGTGATACATCTAGGCTAGGGGATGGCATTTCAATTTGTATCTCCTCCTCTGTTATTTCCATGTCTTCTTCATCATCAACGTAATCCACCAGAGGATTTACTTCAATCTTTGCTTTCTTTGGAAAAGGCTCCTCAGGGAGAGATTCACTTTCATTTACTGGTACAGATGAAGAAGATTGGGGAGGTGGTGTCAAAGATAATGTTAAATGAGTTGGAGGAGGGGCCTGAGGGGCTTGCTATTTGACCTCTTCTTTTTTGTTCCTCCTTTGGAAAGTGTACTTTATTTGACTTCTAACAGGGGGTTGATATGATGGTCTTTCCTCCATAGGGACATGAGTAGGATCAGGATCCTACATAGTAATCTCTTCATCAACCTGAGACATAATCATTTTTATTTTGATGATGGGGTCATCAATCTCTAGTAAAAGTCCTTTAAAGGATGGATTCTTCTTCTTTATTCTTTCCACATATCTTGTATACAATGTCCACCTTACCCTTTTCATTTTCACCTCATTATCAGAAAGGAAATTTCTAATAACATCTTTGAGAAAGAAAACATAATGGGGAATATAAGACCTGTTGATACTCCTAATATTGTTGATAAACCCTTCAGGATCTTAGAATCTGGGTTTTTCTTGTGCCATTCTGAAAGGCATTAACTTCTCATTTAGCCTATCAAATCCATCCTTATTTATTTTTAAATCTAAAAATACTATCAAGAAAAGAAAGAAAGATTCTTTTTTTTGTCCTTTTAAGTGAGAATTTTGTACCTTAGCCAATTGCCAAATGATCTCTAAGAAACCCAATCTTAATGGCACATACTTGGGTAAATAATGTGGACCAACAGGGGTGCCATAAATTTTGAAAATTGTACCTTCCTCGTGGGGGATGAAATCACCCCAATTATGCTTGATATTCAGAGGAGGAACCCTTATTGCAGGTCTGAGGAAATTCATCAATGGCTCTAGAATCCTAGGTATATTTGGCTGGAAGTGTCTTAAAATTGTAACCACAAAGTAATCCCTAAAAAACCTATAATTGGAATGGGTGTCATGTCTATCCCAAATGTGGGTCCAACATTGGAAAGGCAATTCATTTCCCCTGTTATCAACAGGGTTGATCATTAGTTTAGGGTGCCATACCTTTTCAATTATTCCTTGATATAAAAACATGTGACAAAGTAAAGAGAACCATCTGAATTTGACTGGTCCCTTCTTGTTCCTAATATCTATCAATCCCTGATGGATATGTTGAGCCAAATAAGAAGCAAAATCAAATTGGACATTCTAAGATGGGTGCTGGATGTTTAAAGCTATATAAGTAAGATCAATAGGGATGCACTCCCTCTTATCTTCTCCCAGTACTTGACAGAGAGCATAGTAAGTATTAACAAAAAAATCCTCAAAAGTAATTAACTTGAAAGTTTCTTTCTCACTAAAGGGGATTTTCATTGATTTACCATTCAACCCCTTCACCCTAAATCTAGGCAAGTATATGGTTTTGTAGTTGCTTTTGTCTTTTGCATATAGGGCTTTCAATCTACTTCTGTCAATTTTTGTTAATCCAAAAATTGTGGCAATGGCTTCTCTACTTATTTCCACTAAAATTCCCTCGCTAATGCTCCAGATTGTTTTGGAGGTTTCATTATAGTGAGCTGCCATGGCTTGGAGCAACTCAATATCTTCAAATACATTGGTAACCACCAGTTTTCTTAGGCCGCTCTCCCATACATATGACAATGGCGCTTGAGCATTCCTCTTGCGCCACCAATGGCAGAAAAAAGACCAACCAGGGATAGGGATTTTAGCTCCCTACAAATAACATATTTATCAACTAATCCCTTATCTCCATCCAAGCCAGTCACCCTTACACTTTGAGAACTAGATCCTGGGATTTGTTTCATAATGTCTTCATGTAAGGCTTGTTTCTGAGTAGTAGAGGGAACCTGGGTTTTTGGTGGGGCCATTATTTAGATGGAGGACTTGGAAATATGGTGCAGGAGCACCCCTTCAAAATAAAGCATAAGTCTAATTATAGTATGTTTTGACTTTGTGATGTAATAAGGTCCATTGGACCAATGCGTATGTTTTAGGTCAATCTAGGATTGTGTGTAGACAGTTATAGTTTGTTATGCTAGCTGTCTTAGCTGTCTTCTCCCAGCCGCTTAGAAGCTCCCAGCCGCTAGGAATCGAGTCTGTACTACTCGTGAAGAGTAGCTATTTATGCCCTAGATCAGTTTGTTTAGGAGTTCAGTGTGGCATATGAAAAACAAAGACATTGTGTTTTAGAGATCAGACGGAGCATTGTGATACAGTGGGCTGTGATATTTGTATGCATTTCTGTTATTGAAATAAAGAAGATCCCATTGTTTCATTTGTTTGATCTTCGATCTATCTGTGTAGTCGATTTTGATTTCGTAGGCGAAATGGATTCATTCATCCATTCCACTGGTTGATTCTCTGAATCGGTGGAATGGACATGTACAGTAGTTTAGTTTGCATTTCCATGTTTTTGTTTATGCATTTCATGTTTGTGGGATCGATTTATAGTTTGCTATGATTTATCCTAGCATCCTCATGTGCTAGGGTTTGAAGGTTAAATTCTAAGTTAAAGTTGCCTAGGAAATGGTTCGGCCCGATCGCAGTATTTTCTGTGTGAAATTTGTGAAGTTTTGAGGGTTTTGTCAAAATGTACATTTGACGGATATACAGTGTTTGTATGTGACATATAGTCTATGTGTATACCGCATTTGTATCTGTGTGTATATCGCTAACCGGTTCGGGTGCTAGAATATGTTAAGAATGAATGTTTTGAAGGTATAAGGGTAAAGTAGTTTGGATATACAATTGATGTGTATATCACTTTTGCATCTGAGGGTCATTTCGTGTGTATCCGTCATTCGCATATCGGGTTTGTATGTTGTGCCCTTTGTATACATTTTGTCTGTATATTGCATTTGCATGTTTGATACAGATCCTGCATATCCATCAAATGCATTTTGTGGTTTGTATATAGCGAATGTATATTTCAAATATACATTCAGGTGATACAAAGAAAAGTCAACGGTCAGTGGATCGCAGAAGGGATATTCTGAGGAATATTTGTTGACTGCATATTTTGTGATTGTATATTTGATTGTATGTCTGAACATACATTCCACAGATACAAAGAAGTCAACGCCAGTCAAACATACATTGAGGGCATATCCAGAGGAATATTCAGTGAATGTATATGGGAAATATACATTGCGCTTATATAGTGTCGGCTGATACATCGGACGACCGGTAGCGGAGGTGACAGGAACCGGCGATAAGAGGTTAAAGTTTGTATGTTGAGGAATGTACATTTTAAATGTACATTGGCGGAGATACAAGTGCCTGATACAATTGTGACTGGTCGAGGTGGTAGCTGGAATGTATGTGCAAGGAGTTTTGTTCTGCACAATCGGCAGTAGTAGGTGAGGACACCGACAGAGTAGGTTGAGAATTGTATGTATGTTCGGTGGAGTGAACAATGCTCGTAGATATATTGTGAATGTATGTTGGAAGATACATTGCGCTAGATACAAGAAGTGACCGACAGGAATGGTAGTGGAAACTGGTGGTCACAGGTCAGGCGTTGTATGTTTGAGTATTCAGTGCGAAGCAAATGCAAGGGTCGCAGGCACAGTAGGTGAGAATTTGCATGTATAAGGGGAAATGTACCTTGCGATAGGAAAATAAAGAGAAGGGTTATTGAAATAGAGTTTATATGCATATTTAATAATGCATGGACATACGATTGAGAATGTATGTTAGGGTTTTTGGTGGATGCTCTGCATCATAGTGGTATCAGAGTGAAGGAGTATCTTCTGGGAAGATAAGAAGATGGTAAGATGTCAGATGAAGAAGGAACATCGGAGTTTTTGGCAAGGATGACCAATGCTGAGTTGGCAGTTTTGGTAAAGAAGCAGATTGCAGAGAGCATTGCTATAAAGGCTCAGAATCAGGCATTGAAAGATGAGTTGGAGAAGTTGAGGGACAGAGTAGGTTCTGGTAAAGAAGAAGATAGGGAAGAAGAAGAAATCCCTAGGTGGAACGTAGAAGACATTCCTACAGACCAGAGACCCTTGATTAATGCCCTCAAATCCATGGAGAGGAGAACCATGGATGTGAAACTAGATTTGCCAGTGTTTACAGGAAAGATGGATCCTGATTCAGTGATGGAGTGGATAGACTCCCTAAATAACTTCTTTGAGACAGAGGAGATACTAGAACACTAGAGGGTAAAGATAGCCCAATCAAAAATGAAAGAGGCTGCATTAACTTGGTGGAATTTTATCCAAGATGACAGAGTACAAGAAGGAAAGTGTAGAGTTGCTACATGGAAGAAGATGATGACTTTAGTGAAAGAAGCCTATGTTCCATTGGATTACAGCATCCAATTGCATAAGAGGAAACAAAATTTGAAGCAGAAGGAGCTAGATGTCAGATCATATACAGAAGAGTTCATGAAGCTTTGTGTCAAGACAAAGGTAAAAGAGAGTGAGGAAGAAAAGGTAGCCAGATACCGTAATGGACTGAGGTTCAACATTTAGGAAGATTTGAATCTGCATAACCCAGATACAGTTCAGAAATGTTTTCAATTGGCATTGAAAGTGGAAGAGAAGTTAAAGAGAAGACAAGAGCAGAACAATAGAGGAAGAGGGAAACAACAAAGAGGTGGAAGAAGTCCTTTAAGAGGCAGAGGACACAGATTTGGATATCAGGGAGAATCCAGTCATGACAATAGCAAGGGAGATAACAGTCAAAACCAGAGAGGAAGTTACAATCAACAAGGAAATTTTAGAGGCAGAAGACCTTTCAGAGGAAGATCCCAGGGCAGAGGATCTATCAGATGTTATAATTGTAATAAAGAAGGCCATATAGCCAGCAGATGTCCAGAAAAGGCAACAAGTTCAACGGGAGAAAGGAGAACGAATCTGATCCAAGAACCTAATAGCCAAAGTGCAACAAGCTCAAACACTTTTCAAAGTGTGAATGCTCCTAACAATTATGGATATCCAAAAAGTAGAGAATCTCTGATGATGAGGAGAACAATGACCACCATGAAGGTACCTGACAGAGAACCCCCACAAAGAAAGTCTCTTTTCAGAACTAATTGCAAGGCAAGAGGAAAGGTATGTAAAGTTCTAATTGATTCTGGTTCTACTAAAAATTTTGTATATGATGAAATGGTAACAAAGCTTAAGCTTAGAAGATTGCCTCACTCATCCCCATATAAGGTCTCATGGCTTACCCAAGGTCAGCAAATAGTTGTAGAAGAGCAGGCTTGGGTAGAATTTCATATTGGATCATATAAGGACAAGTTGTTGTTTGATATTACCAAGATGGATGCTTGCCATCTTTTATTTGGGAGACCATGGCAGTATGATTTGAAGGCACGCCATGATGGTGTTAGGAACACCTATACAATCACCAAAGATGGTATGGTGACAGAGTTAATCCCATTGACAGAGAAGGAGGAGAAATCAAAAGGAAAAGAGGTGAAGGTGATGCTGATGGAAGGAAAACAATTCATGAAAGAAGTAGGAGTAGAAGGTGCAGTTACATATGCCCTAATTCCATTTCTCACAGTGAACAAAGAACAGCAGCAAGAAGTCAAGAAAGAGAAGAAGCAAAGATTTATAGACCCAACTGTCCAAGGGTTATTGGATAAGTATAAAGGCATCATCTCTGATGGAATGCCAAGATCCCTACCACCTGTAAGGGATATCAGCCATTGTATAGATCTAATCCCAGGATCTACACTTCCAAACAAAACAGCATATAAGCTAACTCCAGAACATAATGCAGAAGTAGCATCTTGACAAATTGAGGAATTGCTAGACACAAGTCTGATTGGCAAAAGTTTAAGCCCATGTGCAGTACCAGATGTACTAGCACCAAAGAAAGAAGGCACTTGGAGACTTTGCACAAATTCTAGGGCTATTAATAAGATCACAATTAGGTATAGGTTTCCAATACCTAGGATAGAGGATTTACTTGACTGTTTGGGAGGTGCTAAGTATTTTACAAAAATAGATTTGAAGAGTCGGTATCATCAGATCAAAATTAAGCCAGGAGATGAATGGAAAACATCATTCAAAACCAATGAAGGGTTGTATGAGTGGAAAGTTATGCCTTTTGGTTTATCTAATGCACCTAGTACTTTTATGAGATTGATGAATGAGGTTTTGAGAGAATTCATGGGAAAGTTTGTCATAGTATATCTAGATGACATTCTGATTTTCAGTAATACAAAGGAAGAACATCTCAGACATATAGATTTGATTCTCAAGAGGTTACATGAAGAGCAGCTGATGATAAATTTGGACAAGTGTTTGTTCATGCAGGAGGAGATCACATATTTGGGTTTTGTCATTTCCCAAGGCAAGTTGCAAATGGATAAGGAGAAGGTAAGTGCCATATTGTCTTGGCCAACTCCAAGGACTATGAATGATGTCAGAAGTTTCCATGGGTTAGCAACCTTCTACAAAAAGTTTATAAGAGGGTTTAGTCATATTTGGGCACCCATGCTTGATACTATAAAAGGAGGACAAAAGTGCAAATTTGCTTGGACTAAGGAAGCAGGTGATTCCTTTGAAACATTGAAAAAGAAAGTGGCATAGCAGCAAGTCATTGCACTTCCAGATTTTAACAAAAATTTTCAGGTAGAATGTGATGCAAGTCACATGGCAATTGGAGCAGTACTTAGCCAAGAAGGTAGACCAATTGCATTTATTAGTGAGAAGCTCAATGATGCTAAAACGAGGTATTCATCATATGATTTGGAAATGTATGCTTTAGTCCTGTCACTCAAGAAGTGGAGGCATTACTTGATGCCAAAATAATTCATAGTATTCACAGTTAGGCTCTAAGTTTTATCAACAGCCAGGAAAAGTTGAACCACAGACATATGAAATGGGTAGAAACTTTGCAAGCTTTTACTTTCACATTGAAGCATAAGAAAGGAGTCAAAAATAAGGTAGCTGATGCCTTGAGCAGGAGATCTCTAACAATCAACCAGATCCAGTTGGAAAGTGTTGGCATTGATTCATTGAAGACCATGTATGATGATGATGACGATTTTGGAGAGATATATCAGGTATGTACTTCTTTTGGAGATAAATATCATGCTGAGTTCTCTAAATTTCTGATCCAAGATGGATTGCTGTTCAAAGGTGGACAGTTGTGTATTCCAAGGTTTTCTATGAGGTTGAACATCATAAAAGAGAAACATTGTGGAGCTATGGCAGGACATTTTGGTTTGGATAAGACTCTTGATCTTGTTAGAAGACATTATTTTTGGCCTAAGTTACAATCCGATGTTAGAAAATTTGTGGAGACATGTGTGATATGTCAGAAAGCAAAAGGAAGATCAACTAATGCAGGTTTATATCAGCCTTTACCCATTCCTTCCAGACCATGGGAAAGCATAAGTATGGATTTTGTGTTGGGTTTACCCAGAACCAGAAAGGGATATGATTATGTTTTTATTGTAGTGGACAGATTCAGCAAAGTGGCACATTTCTTGCCATGCAAACCCACTACTGATGCTTCATATATTGCAGATTTGTTTTTCAAAGACATAGTAAGAATACATGGATTGCCATTAAGCATAGTGTCAGATAGGGATGTGAAGTTTATTGGTCATTTTTGGAGAACTCTTTGGAAGAAGCTTGGAACAAATTTGTCTTTCTTGTCCGCATATCATCCTCAAACGGATGGACAGACTGAAGTGGTAAATCATTCCTTAGGGAATTTGCTCAGATGCTTGGCAAGACAACATGGAGAAAAATGGGATAATATCCTATCACAAGAAAAATTTTCTTACAATGATACTGTCAACAGGAGTACAGGGAAATCACCTTTTCATATAGTGTATGGTATACACCCAAGAGGTGTTTTGGAGTTAAGAAACTTTCCTATAGGAGATTCTGTTAGTGCAGATGGAGAAGCTTTTGCAGAAGCCATAAAAGAGGTACATGATCAGGTCAAGGACCAACTCCAACAAACCACTTTGAAGTATAAGGAGTATGCTAATAAAAAGAAGAAAGATATACAGTTTGATGTTGGAGATTTGGTATGGGTTCATTTGAAAAAGGAAAGACTTCCTAAAGGCAAATATACAAAACTAATGTAGAGGAAGATTGGACCATGTCAGATTTTGAAAAAGCATGGACAGAATGCTTATGAGATCCAACTCCCTTCAGATCTTGGATTGTCACCTATATTCAATGTATGTGATTTAACTCCATACAAGCATAATCCAGATGAAGAACATGACACATTCCAGGATACAGTCACTGATGACATTCCTAAACATGATCCACCACAGTTGCAGAAGATTTTGGATTCCAGAGTGATCAAGAAAACAAGGAACAAAGAATATCTGGAATATTTGGTGGCTTGACAGGGAAAACCTGATTCAGAAGCAGTGTGGATGATTGAAGACCATATCAACAAACACAGTTCAAACCTACATACTCTCATCTCAAGTGGACTTGAGATTTCTTCTTCTGGGGAGTATGGTGCAGGAGCACCCCTTCAAAATAAAGCATAAGTCTAATTATAGTATGTTTTGACTTTGTGATGTAATAAGGTCCATTAGACCAATGCGTATGTTTTAGGTCAATCTAGGATTGTGTGTAGATAGTTATAGTTTGTTATGCTAGCTGTCTTAGTTGTCTTCTCCTGGCCGCTTGGAAGCTCCCAACCGCTGAGAATCGAGTCTATACTATTCATGAAGAGTAGCTATTTATGCCCTAGATCAGTTTGTTTAGGAGTTCAGCATGGCATATGAAAAATAGAGACATTATGTTTTGGAGATCAGACGGAGCATTGTGATACAGTGGGCTGTGATATTTGTATGCATTTCTGTTATTCAAATAAAGAAGATCCCGTTGTTTCATTTGTCTGATCTTCGATCTATCTGTGTAGTTGATTTTGATCTTGTGGGCGAAATGGATTCATTCATTCATTTCACCAGTTGATTCTCTGAATCGGTGGAATGGACATGTACAGTAGTTTAGTTTGCATTTTTGTGTTTCTGTTTATGCATTTCATGTTTGTGGGATCGATTTATAGTTTGCTATGATTTATCCTAACATCCTCATGTGCTAGGGTTTAAAGGTTAAATTCTAAGTTAAAGTTGCCCAGGAAATGGTTCGGCCCGATCGCAGTATTTTCTGTGTGAAATTTGTGAAGTTTTGAGGGTTTTGCCAAAATGTACATTTGACGGATATACAGTGTTTGTATGTGACATATAGTCTGTGTGTATACCACATTTGTATCTGTGCATATATCGCTAACCGGTTCGGGTGCTAGAATATGTTAAGAATGAATGTTTTGAAGGTATAAGGGTAAAGTAGTTCGGATGTACAATTGATGTGTATATCACTTTTGCATCTGAGGGTCATTTCGTGTGTATCCGTCATTCGCATATCGGGTTTGTATGTTGTGGATTTGGCAAAGTGTCGATATACAATCTCTATGTATATTGCAATTGTACATCGGGTCATACAAGTTCTGTGTATACACCCTTTGTATAACATTTTGTGTGTATACTACATTTGCATGTTTGATACAGATCCTGCGTATCCATCAAATGCATTTTGTGGTTTGTATATAGCAAATGTATATTTCAAATATACATTCGGGTGATACAAGGAAAAGTCAACGGTGAGCGGATCGTGGAAGGGATATTCTGAGGAATATTCATTGACTGCATATTTTGTGATTGTATATTTGATTGTATGTCCGAACATACATTCCACAGATACAAAGAAGTCAACGCCAGTCAAACATACATTGAGGGCATATCCGGAGGAATATTCAGTGAATGTATATGGGAAATATACATCGCGGTTATACAGTGTCGGGTGATACATCGGATGATCGGTAGCGGAGGTGATAGGAACCGACGATAAGAGGTTAAAGTTTGTATGTTGAGGAATGTACATTATAAATGTACATTGGTGGAGATACAAGTGCCCGATACAATTGTGACTGGTCGAGGTGGTAGCTAGAATGTATGTGCAAGGAGTTTTGTTTTGCGCGACCGGCAGTAGTAGGCGAGGACACTGGTAGAGTAGGTTGAGAATTGTATGTATGTTCAGTGGAGTGAACAGTGCTTGTATATATATTGCGAATGTATGTTGGAAGATACATTGCGCTAGATACAAGAAGTGACCGACAGGAATGGTAGTGGAAACCGGTGGTCACAGGTTAGGCGTTGTATGTCTGAGTATTCAGTGCAAAGCAAATGCAAGGGTCGTAGGCACAGTAGGTGAGAGTTTGCATGTATAAGGGGAAATGTACCTTGCAATAGGAAAATAAAGAGAAGGGTTATTGAAATAGAGTTTATATGCATATTTAATAATGCATGGACATACGATTGAGAATGTATGTTAGGGTTTTTGGTGGATGCTTTGCATCAGAAGGGGACTATCTTTTCTAGTTTTCAAAGGTTGACTCAATTCTTATAAGAGAATGCAATTCCTTCAATCAGAGGGAAAACCCTAATAGAAAAGAAAAATACAGATGAGGATAACAAATGACTCACCAGGCTTATTTTATGCATCTTACTTCAAACTTGATAGCCAGAGTGTTGCAGCAATTTTTAGATTCAATTTTCTTGTGCTTCAATGTCTTCTAAACTTATAGATATAAAAGGAATTGAGATATGACTTTATATTAATAACACTCATCCTAGACTAGAAGTAGTCATGTATGTCTTCACTTCATCTTAGATGAACAAGATCATGCAAGATTGCACTTTGGGAAATTTGAATATCGACTGTCAGATTTTAATTTTTATAGCTGCCCAATGACCACGATCAATCCTGAGGATTTGATGGTAAGGAAACGTCTAGAGACATTTACTGCATCATTTAATAGAATTACCCCTTTTCACATTTTTTATTATATCTTGGAACGGGTGATCGACAAATACTATGTTGTCCCCACCATGTGGTGACTTTCCGTGATTCCACCATTCAATAGGGCACGC
Source organism: Cunninghamia lanceolata (assembly GCA_027924645.1). Classification (NCBI taxonomy): domain Eukaryota; kingdom Viridiplantae; phylum Streptophyta; class Pinopsida; order Cupressales; family Cupressaceae; genus Cunninghamia; species Cunninghamia lanceolata. Next base: position 2,434,023 of record BSBN01000893.1, on the reverse strand, counting down.
TGATCAACAACCCAGTGGAATGGTAGAGGACCGAAAATGCACAGTGTCAGAACATGCCCTTCTTAAGCTGGATATCCCTTTTCACACATAGCAACTAAATGTCATACTTCTACCTTTCCGTAGATGGTGGCTGGGGCCTTTGAATGAAGTTTGGCAGAATGGCAGAAACATTTAGAAATCACCTTAATTTTGGGATGGGGCCCACCATTCATGACACGCAACACTTCCTTAGGAGCTGGCAGTCATTCCACCATCGTCTTTTTTGATCAATATTGAGTATTAGCAGATCAACGAAAAAGCACATACTGATGTTTCCTTCAAAAAAGGGTTAGTGGTACCTGACAGCTGGCACAAGATTTGTTTTCAAAAATAGTTTGTGTCTTGCTAAGATTAGATATAGACACAGAAATAATTGGCAACCTAAAATATAGTTTTTTAGTCATGGGAAAAGGCAGAAACTGCACAACAAGAAGTATAAGAACAGGGCTCTAAGGCTTCCCTCAAGGATTTCAATTTAGATTTGCATTGTTTTACTAAAATCCTAAATCACTGATCTAACACATAATTGCAAATTACCAAAGCCATGGAAAAATTTAACATGGTACCATCAGTATATCCTGGCTTATCTAAGTTAGGAGAAGTTGGTAATGGAGATGGTCAACTTAAGGTTTATGAATGCTACCCTTAACTAGAAGTCTCCTAATCCTTGGTGCACCATAAGTGAGTTAATGATGCATTCACTATGCATATTACTCAGATTTTGTAAAATGACATGGCAAGAAGGACATCTCCTAAAGCAATAGTTATTATGCAAACATATGGGAGATGGTACGTCTAGTTCCAAAAGTTCACTTACCTAAGGATACAAGGTTTCACTGGTTTACCATACAAGCTCCCAAGATATCCAACTGATAAGGTAGTAATCTTGGAACTCACAAGGGAGATGCTCACATGTGCAAAAAGTTTGAAACACTTACACCGAGTAAATATCAAGTTTCCCATACTTCTAGGAAGAATTATTCTTGTACCAACCTAGGGGCAATAGAGAATTCAAATGCAGAGTTACAACTGCTTAATTTACACTACTATCATAGAAGAAGATACTTTGATCCCTTTGGTGTCATGGAAACATATGTGAGCAAGAGGCTATTTCACAAGGAACACTTGGAGGATTTTTGGGCTAATTGTCTAAGTGACTATGATGTGTTGAGAAGAAAATAATCTAGATTGTCCTTTGACTTTATTAAAAGGTTCAACATTGTAAGAGTCCCAGACCAATTAATAGATGATAATGATGTGATTCAAAGAGGCCTCTGGGAGACTCTATTTAGTCAACCTATTCCATTTCCCAACTGGACAAACTCTGAGGAAAGTTCTTTGGATATGGCAATGAGAGAGCCAATCAGGTTCAACAAGGTATGGGTGCAGGTCCAAGTTGTAGAATTGAATCAAAATGGAATAGCTCTAACCTATGTAGAACAAGAACAAGAAAAGGTTAGCAGCGATGGGGAAGATCAGCCTATAGAACCAGAAGATGCTACAGGACAAGGAGAAACCAAGGAAACTGATGTAGATAGTGAGGAAAATATCCCCTTGGCAGAGAAAGGAAAGGCTAAGAAAGATGCCCCTAGACCATAGAAGAAAGAGCTTCCTCGTTCCACAAGAACAAGGGCAATAAAAATAAAGGATATGCCAAGTGGAATAGGAGAGACATGTTGATGTATGTTTTTACACATAAACAACGAGAGATAAATTCACAAGGAATTTAGTCTATCTTTGAAGGTATGGAGAGTTATCTAAGGATGATTCTCAACTTCAAGTATCCGGTAGTCAGTTCTTGACTATGTTGGAAAGTTCAATGGTCCGTTGTGAAGTTGTTTGTTCAAGGGGCCTTATGTGATTTGAAGTGTTTGTGTGACTACTAGACTTACTCAATTTGTATAAATGACAACAAATTACACTAGGATAAGTGATCCTTTGCATGCATTTACATTCTTCTACAAATCTTTATATGAATTTTGCTAAACATGCTTTGTATTTCTAAATTTGTATGGAAAATTGCTAAAGATCTTTGAAATTCACAATTCTTTATCAGGATTATTAGCAATCTACTTATGATATCTGTGTGTAAGCTAATTATTTATTCTTTTTGGAGAAAAGATAGAAAATATAAGGGTCAGAAACATCATTTAGACATGATAGAATGTTCTTCCATCCATGTATGACAAGCTTAGTGATCCTGAACAATTCAACAACGATTAAATTCTCATATGTAAATCTTAAGCGATTTCATGAACATACATAAGGAATTGCAATCTTTTAAAGAGAGATATATCAAAATAATGCCTGAATCAGAAGATACTCTAGAATAGATGCAGAATTCTAATGTTTACATTTATTTTATATATAAAGTAATTTTGAATTTACAATGCAACAATGACTTATATTGAATTGATCAAAAGTACTAAAACTCACAAATGTTTTTACAGATGCATGAAAGAGGTAGGACATTCCACATGCTCCTTTATGTAGACATAGGCGACCTCCTCTCTAAAGCACTAATGCTCAAAGTATTCACTAAGAACCACTTCCTTTTGTAATAAAATTGCTAGCTACAGTATTAGGCTAAATGTTATGAATCCCTATGTAACTAAAATACAAGTAGCAGGGTTCCTTATATAGATTTGAATCCTCCATGCTATGGTTACTCCAATTCAAACCTGCAATTTAATCAACAGTGGAAAGCATTTCCCAACCATTTCTTCAAAATATATTTTAGAATATTTGCTTTGGCTCAAAGGATACAATTGGGATCTTTTAAACATAAGATATTCCCCTTTTGACTTTCATAAAAAACAAAAAGAAAACACTGAAGCACATTGGTATCTCAAAAGGGAATTACCCACTACCGTTGGTACTCACCTTTGAATCCTCCCCTACCTTCTTCAAATATTCTGCATACCCAGCGACTAGTGTTGCAATGGATGTATGAATATCCTTCTGACTCTCTGTCCACATGTATTGTTGTAGTTCTACATTTTTCTTCAATATCCTTGCTTGTTGCTCTACATCTTTTCTATTCTTCTGGTATTTCCTCATCTTTGCATTCAACTCCATAATTGAGTCAATCATTTTCTTATTCAAGTTATTTTCAAGATTCTCTAGGCAAGGTAGATAAATAGCCTTGAATTCTTTCACCGCCATGGCTACATCATATACTGGAAACTCTAAACACTCATGCCCAATGAGGCTTTGTATTATGTTTACCTATTTTCTTATTATGTCACCAGCATCTCTTTCCAATTCTTGAGTATTTGCAATACAGTTCCTCAAGATCCCTCCTTCAAACTTTAATTCAAGTATATACCTTGGCACTTAGTCTGCATTTCGGGGTGATCCCACAATACTGGGTTACACTTTTGTGGATGAAAGAAAAATTGAAGATGCCAAAAAATCTTTAGTAGACACCTTCGTTCAAAGGTTGAATCTTCGAACGAAGGCCTTCTCGGACAAGTCAAAAAGCAAATCAATAGTGTCTTCATTCGAAGGGGGTCTACGAATGAAGGCCATTGAGTGCCAAATAAATAATAATAAAATAATTCCTTCAATTGAAGACAGTCTTCGATTGAAGGCATTATTTTATTATTTTTTTATAAAATAGGTTAAGACTCTCAAATGACAATTTTTTTGTCATTTGAGAGCTCATAGTAGTTGAATGAAGGTGACAAGGAACAAGTGTCTGAAGGTGACAAGGAATGGGATAAAGGTGAAGACCCCACATCACCATCACCATACATGTCGAGCTCCTCTCACAGGTGAAAATAGACCACATCACCATACACATCGAGCTCCCTCCCACATGTGCATAAATTTAGCGTGTCATTTCTATATGTATATATGCAATGCTTGCAATGTTCACTTGGATATATATATGCTTGCTAACATTTTACTTGGACCTAAATATGCTTGCCAATAGGGGCTTCCATGGCTTCTATACAGTCACTAAATACAGAAATTTTTTTGCTATGAAACCCTAGTTTGGCAATAGGGTTTGTCATTACAGTTCATGAAATATAGAAAAATTCAATTAAACGTAGGAACTTTGATGAAATCATTTAAAGAACTAGATCAAACCCTAGTTTGGTAAACTAGGGTTTGTCATTACAATTAATAAAATAGAGAAAAATTTCATAAAAAATAGAAAATTTTCTTGAGACAATAAAAGAACTATCAAACCCTAGTTTGCCAAACTAGGGTTTGACAAACCCTAGAGTTTCAAAAGAAATTAGGGTTTGTCATTACAATTAATAAAATAGACAAAAAATTCATAAAAAACAAAAAAAATTCTTGAGACAATGAAAGAACTATCAAACCCTAGTTTGACAAACTAGGGTAAATGACAAACCCTAGAGTTTCAAAAGAAATTAGGGTTTGTCAAATTAGGGTGAAAAGATGAATTTAGTTACACCCTAATTTGAGAAACCCTAGTTTGGCAAACTAGGACTGTTTATCTTTTGATCCTTATTAGATCCTACTTCCCATATGGCTTATACATATACTAAACATACTAAATTCATCACACATATGGATATTCTAAGCATAGAGGCATTGCATCGATACGTAAAGTTCAAGAAATTATAGACAAATGGAAGATAAACATTACACATACTCATGAGCACAAAAATCCCTCACTTGATAAAATGAATCATGGAAAAACAAGTCACATGAATGCCAAGATCCTAGTCTTGTTCACCATATACCAAGAAGCATTATTTGGATAGTGACACAAATTTTGTAGTTTACATGTGTAAATTTATGTATATAAATTTATGTATTTTTGTGATGTTTCTTGTACTGGATATGCTATAAATCATATTGAGTTACCATGGAAATATATGAATGTATAATTTCATCATTTTTCTATTCTAAACATAAGTATGACAAAAATAGACAACTAAATAAACAAAAGAAGGGTCTAGGAAGGAGGGTTATGGCAATATGTCTTTACAAATGATGTAGATAAGATACAAAAATTTGCACTAGAGGTATTAGTCTTTGATTTTCTATCACATACACAAGCCACTTTAGGATCCTTAGTAGTATATTTCTTCTTTTGTGGCATCTGCCCATATATAGATGGATCCATGTATAAGGTGGATTATGAATTTAATCATGATCATTTATCTTATATTCTCCCATAAAGGAAGATGCAAAATCTAAAGAACCCAAAGCATCTCCATAATTAACATTAAAACCATCTTGTGGGGAATCTTCCTCTTTCTTTTCCTCTTTCTATTCTTTTGTATGACTATGTTTTTTATTTTTAGGCATTTGTTGTGTTGACTTCTTCTATGTAAACGATTTTTTCTTCCTCAACCATCTAAAAATGAATAAATGGATGTTCATTTGCATATTTAGTATAAAACTTATTCCCATACTTAAACTTTAGCTTTTGATTTACATTAGATGGAATTTAATTCATTGCATGAATCCATGGATGCCCCAATCAAAAAATTATGTTAAATGCCTTGGAATCACATGAAATAGTGCATCAATGGTACAAACAATCCCACATGATAATAGGAAGAGGAATAGTTCACCCATTTAAGTTGTTGACCAATATTATCAAACACATTAATTATAACTTGAACCATTTTTTCCAATTTTAGCATATCTACTTAAAGGGTTTATATAAACAAGAGATGCATTGTGTCATGTTCTTACCGAATTTTCAAAACTTGCACTTGCAGTTCTAATATGTGCATCTACAATTTTTACCAATTTGCTTCAATTTTGAGCCTTAAATATGGCCTTGATCTTTGTTCTTCTAATATTCAACATGGGGATAAGAAGTTAAATTACTTCCCCCTTGTACCTTAGTCAAACTCTTGGATTGTTATAACAATTTTTGGAACAAGTTTGAAGACATGCCAAGGAGAAATGTAAATGCCTATGTCCATCCTTAAGATTAAATTATAATGCAATGCTCCCATATGTTCAAATGATACAATGATATGATACTCTAATTATTCATGTGGATGTCTAGAATTAACTAGGGCTTCAACCTTTAATACAACAACCTAGTGCACAAATTTCAATATTTTGTGTTTCAATAAGCATGGGTAACAACTAGTTGGAGGCAAGTTAGCTTGGGCCCATGATTAAATTTAATTTTAGAAAATGGGGAAATACCCCACATGTGGTTTTGAACCAAGTTCAAAATCATAACTACAATTTTAAACTACAACAAGAAACAAAATATAGTCAAAGGGTTAGGTTTTGACCACTAGAGAACAAGGACATATATTCAAATAAGGTATAAATGATGTCAATTCTCTACACAAAATATGTCATTTAGACATTAGTTATGACATCAAGAACAATAGGTCAAAATAAGTCCAAAATGATTGGGGAAAAGTATTAGGGATGGACTTTTCACCATTACAGGAGTTTAAAAAATCAAAAATAAAATATCTACACTAAAATCATTTGAGACTCATACTAAATTTCCTAAATGTTCTCGTTAAATTGTTGGAATTATTACATCTTTAGTATATAGTTAATAAATAAATATATTAGAAATAAAGTCACCTTAGTGACTTCTTAGTATTTAAATAATTAAATGTTAGTTTATCATTGTTAGTTTGGGGAGTTACTTTCCCATAAGTAGTTTTCATAGTTAGTAAGGGAAAGCAAAGGATTTTAAGACAATTTATTATAATGTTAAAATTAACAAGTTGAGTGCATGATAGTGGCGGCCATTACAGAGCCAAATCTATTTAAAATTAATTAGCATTGGTAGCATTTTGGTAACATAATGGCAGTAGCTTTGCTACATTTAATTTATTTTGTTTTAGTGATAACGGGAGGGACAACCATTAAAAATAATTACACTGCAACTAAGAGGGCCACACCTACCTTAGATAGGCCATGCTCCCTCACAAGAAGTTGAACCTCCTTGAGATCTATTGTTGGAAATGTCCAAGTAGCCATGTATGCAAAATTTGGAAGTATAATGTTGTGTAGAGAAGAGGAGAGGACAAAATGGTGAGAGAATCAAGGATCTATGCCAAGGTAGTTGTGATGGATGCACATCACCACATGTTCGGATGCCTTGTCTCCATTCTAGCCAAGGAGCTCCTCAATGGCCAATGAGTGGTGGTTGTGCAATGTGAAGAGATCTATTTGTTAGGTGGACTTGTTCACCAGAAAATCAAGTACCTCCATGTTTTAAGAAAGAGAATGAATATGAAGCCATCTCATGGCCCCATTCATTTTAGGGCACCTTCCAGAATTCTTTGGAGGACAATTAGAGTCCTAGAAGTTGAATTGAACTATGTGACTTGTTTGCTCTGCAACTGATTGAAAAAATTAAGATAAATTTTGTAAATCGTTTGTTTACTTAACTTAGCCTGATGGGACTTGGTAAATTTATGATTCTAATGCAGTTGAGTATCATGTGAATTATCTATCTTAACTATCTATTAAACATTTTTTCCAGTCGTAGTATTTGAACACAGAATAGATGCTATTTTAATTTCATAAGATGAACTTCATATTTAACCAGCTTCCTTTAATGATTTTGGAATACTTAGAACTTTATTTTATTTTCTGAAAACTGGCAGTGGTGGGGATGTGCCAACTAGATATAGTAGACCTAGGAATCATGTTTTGTATACTTAACTGTATGCTTTCTATACTTAGGACTTGAAATTTTCATTAAAAAATTCTTAATTGCTTGTGCCAAGTAGATATAGTAACCTACCTACCGGGAGGAACTAATAATCCTCACTAAATATATTCAATCTATATCTATTATTAGCCAAGACATGCTTTATATTCAAACTTCAATGAACCACTATGATACACATAGGTAAATGCTCTTAAATAACACTATCATGTGGAAGTTCCTTAGAGTCAAAGAAATTGTCATGAATATTTCCATTACCAATCGACCCCAATATAGAATCAACTATTTGAGGTGAAGTATTTGAATTAAATTTAATATTTTCCAAAGCATTTTGTAAAATATAGAGCTATATGTCATGTTGATGTGTCTAATAAATGCCAAAGAGAAATCTTAATTTGAGTATTCTGAAGCTTATAAATTAAATCTCTTTAGTGCATGCATGAAATACTATAATTTGAAGTATTCTGAAGTTGGTTGTAAATTTGGATGATTTGATAAAATACATAATAATTATATGAAGTAGAAGTTGAATGAAGTACTATAGGGTTATTTTTAGGTGTATCAGTTAGTGCATGCAACACATGAGGTTTAAAGGTTGGTGACAAAGAAAGAACAAAACTTCTTAGGTGTGGTAGTGTGAAAGACTAATGACTTCATAGGAGTGAAATTATAAGTTGTATTAGCATTAGGTGAAGGAGATGGACAAGTATCTAAAGATGTAGCAAGAAAATATAAACAAATTCATAGCATCCTTAATCACTCAAGGTCAAGAAAAATACTTTAATAAAAAACATGTCTAATTTAGTGAATGTACTATAAGTAATACAAGATGAATCATACCAAATTATATAATGCCTAATCAATTAAAGTGATTTTTAATGCCTAATCAATTAAAGTAATGTAATAGTCATATATTACCATGGCAACTGGATATGTATAGTCATTGGTTGTATCCATGTTCTTAGTGTGTAATGTTCATTATTTTATATCTTTAATTGCTGAACCTATGTGCTATAATGATTTCAAAAGAAATCTCTTTATCTCTCTCTCCCTTGGTCAGTGTGTGAACACAAAGAAAGAAAGTGTACATGGAGTAGGAATGACTTAAATGTTTTATTGCACACATGGTATTCATTTTTATGACACTGATACATGTTCAACATTACATGTATGTGTAGATTTGGAAAAGTTAAAATCTCTCTCTCTCTCTGCAAGTTGAAAAGGAAAAGAATCATCCATGCATTTTAGAAATGAAATCTTCCCTCTTGTTCAACTATTTATTTAATGTGTTGGAATTGCATTAGGATCCAGCCATGTTTAACCAGTTCTCTACAAGATGACTGATATGCTTCACCAACACCAGTGATAACTAGTGTCTAAGTTTGGAAGTTGTGGAACAATGTATCAAATGTACACACCTGTACATCAAAGAAGAAATGTATGTTGATACAGGAAAGTGTAACACAACATCCCTATCTAATCTGATGTAGGACATTTAGGTTGATACATTTGTTCCACAGTCCAAAGTAGACACTATCATGTTATGTTATTGGTGTGACATATCAGTCATACTTGTAGAGAATTGGTTCAACATGGCCATCCTAATGCACACATGTATGTATTGGAATAAGTAATTTATTTTTACATGCACAAAATTTAGGTCAATATATATATCATGGCACATGTGCCACCACCTCTTGGACCTTCTATATTTACGCGTACATATACTGAGATTCAGAGATTGACAGTTCTTCTTTCTAACCCCAACACAATAGGGGTTTATAGGGACACATGCCAATCAATTTTAACTAGCTTGTAGCACATTAGACAAAGTCTAGGAGATACCCATGCTTATTTGGGTGATACTATTGTTGCTATTCTTGCCCAAATGCGGTAAGAGGTTACTGGTGATGTTTCTCTTGCTTATGTTCAGCTTAGTGTCTCGAAAGAGACTATCAAATCCCAATGTTTCCCATCTTATGTTGGTAAGCCTAATGTGAGGGGCTACCAAGTGACTAGATGTGTAGAGCCTCTTATGGCCCCATTGATATATCCACATTTTCTTGCTGCTCATGGTCATTATCCCAATAACGACCAAATTCCTTTATATTTTGCACAACAGTTATATGCAGAGGTTCATATGGGACCTTCTCATCAGGTGCCTAGGAGTACTCCACATCCTGATCCACCCTCAGATCATCTAGCTACTGCAGAGGCAGATACACCTATTAGGCCTTGTGTTGAGCATCAGACATCCCAGCCCTCCCTAGATTCACTTGAGGAGGTGCAGTTGCAGGCGAGATCAATGTCAAATTTTGTGGAATTTTTCATTTAGGCTCTTCATTGCCAAGTCACCTGGTTAGTCCACATCAGACTTCATTACTTGAGCTAGCCAAGGAGGCACCGGATACAATCATTACAACGGATCATCCTACAACACTGATACACAGGTATGTACATGTGTATGTGCATGTGCATGCATGATTTAAACTTGAACTTAAATTAAAGTAAGTTAAATTACTTTGCTAGATAGAGTCCTAATGTTGTATATATATATTTATATTGTGGGGGTTAGCTCATGTTACACCTAGTTTGGGGACAGACTGTGTACACATGTGTGATTCAGCTGATGGCAGTAATGTTAGTGGATAGGCGATTTTTAAATTTTTAAATCATTACAACTTACATACATGTAAATTATGCATATAATTTGTATGTGTGCATGCACACACACACACACACACACACACACACACACACACATATATATATATATATTTAACATTATTCTAGATTTAAGTTTTAACATAATTTGTACACTTTTATACATACATGTGTTGTACTATCTCCAGGGCTCAGCACATCCATTGGAGCAGGATGCTCAGTCAGACTCAGGTCACTCAACTCGTAGCCAACATGATGACCAGGCTATTGGTAGCACTTCATAGACATGTTTCTCTAGATATTTCTCTAGATATATTTGTTTGGAAATACATTTGTATAGATGTATGTATGTTTATGTATGGACATTTCTATCTAGATACATTTGCACATGTGTGTTTGTGGACATTTATGAGGACATTTCTATAGATCTACATGTTATTATTAAACCATTCTTTTGTGCTTTTTATTTTATGCTATCACTATCTAACAATGGTGTATACAAATACAATTATCACATTGAATAGAACCCAATATATGGTCTGGATTTGTTAAAAAGAAATTAGCATGATTATTATGATTGTTTTTGTCATGAGAAGTTATTATATGTGAAATTAAAACTATAGTGATGATCTATAAATGAGTTGAATAAAATTTCAAATGCATAACTATGTTTCTAAGTGTATACTTTTGTTTATAAAATTGCTAGTTGACAATTTACTTTTGATCCTATTATGTTATATATCTTGGTTCATAGTTTAATTAAGTGGAAATTATGTTATTCTAAGGATAGTTCATTGATGGCATAGTCACTAAGTGGAATGCAATGTTATTGCCTTTAATGAGAAGTGAAAATATGATATCGCCCTAATAACATCTCCTAACTTAGTGATTATGTGGTGATATTTGATTTATATCATAGAAATATTATGATATGTGTAAAGATTATAAATCTTGTGTTAGCTACTATTGTAGCTTATGGATTGATACAAACTCTTTTGGTTAAGTTAGTTGTTATGAGTAGTTGGTTGAGGTAAAAGCATGTTAAATACAATGACATTGGTAAAATTAATTCCTTGACATGTAAGGTTGAATTTGTTGGATAAATGATAGACTTCCTTGTGTTCTAGACATATTGACATTGGTGAATTATTCCTACTAATTAGCAACAAATTAAAATTTACCAATTAAGTTCACTTGATTTAGCACTCATTGAACATTACATTTGTCATATTCACATACTTGTTCCTATGCTAACAAACAATGATAGAGACTTTCAATGAAAGGAATTTAACAATTTAGACATAGGGCACCAATTTAGATCAATAAAAACTCTAATCTAAATGCTAATCTAATCTTAATTCTAACTAATTTTAATGAAAAAGAATAAAGGGAAGAGAGAAAATTTTATTCACTCTTTCTTGAGTAGTATTCACATAGTTAGGACCACACAATGGTGCAATCTCATAGGGATTGACCAACTATGAAGATAAGTGTAGATAATCACCATATTCCCTACACAGATTGAACACACAAACCATCAAAGCCTTATTGTAAAATATATTTCATAAAGTACTTGATTGGAAAGCTCAAGTTGAATATACTTGACCTCACCACCAAAAAGACTAAATATATGCTATGAAGCACTCAATTGGATTCATCAAATGCTTAAGTGAAGTGTTGATAAGATTTCAAAACAACATAACTTAGATTGGAAAACCACAAAATGTAAGTAAAGATAGATGAAAAAAATAATAGTATTTCACTAATAAAATGTGAATGAATGGTTTCCAACCCCCTTACAATATTAAAATTCACTAGGTTTATATACATTCCTAGCTAGAGAAAAAAATTGAAGTTTCCTCAAGTTGGCATAATTTCATTACAAAATTATTAAATTTGAATTTGAATTTTCAAGGCCAATGTCTCCTAGTTTCAAAGTGATAAGTACTAATCCAATTTCAAGTGATAATAGGAGCATTGAGATCATCAAGCTAGTCCCAATTTGACAGTTTTTTTGCAACAACTTCCTTTAGAGAGGTCCCATTTTAAATATAGCTCCTTAATCAATGTTCCAAATAGGTCTTCATTGAATTCATAGCGACGTGTTTCAATTTGAATGGTCTTTTTAGTTAATGTCCACACATATCATTCCAATGCAATCAGGCCAAATCCTTCCTCTCCAATGAGAAATCCTTAACTTATAACTAGTGGAAATGGGCCTATTAAGATAAATTTACCTCTACATTTATGAGGGGAGCTCCTTTGTGCACTTTTAACCTAAAAGTATGAAAGGAAAAAAAAATGGGAAAAAGATTTAAAGGAAAATGGGGATTCCTAAATAAGTTTGCAGAAGAAACTATGTTACAAGATTCCTCAAACTAAATGTAGAAAAAGGAAAAGAAATACTAAATGCTATGTAATTAACATAGACACACAGTTCTTTGTTTATGAATGTAACATAAGTGGTAAAGGGAGTATTTGACAATTTATCTCTTAACAACAACTGAATAAACAAAAAACATTTCAAAATTATTCTTCTCATTCCTTATAACAATCTAATCATAAAGTCTTAATTCCATTTATGTATAGCCAAATGGGCAACAAAATTCATGAAGAAAAAATTACACTTGTTAATGTATACAAAAAACACATGTAACTAATGAAGGTATAAATAATAGATTAAGTTTAGAAATATTCTTCAATTTGTCTTGTGATTTCAAAGCACAAAATTCTTTTTATGTAGTTTTTAGTTTTTGCTATTTGTTGAGAAGAAAAGCACCCAAAAAAGAACTAGCATACAATTGAGATAACCTTATATATATATATGACCACTATTTGAAATAATAAATTTATTTTATAACTTAAACTTTACTTTTTAAGTCAGATCTAGTTACTTTGATGGTAATCGAATGAATTACTTCCATTGCCATGTGCTTATCTAAGACAACTTTTGATCCTCCTCATGGTTAGAGGCAACTCTACCCTCTTGTATGGCCATCATGGTGAGGTCATCACATGACAGGTTGATACTTTCCCTTGTGTAGTGATGATTTGTGCATTGATGTTGAAAACTTTGATTTTAATTTAATTTATATTGTGGCATCTCTAGGTCATATATATGTACATGTAAATTGTAGCACCGTTCAAAGAGCATATATAGCATTAAATAAAAGAATTTAAAAATTATCATATCATGCATGGTTGAATAAGAATCTAGGGCATTCTCTACATGACTTCTAATAGAGAGATCATTTGTACATTAAGAACCGCCATGGTTGAAATTTAAAATTTGTTCAACAAAAGAACTATTAAGTTAGCTTGCATAAATTGTAAAATAATTAATACATGAACATACATCTAAATAGTGAATTTAGGTCTTCAAAACATTAAAAATTGTAAGTTCTTCATCCATATTTTTCATACCACATCAAATGGTTCAGCTCGCTCTTCAATGACATCTGATATTCTCTGATGATCTTCACTATGTAGTCTCCACTTATGACATCCACGTGTGTTTGAAACTATATGAAGAGTTAGTCCTATAGGAATTTCTAGGTGGCTATACTGATATACCTTGTTATTAGGTTGATAATCAATAAAGTGAATCCCGTGTTGGACAATCTTGACTTGTTTGAGATATGTCCCTTGCACTACAATTGAACCTGTGGGAAACAACATTCCACGGTAAGACATAACATTTTCATGATAAATGTAACCTACATGTATCTATGAACATGTATAGCATTATCATTGCTTAGTAAGACATAACATAAATTATAATATAAAAAATGAATACATTTTAAATCACTCTTGAGGTACTTGACATGTACATATGTAACAAATTAAAAATTATTTAAAAATATATTAAAATAAAGTTAAACCTGTGGGAACACCATTCCATCACTTGTTTATGGATTTATTAGCTTTTGTCTCTCTTTTGTGCAACACAATAAATAATAACTAACTTGTTCTATATTTCCAACCTCTGCTATGACTGTAAAAACATCTCCTGCACCAAATTTACATGTCCAAAATTTATAACTTAAAAAATGTAGAGATACCATATATATATATATATATATATATATATATATATATATATATATATATATATATATATATATATATATATATATATATATATATATATATATGTACACACATACCTTTTTAAATCAATCCTAAAATATGATTATAATTAGTTGAAATCAAAGGAATGTCTTCAAACCTTTCATCCTCATCTTTATTGTATGTGTTGGTAACAACTAGTGGCACATTTTTCCATTCACTGGCATATCTATGTTGTTGGTTCTTACAATTCTCAAAATCTCCTAACATGAACTCATAACAAAAACAAGAGTAATCCCTAGTGTAAAATGTCCATGTAGGGCTATCTGTACTCATGATACAATGCAAAGATCTTGTTTTCACTACCCTCTTGCATCGATACATTGATCTTCTATCCACACCTACAAATTTATTATATATCAAGTACATTATGAATATAATATATCTAAATAATTAAATTCAAACTAAAATAAACAAACTTGTGTGTACACATATATCATAAACATGCATATATATATTTAAAGTACATGTACATTAAATAAATTCAAACAATACATGCCTTATATCTCCCAAAACACTCTATGTGGAATGTATCTGTTTGTTCTTGAAGATGTGCCGGCCTTAATTGGTGCAAAGTGTAACTTACACCATTCAACTGTTAGATTTAGGGCACACAACTGAGAGGGGGGGTGAATCAGTTGTGCCAAACTTTCTCCAATTTACACACTTAAAACTTCTTGGTGATTAGCAGTATATTAAACATGAAACATAATGCATTCAAATTACAAGCAGAAACTCAACAACACATAAGACACCAAGATTTTGACGTGGAAAACCCAGTTAAGGGAAAAACCATGGGGTGATTAACCCAAGAATGTATTCTCTGTTAGAAGAATAGAAAGAACAAATGGCACATGCCAATTAGGGCTCACTTCCTGAGCACACTTGCTCACTAGAGGCTCACTGCCTACAAGAGACACACTGTCTACAAAGAAATAAGTATCACATACATGAACTGAAGAATAGCATCTTCAACATGCTTGAATCAGTTCCATTGAAGCCCAAAAACTTCTGCTCTGCCTTTCACTCTCTTCTTCGCTACCACACACTCATCTCCACAAGACACTCCTTGGAATGACTTCACAATCCTTTATTTATACAAGGCATCGACTTAGGAACACTCATCTAAGTCAGCAAACACTTATAGATCCTCCGGAAGACGTGTAATACATCCGGTCAGCCAGTCACAGGAAGAACACCAACATCCGGTGGTTATTCATCAAATCCAAACTCTAACTTCAATGTGGACTGCCAATCATGAACTAGACATGATCTAAAGATCACCACAGCCTTTCCTGAGCCACCAAGAACATCCACACTTTATCAGCTTACTGGAATTCTTCTCTCCTTCATCCGTAGCTTCAAGAACACAATCTGTCATCACTGTCACAAATCAACAAGCTCTTCCAGACCTTCAAACCACGAGCCAATCTAGTTGACACTTCTCAAGGACTTCCTCAATACTCCCTCCAGTCCACAGAATGGGATGATCCACTTTCGAAGCTCACCAGACCTATCTGTGACACCCTGTCACCTCTGAACACCTGTCAGAACCAATTCTACTTGAGCAACCATAACTTCTTCAGATCTTCATGTGGACCTCTGAAAACTTGACTGGAGAACCTCAAGCCTTATATCTACAAACCCTTTAAACTGCATCCTCTGATCCTCAACCTATTGTGGAATTTCACCTTCTTGTCATCACTGTTCTTCACTATTCCTGATTGAGACTAATTTTCTCAATATCCTCAGCACACAGCTCATCCAATGCTTCTCATTAATGCAACATGAGTATGTTGACATCAATGACAACACCTGTTGGGCCCATACTTGCAACAATCTCTCCCTTTATCATTGATGGCAACATATGATGTGAAAAACCATCAAGACAAGAACTTCTCCTTACTGTCACAACTCCCCCTATCAGCAACAACCATTCACATGTCTTTTCTTCCTTTATTGCTCCCCCTTTGATCAGAAACCACTTGTTTTTCACAGGTCTTCTCTCCCCCTTTGACATCAATGGCAAAGGGATCATACTTGCAACTCCAACACATCAGAATCATACCAGCTGCTCCCCCTGAGTAGCAGCTCCCCATCACCAATCCAGATTACAAGATATGACTGTGATATCCACTAGAATGATGCACATCAGTGCATCCTAGTTTGTCATCGGAGGGGCAATAACCCCTAACTTCTCCCAGAGATACTCAAAAGAGTCCTTGGGAAGAGGTTTAGTAAAGATATCTGGAATCTGATCATTTGAGGGCACAAACTCCGGTCTGACTTCATCCTTGTTCACTTGCTCTCTTAGAAAGTGAAATTTGATAGATATATGCTTAGTCTTAGAATGCAACACTAGATTTTTAGAAATGTTTATTGCACTTGAATTATCACAGAAGATTGTGATAGGCTCCTCATACTCTACTTTGATGTCTCTTAGTATCTACTCCATCCACAAAACTTGAGTGCAACTACCTACTATAGCAATGTATTCTACTTTAGTTGTAGACAGAGATATTGCCTCTTGTTTCTTGCTTAGCCAAGAAACCAATCTCTTTCCCAAAAAGAATGCTCCACCACTGGTACTCTTCCGGTCATCCACATCTCCTGCCCAATCTGCATCTGTATATGCATGAAGAGAGAAATCATGATCTCTAGGATACCACAACCCATACTCAACTATCCCTTTTAGATATCTAAAAATCCTTTGGATTGTCATGACATGAGATTCTCTGGGATCAGCCTGAAATCTAGCCACAAGACCAATAGCCTGCATTATATCTGGTCTAGTTTGAGTGAGATACAACAATCCATCAATCATTGATCTATACTTTGTCTGGTCTACCTTAGGAGAGTCATCATCTTTGCTCAACTTACATCTGATTGCCATGGGAGTATTCATTGGATTTGAATCTTCCATCCCAAATTTCCTCAACAATTCTTTCACATATTTGGTTTGAGAAATGAAGATTCCTTTCTTTGTTTGAGTAATTTGTAGACCCAAGAAGAAATTCATTTCACCAAGCATAGACATCTCAAACTCACTTTTTATTTGATTTGCAAAAGTTTTACACATACTATCTCTTCCTCCAAAGATGATATCATCAACAAACACTTCAACAATCAAGATGTTTTCATGATCAATTTTGAAATATAAGTTACTGTCAGCAGTACCTTTGTTGAAACCAATCTTCAAAAGAAGCTTGTCCAATCTTTCATACCAGGCTCTTGGGGCTTGCTTCAATCCATACAGTGCCTTCTTCAATTTGCAGACCATATCACCATGATCAGACAATTGAAATCCATCCGGTTGCTCAATGTATACTTCTTCTTCCAAGTCATCATTTAGGAAGGCAAACTTGACATCCATCTGATATACTTTGAAATCCTTGAAGGCAGCATAGGCAAGAAATAATTTGACTGCTTCAATTCTTTCCACTGGAGTAAAAGTTTCTTCAAAATCAATTCCTTCTATTTGAGAGTAGCACTTATAGACCAATCTGGCTTTATTTCTGATTACTTCACCAACTTCATTCAGTTTGTTCCAGAAGACCCATTTGGTTCCAATCACATTCTTGTTTCTAGGTCTAGGAACAAGATCCCAAGTGTGATTTTTCTCTATTTGCACTAGCTCTTCCTCCATTGCTTTAGTCTAGTTTTCATCATTGCAAGCTTCATTCACTATCTTAGGTTCAATTTTAGAGATCAAACAATACTCTTCTAAATCTTGAGAAATTCTCCTTCTTGTTAGAGCTCCTTTGCTTTTATCACCTATGATCTGATCTTCAGAGTGGTTTAGTCTTACATACCTGGGAACTTTGGGAGTTTTCTGAACTTCTAATTCTTGATCAGGCTCATTATGATTCATCGCTTCTTCCTGAATTACTGGATATGTTTGATTCTGAGTTCCAGAAGGGGTTTGGGCTCCTTGAATCAGAACACCATTCTGATCATCATCATCATATTCATAAAACCTTGAAGGTTTCTCAATTCCTTCATCAACCTTCACATTTGTACTTTCTATCATCTTTCTCAGTCTCTTATTGTAACACTGGTATGCTTTGCTTTGAGTGGAGTAACCCAAGAAAATTCCTTCATCACTTCTAGCATCAAACTTTCCTAGATCTTCATCTCTTTTAATGTAACATTTGCTGCCAAAAACTCTGAAATACGTTATAGTAGGAGTGATGCCAAACCAAAGTTCATAAGGAGTCTTATCGGTATTGCTTCTGATTTGAACTCGATTGAGTGTATAGACTATAGTGCTGATAGCTTCTCTCCAAAATATCTAAGGAACATTTGCTTCCATCATCATTGTCCTAGATGCTTCCTAGATGGTCCGGTTCTTTCTCTCTACTACTCCATTCTGTTGTGGAGTCCTAGGAGCAGACAACTGTCTCTTTATGCCATGCTTCTCACAAAAATCTATGAACTCACCAGATGTGAATTCACCACCTCTATCAGACCTCAGACATTTCAGTTTCAATCTGGTTTGATTCTCTATCATAGCCTTGAAGATTTTGAACTTCTCAAAAGCTTTTGATATCTCTTTTAGAAAGGTAACCCACATCATCCGGGAATGGTCATCAATCAGTAACATGAAATATTTGTCACCTTGCATACTCTTGATTCTTGTCAGACCACACAGATTAGTATGAACTAATTCCAATAATCTGGTGGAGGATAGATCCTTGCTTTTGAATGTGACTCTGCTCTGTTTTCCCAGCTGACATTCCTTGCACAAGCTGTTAGTAGGTTTCACCAATTTTTGAAGATCTCTTACAGCCTGAGTATTGCTTATCTTGATGATATTATCAAAATTCACATGACGCATCCTTCTATGCCATAACCAACTCTGATCAACTTGAACAAATAAGCAACTTTTACCAGTAGCAACCAAGTGGAAGATATTACCTTTAGTTTTAGCACTGGATGCAATCTCTGTTCTGGAACTTTCAAAGATTTTGCATTTTCCATCCTTGAACCAGAGATCATAGCCTTTGTCCACCAACTATCCAACACTAAGAAGATTGTGCTTCAAGCCTTCAACATATAGAACATTACCAGTTTTGTTTCTTCCATCAAAAGAAATAGTTCCTCTTCCTCTAATTCTACCAGCAGAATTATCACCAAACTTCACCACTCCTCCTTCATACCTTTCCAAATCTATGAACTTATTTTTGTCACCTGTCATATGGTGAGAGCAACCACTGTCAATGACCCAATCATCCTTTTCTTCAACTTGGGCAGCCAGAGCTCTTTCTACAACTTTATGATTGACAGATACATAGGATATTGGTTCTTCTTCCTTGATGGCAATGAACACCCATTCACTTCCAGATTTGTTTCCTGTCTCTGATTCATCATCTGTTACTCCTTCATTATCATCTTCTTCATGAACATAGTAACAATTCTTTTGGAACCTTGATCTGTTAGGATTTGGCTTTGAAAATCTTTCCGGACATCTTGAGGCAAAATGACCAATCTTATTGCAGTTAAAACACTTGAAAGGCAATTTTCCTTCATACTTACCAGATCCTCTTGGTAGTCTCTTTGCAATGAGGGATTCAAGTTGAGCAGTTTCTACTTCTTCTTCTTCCAGGTCTTTTCTTGCTTTTTCATACCATGAAAGTTTTTTTGATGAGTTCTCTCCCGGATCAAATCTTTGTTTACCTTTCACAAAGGCACTGGCTTTGAATACAGATTTAGTCTTGGGGGGATCATCTCCAAACTTAGTCATTTCAAATGCAGCCAATTTGCCAGCCAATTGGTCTCTTGTGACAGTTGTATGGGCTCTGAATTCATCAATGGCAGCAACCTTGATTTTGTAAGAGGCAGGAAGGGATCTGAGGATTTTGCCAACAATCTCATTTTCATCCAAGACTCCACCAGCATTTCTGATTCCACAAACCAGCTCATTTACTCTTGGCATAAAAGTAGTAATATTTTCATCATCTCTCATCTTCAGCCTTTCAAATTTCCCTTTTAGACTCTGTAACCTTGCACATTTAACATACTGGTCTCCTTCATGCAAAAGTTCTAGTTTATTCCAAATCTCAAAAGTAGTTGGTAGGTCAATAACATTTGAGAGCTCTGAGTCGGATAAAGTGCTTAGAAGAGCCTCTTTGATCCGCAGATTGTTTTTAGTATTTGTGAGTTCATTTAGGGTTGTCGAACCACCCTATGGAGGTACATACACCTTTGTAACCATGGACCAGTACGCCATTCCCATACACTACAAGTGACATTTCATGCGACCTTTCCAAAGAGCAAAGTTGGTTCCATCAAACTTCGGGCTATCCTTCTTGTAGGACAACATCCTGGATCTCCTCAAGCGGTTAAGCTCCTTTCAGAGGAACTTGGCTCTGATACCAATTGTTAGATTTAGGGCACACAACTGAGAAGGGGGGGTGAATCAGTTATGCCAAACTTTCTCCAATTTACACACTTAAAACTTCTTGGTGATTAGCAGTATGTTAAACATGAAACATAAAGCATTCAAATTACAAGCAGAAACTCAACAACACATAAGACACCAGGATTTTGACGTGGAAAACTTGGTTAAGGGAAAAACCACGGGGTGATTAACCCAAGAATGTATTCTCTGTTAGAAGAATAGAAAGAACAAATGGCACATGCCAATTAGGGCTCACTACCTGAGCACACTTGCTCACTAGAGGCTCACTGCCTACAAGAGACACTGTCTACAAAGAAATAAGTATCACATACATGAACTGAAGAATAGCATCTTCACCATGCTTGAATCAATTCCATTAAAGCCCAAAAACTTCTGCTCTGCCTTTCGCTCTCTTCTTCACTACCACACACTCATCTCTACAAGACACTCCTTGGAATGACTTCACAATCCTTTATTTATACAAGGCATCGACTTAGGAACACTCATCTAAGTCGGCAAACACTTATAGATCCTCTGAAAGACGTGTAATACATCCGGTCAGCCAGTCACAGGAAGAACACCAACATCCGGTGGTTATTCATCAAATCCAAACTCTAACTTCAATGCGGACTGCCAATCATGAACTAGACATGATCTAAAGATCACCACAGCCTTTCCTGAGCCACCAAGAACATCCGCACTTTATCAGCTTACTGGAATTCTTCTCTCGTTCATTCGGAGCTTCAAGAACACAGTCTGTCATCATTGTCACAAATGAACAAGCTCTTTCAGACCTTCAAACCACGAGCCAATCTAGTTGACACTTCTCAAGGACTTCCTCAATACTCCCTCCAATCTGCAGAATGGGATGATGCACTTCCAGAGCTCACCGGACCTATCTATGACACCCTGTCACCTCTGAACACCTGCTGGAACCAGTTCTACTTGAGTAGCCATAACTTCTTCAGATCTTCATGCGGACCTCTGAAAATTGACTAGAGCATCTCAAGACTTATATCTACAAACCCTTTAAACCGCATCCTCTGATCCTCAACCTATTGTGGACTTTCACCTTCTTGTCATCACTATTCTTCATTGTTCCTGATTGAGACTAATTTTCTCAATATCCTCAGCACACAGCTCATCCAATGCTTCTCATTAATGCAACATGAGTATGTCGACATCAATGACAACACTTATTGGGCCCATACTTGCAACATCAACAACATCATGTGTATCATTTATACGGTCTCCATCAAAATTCATTTGATGTTTCCTTAAAGCATGTATGATGCAAGCTCTTGCGGCATCATGTTCACCCTTTCCATACTCACTCTCAAAGAAACTCCAAACATGTGGTATATTGTCATTTTGATGATATCTACATAATGCATAAAATAGCCTTGATGATTTGAATTGTGACACACATTCATCTGACCATACAAAATGCCTTTCAAAATTTACACCTCTACTTGCCAAATATCCAAAAAACTTCTTACAACAATGTTGTACAAAAAGTGTGTCATGCTCTTTATCATCACTAATATAAAAGTGATAATCTTTCTTGATGACTTATGCTTGAAATGTACTTTCAACACTATCCAAATCCAATTGTGCATGTCGATAACACACATGCACCATAATAGTGATCTACTTTGAAAAGTAATATTCTGATTGAATCTTTTTTTGATGTACAAAAGAGTAATTTTCTGCAAAGTCGACTACTGATAAAATTGTTCCAGGTGGGAAAGTATCTTTTAATGTTTGAAATTGTTGTGCTTGCCACTGAGCAAAAAAAGTATGATGTATGTATGGTTGAATCAATTTACATAAATTTTCCATAAATGTTCCAATAGGTATCTCCTCTTCTACATAATCTAACCTTGTGGATTCTTTCCCATTTTTTGTTTGAAACTTTACATACCTGTACCTCTTGCAATTTACCCACTTCATTGGGTCGATATCTTCATTTCTCAAAGGCATTTTTGCCAAATTTCCACATGTTTCACAATGACCTCTTATGCAGTTTATTTGATCATTTCCATTATCATCATCTGATTTAGCACATAAGATGGATGCTATGAATTGACTTGCCCGTTTAGGAGGTGCATTTACAAAACCATCACTGTCTTCATAAATCTTTCGAAACACCTGATAGTAGAGATCAAATTCAATATGATAACGACAACGACAAGTTTCAAAAACCTTGTTTGTCTTCACATAATATGGCCTTAACCTTTCAAACATTATTTGCCCAATCTTTATATTTGGATTTGAATTACAAAAGTTCACATAAATTGCATGTTGTGTTATCTCTAGCTAATGTTTTGTATGTAGTTCATAATTATTGGCCCTAATTCTGTGTTTGATAAAATCTCTACTATTTGATGAAGCATGAGTAAATTATCATTCTAAAAGGTTGAGATCAAGTTTCTAACAACATCTTTAATCCTGTCAGATCGAGGAGCTCTACACATAATTGCCCAATTGCCTTCAGAGGTACTATCATCCAATAATTTTCTCATTTGCATATATTTTGTTACGATCTTTCTACTAAAACCAAGCTCAGATGAAATTGAAGACAATTGTCTTTTTTTGGAATTTCTTTCACTTACAATACCTATCAACATCACTCTTCTTGTAAGGGACTTATCTGCAGATCGAGATTATTTCCTGATGGAAGCCAAACCTTCTTTAACATTTTCAACAATATCTTTTTCTAGGTGTGAACCTCTCCCCTTTTTCAATGACAAATCGACACCCAACAATTGTAATGGCTCATGTATCTTCTTAGTAATAAGTACAATTGATAACAATTGGGTTCGGCCAAGTGTATCAAGATTATCGAAATGAACGATTATTTCCTTTGAAGTTTTATTCATTAACCTCCTATCAATACATCTAGGTTGTCCAGCATAATGTTTCAATTTCTCAATATCCATTTTAAGTAAATGATCTAAATTTTTATAAGAAATTTTTCTCTTCACCTCTTCATCCAGATTAATATGCTCATCCATACCAATCAAAGGAAGCAATCCTGACCCCTCTCCAACATCCATTGTTTGCACTTGGGCCTCCTCTTGGCTAACATCAACTATGTGTTCTTCAGCAACATTTGCTCCACTTTCTATATCACAAATGAAGGAAATACATATTAAAATAAAAATACAAATAAAATTATTTATTTTATAAAATAAAAATTTCTAAATAATAAACATTCTTTTTTTTTTTAAATTTATACTCTTAAGTTCTATTGTAGAAATTATTATGTTTTCTAAAAAATACTTTCATTCTTTAGGAAAAAGAAAATCTAAAAAGCATTTTAAAAATATTTCAACAAATCTTTTCTTCAAAAATTTTCTTTTATTCTTTAATTTAGCATTAAAAATCATAAAAACACAAAATAAAAAAGCTAAAAAACATTCATGATAAAAAATTATTGGATGAAAAAAAGATAATTATTATAAATATATTTTAGAGAAAGAAAACAAAAAGCAACTATAAGAGTTTGTTTTAAAATTAGGAAGTGTGGCTTTTTAAATATAACTTTTAGATAAAATATTTTTTAAACAAAAATAAATAATCAAGAAAAGAAATAATCTAAATATATGAACCACCACTTTAGAAAAAACAATGAAGTTGAGTTGGAGATAGGGAGAGGGATATGGAGAGTTAGAGAGGGAGAGAGATAGCTACGAAGGCCCCAGTGAGGGAGAGGTAGAGGTAAAGAGAGTGGGCAACTTGAGAGAGAGAGAGAGGTAGGTAGTTATCTCTAGGTAGAGAGGTGGGGATTATAGCCAAGAACAAGGAATGACTTAAACTAAATGACATCGGAGCTACATGAAATCAATACGTATATATTTAAGCATAAATCAAGTGACCTAGATTAAATGACATCTTGCTACATGATTCATCAATACATGTATATATTTAAGCATAAATAAAATGATCTAGATTAAAAATAGAAAAGAAAATATATGCATACCTTGTTTCTGTTTATGATATTTTTGCAATCTTTCTTCATTCAAGCTTGCTATAGTTTCTACGGACTACTTTCGTGTAGTCTTATTTTGTCTTGTCTTTTTGTTTCCCATCTCCTTCTTTGTAAAATATGACAAGTGAAAATTCTTCTCTCAAAGATTTCCTGGACTCCCTTGTAGAAGAAAAATACAAATTTATCTTGTTACATTGATGTGTAAAAAGGAAAAAAAACATCAAATTTTTATGCAATACAAATTATTAAAACATTAAAAAAAAACATGACAGTGTCTATACTCCCTCGTTCACTAATTGTTCAATTCTTTCTTCCATGGCCTTGATCTATTCCAACTCATACCTACTTTCCTTCATTCTTAATTGGCAATAATGTAGGTTAAGATTGCACTTATTCTTCTCTCCTAGGGCCATAGCCCACTTGGCAATTGTTTGCCTTATTATGTCTTCCCCTCTTTGAATGAATTCTTTGATCTAGTCTTCAAACATGTTAGCTTCACATTTCTTATTTTCCATTTCATTTATCTATTCCTTTGATAAAATAGCTAACTCTACAGGTAATTCAGGTATATGGATACTAGGGTAAAACATCCGACAATGTGTCCTTTCAACTGCTCAAATTTTCCTTTATCTTTCCTTATCAACTCTATGGTTGTTTTGTTCATATCTTCCATTTATGTAATATGTTGTTCCCTGGTCATGTACCCCATATCCATTTGAATTATGTTATAATCTCCCAAGCTCATTTCTCCTTTTGCCTTATCTATCATCGATATGGCCAATTCTAAGGTCCTTGCTCCAGAAGGATCCCTCCTTATTACAGACATTACTCTTGTCTTTATCTTTTCTTTCTTTGGTGTAGCTCCTCCCAACAGGCTTTTTATATCTATAGGGACCAACTTTA
Source organism: Cunninghamia lanceolata (assembly GCA_027924645.1). Classification (NCBI taxonomy): domain Eukaryota; kingdom Viridiplantae; phylum Streptophyta; class Pinopsida; order Cupressales; family Cupressaceae; genus Cunninghamia; species Cunninghamia lanceolata. Next base: position 2,408,244 of record BSBN01000893.1, on the reverse strand, counting down.
CCTCTGTCTTTTCTTGTCTTATTTCTTTTCCTATCCAAGTTGGCACTTCTTTGCTGGTCTCTGCCCTTTTCTCATGTCTTACTTCTTCTTGAGTTTTCTCCACCTCTACTTGTGCTTGATGCTATTATGGATTCTGATGTTGCCAAGGAGGTAACTGTTCTTGATGTTGCTCTTCTTCATTTCCCTTTTCTTCTTCTTTTGACTTGGTGTCTCCTCCTGTTTCTTCTTTTGTATCTTCTTCTTCTAAACTTTCACTTGGATTACCTCCTACATTTTTTGTTCTTTCACCTTTACCCTTCTCTGACTGCTCTCCTTGTGACTCTTATTGTTGCGGTTGACGGGGCTGCTATTCATTTTGTTCCTTTGTAGGAGGCACTATGGAACCTGAAGCTCCAATAGCTTCTCTCTCTTCTCCTCTTTGATCCCCTTGTTCAATATTAACACTGGAAACACCTGATGAAGCTGGTGCTTCCACTGGCAACTCAACTTGACCAGGTACATTCTTTTGTATTTCAGGCACATTTTCTTGTCTTGACTCTTTAGTTTGTTTGGGAGGCTCATCCAATGGTGTACTTAACTTAGTGGCATGTGTTTCCCCTATTTCTTCACTTTTGTTTTCTCCCACTTCCTCTTCTATTATCTATTATGCAGTTGTTTGCACATCTTCAATGATATTTGGTGGCACTAAACTATCAAGAAGATCTACTGTCTCAATTTCATCTTCAATCTATTCCTCCTTGATATCTTCTTCATCACTAGTGTCATCCTGGACATCTACAATTTCACCTACTTTTGTAGCTTCTTTGGACTCTTGGGCTTTTGACTCTTGTAGCATTTCTTCAGTCAATTCTTGTTTGACCTTGATGTAGCCCAGGATTCTTTCTTCATGTGTGGAAGAAGTAGATACATGCTTTTTCCTTACTCCCACTTGTGGAGCATCCACAATCACATTAGGTATTTACACTTTTCCTTTTGGGGTATCTATAATCACAGCTTTCACTAGGCCCTGTTCTGCTGAAACCCCTAGTTTTTGTATTTGCTCTGCAGTAACCCCTTGGCTTGATGTTCCTTCTTCTATGAATGTAGTTGAATCAATTTCCATGGTGATACCAAGTGCGTATGGATCCATGAGTGTTGCATCCTTATTTTTGTCAGCAATTATAGTTTCAACAATTTTCCTCTTCTTTCCATAAAAACACAACTCATCTTTATTTTCTCTAGCCCTTTTCTTTCCTTTCTATTGATATGTGGTTGTTTTACCTTGAGCTTCAAGATTTTATATCTCCTTTTTCAACCATGTCTGAGAGAACAATATCACTGGTTTGGATATATCATCCAAAGATGTTTCTTCTAGTTCTTCCCAGTTTGGTTCACTAATGGGCACCTATGCTAGCCCTCTATTTTCATAACTTTGATGTACTATTTTCCCATCATCTTCTATGATCTCTTGAGTTACATCTATTCCCCCTATTGTTTTCATCTATTCCAAAGTCAGTCTTTGGTGAGCCCTCTTTCTTACCTCTTTATCATCTTCACAATCAGAACAAAAGTCTTCAATGTGAACCTGATGCCTATATTTCTTATCAATGTACTTCTGGATCCTATGAAAAGGATCAAAATGTCTTGCCAATTCAAACTCCTCGAATCCATAGTACCTCAACTCCTTTTCTAATTCCTTGGCTACTTCTTTGTTGTAGCATGTATATCTACAAATTCCCCACAAGAGTTTTATATTTCCTCTACCACATTGCCTCTTGTACATTCCAAACACATTCAAAATTTGTCAGGTGAATTCAAGAACAATCAATCTATCTAAAGGATATCTTGGTAGATTGAATGGTTTTCCTTCAAAGCCTTCAATTCTAATATAAGTGAAAGTAGGGAATTGAATGTACCAAGATCTATGCAAACTTATGGCACTCATTGCTTCTGTTGACAATCTTTTATTTCTCTTCTGTTAGGACTCACACCACATATATATAAAACACATCATTGACCCTTGCATACTTCCTCATTGTATTCTTTTCTTGAAGACATGGTAATGATCATATACTAACTTCTGTACTAGATTATTTCCCAAGGTACCCACTCTTTCTATCCTTGCTAGTGGTAGTATGCTTACTGCACATGAGTAAATCACATATGAAGACATATAGAACTGCCTCTTATTCCTGAATCCTATTATTTGATATAAGTTCTTGGGTACCCTCGCTACAACTTCTGGTTTATTATCTGATGAATACCAACCATAAAAGATTTCCCTTTTACAATCTGTTTCATTATCTTTAAAGTCCAAGGCATATTGGTCTTGATCCACATCCATCATTTTCTCTTGAATGTCTAAGCCAAAAGTTTTAGCTATGCCCTCTGGAGATAAATCTACAACGAGTACACCCTTATGCATCACTTTCCTTGTATTTGTATCATACATGTCCATGCATTCTAACATCAGGTCCTTGGCCTCCATTGCCAAAGGAAAACCTGCGGCCTTGTATAATCCGGAATCCCAAATATTTTTCATGACTACACTGGTCCCCGGTACCCAAATTTTCTGGAATATGTCTTCAACATCATACTCACCTATAGTTGTATCTATGGCCGTTCCTCTTGCACTAGATATCAGTGATGGATATCCTCTATGTACCAGAAACTCCTCCACCTCTTTCTTTAATCCTTTTTCTTTTTCAACCTTTTCCATCTTGCCAACTGCCTTTATGTCTTCCTTCTTTTGTTTCGACACCATCTGCCAAGAAAACTTATGCATTTTACCATTCTATTTGTGCACAATCTTAGGGTTTTACCACAGATTTTTACTCCTTTATTTTTACCCTAAGGTTTTGTCATTTCTACTACATAAGGGATTTTCACAGTATTAACCAATGTTTAAAGCTCTTTCTTATGACTAATTACAACATACAACTTAATTTGCATCATTTCCATTTACTGTAATAACTGTAACTAATTCTTAATTTCAACTTCAATCCAATTGTGACTGTGTTTAGATACATACTTGAATTCACCTTTTTTAACCATTATACCATTAGATTCGACACACCTTTACCATTCTCACATAGCACTGTCGAGCTGACTCTGTTAACTTGAATTTGTCTTTCTTCGTATGTGCTCTATAATTTATATCTATGTATGCAATTGTGAGAAACAAAAAATAATCTATATTCACTTTTATTTCTCCTTGTACTTGGATTTTACTACATTTAAGGACATTAATTACAACCCATACATGCGTTCAAAGCATGTCCATTTCAAATTTGTATCCGTTAGCAACATATTTCCATTTTTGTATTCTAGATACAAATGCATCACTTAAGTTGTAACCGGTACCTTTTCTTCGCATTATAGTTTTGTATTTCATTTTTGTATATTAGATATAAAAAAACATGCATACAAATCTGGACTTCAACCACTAATGAATCAGAATGACATTAATTTCAATTCCAGGTTCGTACTTTATCCCTTGTATATCAGTTTGCATATTAGTTTGTATATTAAATGCAAACCCCAATTCATACAATTTGCAAACTTTAACAATTTATCAATTGGACAAAATTAATGTTAATTCCACCCATGTATGATCTTTACTTATGTATCACCAATTTGTATAATGAATACAAAAAAACATACATACAAAAGAACTAACCTTACCATGTTATGAATCACACGTGACTTGCTTTTGGGTCTGCCATTGTATCTCCACTTTGCATATCTTATACAATCATCATAGCATACAATTCGGACTCCAGCCTGTTTATAGAACCAACTGTAATTAATTTCAAGTTCAGTATTACATTAAGTCTTTTTTTATCACCCTTTGTATATCGCGTTCATCCCGATCATACAATGGTGGGCCCCACCAGGTGTATGCAATAGTTAAACCTTTCTTATGTCAAGTACCTGCATATAATTCCTTGTATATGACAATGTATATTAGCATGTATGTGGTAATGTATACCATCTTGTATATTATATACATCTGAACATGCAAATATCTTCTTAGTTTAATTCCCACCTCTTTTGCTATGAATGACCATACTCTGTCCTGCATTTAATGTTTAATTCGAAATCATGACTCAGATCTAAGTAAATAAAAGCATATCCATAGTATTTACTCCAATTAGACCCTTGGCATGTATGAATTTATTTACTCAACACTGGGCGACGAGCTCACACAAACTTCATTAATGGTGATTTATTTTGCACATCATTCCAAGCTCTATTTAATGGCATTGATTGTGAGGAATTTCACTTCATTTTTAGAATTACATCTGTATCTAGTATGGACACTACCATTTGTCTCTGTAGTGCACAAAGGCAGACGGCCTTCCTTGGCTTCATTTATGATGCTTTTTTAAAGAAACTCATCATTCAACATGATGACCCTAGGCTTCATGACCTGGAATTGGAAGCAGTAAAGATGGTCCTAGGCAGGGATTTCCTGGTTAATGAGGACCTCTACAGGGTGAATTCATACGTTGCCTCCTAGTTCCTTGCCTCCATATTGGATTTAGGTGTCAACAGAGTATAAATATTTCTGTTGTTTTGAGACATCTTTAGGGTCGAATAAAGAATTATAGACATGGATGTGATAACTGGAGCCAAGCTGGGAAATGGCGTTTCGCAAGCTTCATAACTCGCACTAGTTTCTACTCTTGGTGCTCAATTTCAAAGGTTTCCTTTCCTATTGAATATGTCTAACCTGGCCCTTGCATGTCATCGCCATTGAGCGGCAATTGATCTAAATTTCTTGCATTTATCTTGGGGACTCGACTTAATGCCAAATGGTGAATGGGTGGTGCACTTCGCGGACCTGGTTAGGATTGGGGATTTTTATAGAAATCCCTAACTGGTAGACTTAATATTGATAATTTTGATCTTTTTTGTACCAATTTTGTACTTTTGGCAATGATGGGCAGAAATCCCTTTTTTGAATGTAAATCCCTTGTATATGACGAATACAAGAAATACCCGTCTAATCATTTTACCAATTTCATAGTGTCCTGTTTGATCTTTTGTATGCACTTTTCACTTTGTGTTTTAAGTACATGAATTGTCTAATGCAAATGTGGACGCAACCTATACTTTATTTTGTTTAACTTTTGAAATCCCTTTTATTTTCTATTTGTATATAAGATACAATTCGTTAAACATACAAACATGCAAAATGATGTATTTGTTCTTTCTCCTATGTTTAATTGGACTTTGTTTTTGACTCCGGCCACATACAAGAAATTATGTATATGATATACAAACAAGATGTCTTTTCATTATGTGTCGTTTTAACATTGATTTTTATGTCCGCACATGTATGTTTGTACTTTGTATATTAAATGCATGAGTGTATACATACAAAGTGATATATAACTGTGATTGCAGAACTGAACATTTATTCTTTTCACTTTTGAACACCATCGGGTCTAGGTTTCTATATTATGTTTTGACTATAAGATTCAAATACAAATAATGACAAAATGACTCCCTTTATCAACACACGATGACACAAAAAGCATTTCAGATATAAAGGATTTTGTATATAACTTACAAACTTAATCAACACTGCATTTTCCAAACAAATCTGCATATCTCACAAGAAACAAGGCATTTTAAGTCAGTTCAAAAACAATCCTAGACTAATTTTCATGTATATTCCCCTGGTAACTTCAATTTCTTCCCTAGTACCACACATTTCGAATGTTAGACATTTCAAGCATCAAGTATTTTTTCCCTTTACCACCAAGCAAGACCAAACCACAAGCAAAAACAAAAAGCCACAACAGGGGTCCTCATTTTTCTAGAGGGTAAAATGGGGAGTGTTGTGAGCATCACAACAAGACCTAAAAAGAAAAGAAGCCAAAAGTATCAACTAATGCTACATCTATTGATTCTGCTATGGATACTCCTACCCCTGCTTCACCAAATGTTCCAATGCCAGCTCCTTCCACTCCTACATCTACCATTGCAACTGAAACCATCTCATCTTCACCTACTCCCTCCATATCATCCTTACCATCTATTTTTCTATTCCCATTTCATCCATTGTTCCATCCACCTTCCCTACCATTACATCTTTAAGTCTTCCTTCTCTCGCTTCCTCTCCTTTATCTCTTTCTTTCTCATCCTCATCCCTACCTCCCATTTCTACCATCCTCACACCATCCTTCTATTTGCCATCACTCAGCCTTTCTTCACCCATCTCTATCTCCTCCATGCTTTCTTCCCTTTCTGTGCCACCATCTCTAGGCTTTTCCTCATTTGCCAACTTATCTCATGTTTATTTGCCACCAATTTCTTCCAATTATTTTTCTATGGTTAGTGGTTCTTTGTCCCATCCTATTACTATTACTAAAGATTTTGACCAAGTACCTTTAGTTGTCCCCCAATTACCTAGTATAGAAAAAGTATGTGCAGAATTAGAGTCTCGGGAGAAGGAAGTCTAATGGAATAGGTAGTAAAAAATTCAATTTTGGAAATGGCTCAGAAGCCGGTCTATGAAAATTTGTAGAACATGGAGCAGGTAGAGTCTCCCCAGGATGATACAACAGATAATGATCATGAAGTAATTGGGGATAAAGGGACATAAAAGGAGTTAAGAACAAAGGACATTCATGAGGATTCTTTCAATAAGGGAGACATTCATATGGACTCCCCCATGGACACTTATATTGCACCAGATTGGTTGCAACAGAGACTAGGTAATAAACCTCTAGAAGTAGAGGTAATGTCATTAGACTTGGACACTTTCTTGGCTCGATTGGAGAAACTGAAGAAACAAAAAAAATCCAAGGTTTAGTCTAAGATTTACAAGGATGCATCTGGATCTTGAATTGCAAAAGTGGTTGTCCCTCCGGAACAAGCCAATAAGGAGGATGTAAGACTTGAAGATTATACAATCACGACAATAAATTTGGGGCCTCCATCAAGAGAGCAAGAAATTGATGAGTTCAAAGGGTCTTTATCCACCATTCTGGACCAACTAAATAAAGATGACCTGACAAAGCAGTAGCTAAAACAACAAAATGAAGAGCTTCGAGCTTGTAATAAGTTTTTTATGAAGCCTATGAATGCTAACAGAGAGCCAGAGGTAGCACCATCTCTTATTTCCAAAGAAGAGTTGACAAATTTTGATAAGATTAAGACTACTGCAGTAGCCATAGATGAATGGTTCCATAAGGTTTATGTAGAAGGATGTGAAGTGATTCTTTTTGCAACAGAATTACATAAAAAATTTTGCATAGTAAATTCAGAATGGGAGGAAATAAATAATGATTGTACTGCATATGAAGATTATTATTCCCACATGCATCCTAGAATACTAGCCATGGCCAATCTCCCTGATGAAGTTTTGTTAGTAGAATGTATTCTAACCAATGACAAATTGGATAAGCCTGAATAGTGGTTAGAGTTGATTGGACTGCAAAAGGAAGTTTTTGATAAGGGTAGATATTCATTCAGTACAAGCAAGGCTAAAATTATGGAAGTAATTTATTAAATAAATGGTGTATTAAGAGCATGCACAAATTCTCATTTTGATGATGTGGCCCCAGTTGATATGCAGGAATGTAAAGAAAAATTACATCATGTTATTCATGGAGAGTCACCTCTTAATATGATCGGGAAGTTAGAAAAAGTTAGTGAACTCCGGGCTATGTTTATGGAATTCAAGAGAAATAGAAGATCAAGAGATGCAATCTACTGCAAATTTTCATGGGAGGTTGATCAGCTGAAATTTAGAATAGATTATATCAAAGATCCTGATCCTGCAAATATAAATCCAATACTGTCAACTCTTATAGCATATAACAACAGAGAAGCTAAAAAGAATAAAGTCAATTTGAATGATGATGGCCAATAGAATATTCCAACTGAATTTTGAAATCTCATCACTCCATGTCAACTCTAGATTTCAAAGGGTCATGTGACCTTATTTTGACTTTATTATGTCTTGTAAATTGGCTCTTCATCTTATACAGCCAAATGGGTAGTCATTTTGTCCAAGTTCAATGTATTTTAAAGCTATATTTTGTCTTTTACCTAAGGGACAAATGTAAACACGAAAATGCAACTGCTATACTGCATTAAATGCAATGTAAATCTAGGCCATGGATGTTGAGTTAATCTCCACTATCCATCAAAAACTTAGTATGGTGCCTCCTCTCTAAAAAGGGCCATCCTTTCTCTCATTATAATAGACACTTGAATGTGAATTGTTGAGACTATACCAAAATTCTA